>JADLZK010012131.1:0-11573 GCA_015847255.1 Hyparrhenia diplandra
CATTTTGAGTGGGGGTTCTGCGCGGGTGGCAGCCTGTTCTCATAGTTCCCATGTCTACTTAGTTCCTCGCGCTCGAACATTTCCTTTTACGCAATGTATTATAAGAGGCTGCAGACAAGGCCGTGTCTGCCACGATCACTTTGAGGGATTACGCTGAGAGGTGTTTTAGGATGAAGAAAATCATCATAAGTGTCTTACGAGGAGGCAATGGTATGTGTAATAGTTCTAACAGAACTTGATTTTGTTATTGCCTAAATAGTTATAATAATACTTCCTAACACCTTTTTAATCATCTAGATTTTTGCACATGGCGCATGGAGAGGCAGTCGGTCATGGTCAGTGTTTATCAAGTAGATTAGTGTTTTGCCTAAATAATATTTAATGTATTACGTAATATGTAGTGGTATGGCGCTGATTTGGAGAAGCTTGATACTGATCACATGCATCATTACTATTTTGATGAGGTTTCTTCTCATATTTCTTGAGGAATTATTTTTGATCTCCGGGAGAGATTTTGATATGCTTGCAGTGTTTCTTGTGTGCGCCCATTTCTTTTGCTTGACTAGCGTGAGTGCTCGTGGGGAAGAGTTCATCAAGTAGTAGATTGATAATATTGCATTTTAGGGTTGAGGAGTTACTTACTGCATATCTTGATAGAAGGGTCAGTACCATTTGGCTGGATGAAGGACGGGAGGATGGCCATCCATCGCGTGAAAAGATGGTGATAGAAAGGGAGGTTAGTGCAATTCTGCTCACTTTTGCTAGATGGCTGGTAGATAGGTGGGAAAACTCAGTGGAACAGCATCTAGTTCATGTCTTTATCCAACAGCTATCGAGGGAGAAAAGGCACAAAGCTTGCTTGTATTTACAAAGAGCAGAGAGAAATAGTCCTCAACGAGTTCATTTTTACGTTTGCTTAGACGCCGTTGTACTTTTGGACTCGAGGCCGAACACGAAAGAAATGTACCTTTTCTTGAGTGCTATGTCTTGAAAGGTAAAAGAAAGAAGAGGTCTATGCGATATCGGTTTCATCAAGCTGAGAGCATTTGGAGCCATCTTCGATCACGGGTTGAACATTGAGTAAAGAATCGAACGGATAATTAGACGCTCAAATCAAGAACAGTGGGACACAAACAGCATCTCTTATTGCCAACCATTCAAGGTGAAATATATAAAATACTTGACAAATTACTTGATGTTACCTCTTTAGTGATAATGGATTATCAAGATAGGGATACTCTCTGAAATCAATATGTGGACAGAAGCTCTTTCTCTTAGGCAAGTCCTTCGGACGATAACATGAACCTATGCCATGACCCATGAAATTATAAGAAAATATGATTCTAAATCTTAGCCGATTTACAAATATCGGCTAACTATTCTCTTGGACCCTCATAAAGGACATTTTGATTGGGCTCAAGCCAGGATTTCGGAGGGTAGGAGGGGGCCGGGTGATTGAGGGAGCGATATGGTTATTAAGCGCCGCTAACCAACTACTGAACCAACCTTCGCATGGGCTGGAAGTGACCTGTTATTTGAATTTGAGGTGGCAATATGGATAATGGGTTTATAGAAAAAACAACAGCCTCAGTTGCAAATGGAAGGTTTTTATAGAATTACCTCAAATACATGATCCATTGCGAGAGAAAAGGTTGTGCGATGTTCATTGTTCCTTCTAGAGATTCTAGGATGTCCAAACCACATTCTATCAAGCTTTACTGCAACATAATGGAGGCATTACCTAAAAGTACAAACTGCGATCGAGAAGCGGAAGAATAACCTAGATAATTCTTTAAAAACTATTGCTCTCTCCATTCCAAATTATAAGGCGTGGCTTTTATGCACCTAGATATCCATTAGGATCTAGATACATAGTAAAAGCTAGGTATCTAAAAAGACGGAGGCAGTATCTACAACCTTTAAAAGCAGTAGAACTAAAAATTGAGGATTATGTCAACATGTTGAACTATGAGCAAGCATTTAGTGTAAACAAATATTAACATCTAATTATACCATATAGTACTTCTAAGGCCCTTGCACATATGGAAATTTTGGTGGTAAACAGGTTGGAGAAATTTGTATTAATTAAGGAGACGGGCGCACGATATCTCAAAAGGTAAGAACATAATGTAATCTTTGAAATCAGGTAGGTATTTTTTAAAGAAAAGAGACCAAATTAATGATTTCAAGTGGAACAGGGCAAATCAGAGTTCAGTCAACATGAAGGTTTTATCCCCAACAAAATCATGTGGATAATTTCGATTTAAACTAAAGCAGCTGAACAGAAAGGAAAATATGATTCATGAAGAAAAAAAAGTATAGAAAAGAGACATTTCACCACCGGTGTCACTACTCCACTTTAACAAGGACGCGATTTGCAAGTGCAGACCTTGTTTGAAATACAACCGGTAATCTGATTGGTCGGGTTATTAGATATCCCTCATAACAACCACACAACAATCCGAGCCTTTGGTGGCTTCTTCTGAGCTCAGCAGCTCATCGCTGGAGAAGGCAGACAGCAAGGGAGAAGACGCGCAAAAGCTATAAGTTCAACCAAATAAAATCTTCACACTAGACATAATTAAAGGTTAGTTCATACGCCGTGATGCCCCTTCTCAGAAGATCACATCTTCACTATATGAGCAGCATGCAATGCAAAAGGGAAATAACCAAGACACCCTAGACATAATTATTAGGTGTTGTAGGCATTTCTCTGCGGAGGTAATAAGATTACAATTTTGAAAGATAAAAATATGACAGGCATACCACAGGAGTGCAGAGAATGCAGAGTCCTTTTGCTGTAGTCCATGATAATGATGGATCACCTCAACATTTCGAAAAACTATAGTAGAGGATGCAACACCAATCAGCGTGCAAGGCATGAAGAGCAGGACAAATCAAGCCCACAATCTTATCATCGTTCTAACAAACAATATAGCAGTGAAGTAATCAATATCAAAATTATAGGTGCAATGTGCTTTAAAAAATCAGATCATACATAAAATATCAACGATTAATGACAATAAGTTGTGAAGTGTAATACTAAACAATCTCTTTTTATTTTACTTCTGGAGTTGTGTCATGCATACACACTAAGCCTTTTTGTCGTGCAGCTATAAAGTACAATCTCCTGACTTATTTTTTTTTGTCGTGCTGTGATTCTGAGATTCTTACAAGCAGAATTCTAATCCTGCTGCCTGGCTGCTAGCTAGCTCCCCTAGTTATCAATTGTCTGATACTAATATAGTAGGAGTTGGTGCATGTTGAGAATCGAGGTGGACTTGCTGTTGTTATTCATTCACATGCTCCTTGCGTTTTGGTTTTGCTGGCTGCTCAGCCACGGCCCTAATTTTTGCAATCACAATATATATTATGTACCAGAAAAGTTCTGATGCTTACGGTATGGAGACTTATGATAGTGGTGTATTCATTTTTTACTTGTGAGTGTTAATTTTTGACATCATGTTCTTTTGCGGGTTGTTGGACTCATTTTGGTGATCTGTGAATGGAGTTTGGGTGTGATTGGATTCTCAAACCATGTTATTTTTGCTTTTGGCAGCGTGACTGTATGTGCGCATGTCGTTGTTGGTGGTGGTCTGGTGTTGACAAAACTCGTGCATGCCGTTGTTGCCGTGAGCTCGTGACTTGCAATGTGCTAGAGGTGTAGCTGTTGTCGGTGAACAAGTTAGGATGGAAACTTGCCATGCTGCTGTTAATGTATGGTTGGCCTGTTGTTAGAATTTTGGTGATTCAAGTGCTGATAAAGTGTGTTCGTTGTCCAGTGACAAGTTGAGGCTCACTAGCCATGTTGCACCATGTTGTGTTGGTGATGGCTCTGGAGAGACTTTCTGTTTTGGATCAGTGATTTGGAATCTTTATATGTTGACGGCTTCTGTTTGCATCTACTGCTACTGTCATATGTCATGAGCATCAAGTTTCTATTTTGCGAAGGATCATAGCTCGGTTGTAATGTTGTTTATGACAATGGCGTTAACATCTTTGAAGACCGGACATATGTCATTGTTGTGGAGAAGATCGCTTTGCAGTTGCACTGTGCACTGACAGAAACTGCGAAAACGCACAGTATGACATCGCGAGTGCCTTGAGTCCCGAGAGAAGCGGTGCCCACGTAGCCTGCCTCGAGGTCGAGCCACGGAGCAGGCAGTTGCCACGGTTCACCTGCTCATCCCGCGAAATGGTCTTGACGACCAGACCACCGCCGAAATAAACCTCGCGCCGCGAACGCAGAAAGCTCTCACAGCCCCATGGCGTTTCCCGTTTCCCCCTCCTCTCCCTTAGCCGGCGGCCTCCTCGCGCCGCGCGCCTGGTGCTCTACGCGGCCGCGTGGACGGCGGTAACGGCGCAATGGCCCGTGGCCGTGGCGGCGTTCGCGCGAGCTCGCAGATCGTCTGGGCCGTCGGGCGAAGGGCGCCGCTCTCCCGGGCGTGCCCGGGCACCGGCACCAGCAACAGCGACGCGTTCTTCACCGTCGGCCTGCCGCTCGGCAGGCCACCGTGAGACGCCGTGTGCGTGCTTGCCGGCATGTTCGGACAGGCAAAGCCCGACGTCATCGTGCCCCCTCGTGTTCGCCATCGTCGTGGTCACCGGCGCCGTCTGGTTCACCACGGCCGTTGGGGTGTGGGAGGATGAACATGGCGACGACGAGCCATCTTCGCCGCCGGTTTTTCTAGAACAAGTATAGGCTGTGTCTGTGTGTGATTCTCGATCTGTTTACATACACGAAGGCAGTAATTCTGTGGTACATCGTGTATGTATAAATCTGGATCTTTTCTTCTAGTGTCAGCGGAATGACAACAGGGATGTTCAGAATGTAACAACACAAGAGCTGTATTCACAATTCAGATGCTCAACCAAATAACAACAAAAAAAGAATCAAACACTCAGATGTTTCAGAGCAGACACTATAATTTCAAGCTAGAACTGACCTGCATATAATTACGAACAGATATTAACAGCACTAAAAGTTGATCTTTGACACACCAGACTAAATTAATCTAAGAAAGCCAGCAGATTTATTTCTGAACACAGCTTGAGGTCCCAGCCATCAGCTCAGGTTCCTAGTAACCACCGCTACATATTAACCAAGTCATCACTCATTGCTGCCAAGATGCCACAAACTTGGGAACAGAACATTTTCTTGATTCAGCTCTTTCGGCTCCTCATTTCGCAGGTGATCAGCTCCTCGCTGAAGTCCCAGGAGTTCTTCTGCCAAATCTCGTTCTAAGCCAGTTTGTACTCATCTTCTCCACGTTACTGAGTCAGCAAAGTATTTTTCGATCACTCCCTTGAGTTGAGGCTCCAGTCTCAGCAAGTAATTTGCGGCTCCACAAATGTACATACAAAAATTCAGAACACAAGTTGCGAAATAATATTAGATTTATTATTTTCACCATGTGACAATGGTTTTTAATGTTGTCGCTATGAACAAACTGGCTAGAAACATGAAATGCAAGATCTGGTTCCAAACCTGAGGGTGCATTCTTCCACAGTATGTAAGTGGCAACCTGAAGCACCTCTGCAGAAAGCCGAATCTTCAGAGCATCATCGGAGAAGATAAGTGTTCCTTAAGCATAGGACACAGGAACATATATTCTCTGTCTGAAAACAAGAAAGAGAGCATACTCATGAGAACGAAGGAGAGTGCCTCATCAAATTGGTCATGATCAATCCAGGATGGACACTGTAACTGTGATGTTTGCTCCTTCTTCCTGTTGCAAACATAGAAATAAAATGATGTGAACAGGATCCCTGAGTGCGAAGTAATTTGTGAGAACCAGGAGTGGACTGGAGTTTTAACCAGTGTCGCCACATAACAACAGTGAATCTTGATACACAATCTAAGGAACTAGAGCAAATAATACTCTTTGATATCGATTTAATAGTTTTTTTTTTTGAGACGGAGGGAGTACAAACTTATAAAGTAGCTGCAGGCAACCGCGCAAGCAAAGCCTAGTAGTAGTAGCTCAGCCTCTGCCTCCGCTCAGCTCATGCAGCCAGGGTGCGGGTGCGGCCGGCGCGATAGCTAGATGCGATCACGCCATCACAGTCACAGCTCGGTCCCCAGCCCGACACCAGCACGGCACCACCCTACTCGGCGGCGGCCTCGGCTTCTCGGCCGGCACCAAACTGAGGCGTGCGTTGTCTCATCGCTTTCAGGGGCCGGGCAGGGCAGCGTACGTGTGGAGATGTGATCAATGCAAACGAATCTGAGACGGCTCGGATCGGGAGTATGGCTGCTGCCATGGCGTCTGGACCTAGCAACATATGATGGACGGCCGAATCATTGGAATTGGGAGGAGGAAGCTACAGTAGGTAGAATTGAACACACGCTGCGCTGCGATGCACTGCACTGCCGATCTGTATGTCGGGCGTCTTCTGGCGTTCAGAGCGGAGCCTCCATCGGACACTGCGGGCTCTGCATCTGCGTTGACGTGGAGGCGCTGCTCTGTGGTTGACAAGGTAGGAGTAGAACCCTTCTGTTCGGTCGCTGCCTCGCTGGATATGGTTCCGATAGGCCAACAACGGCACTGCTGTCCCATGCATGTGCTGCTGCACAGCAAGCCTAAACGCCGCTCATCGCACCATGTGTCGGCCATGGCTCACTGTCTGGGTGGCTCACTACTCGACTCACTCCCCTCCATTACGTACCCCGGCCAATGCAAGCTTTCCGACCCATCCATCCATATACAGCGACGCACAGATACACACACTTCAACTTGTCCTGTGTGGGAGCCGTGGCGTGCGGCCAGAGGTCCCCCAGCACGCATCCATCCATCTGTATTCAAAATCCTCGCACGGAGGTGCGCTCGCGTCAGGATTCCAGAACGGACGAGAACGGTCTAAGCAGCCGTGCTGGAGATGGACGACGATATATAGTACCCACTGTGCCAAACCGTTTGGTCGATCATGTGTTTGCATAATCTTTGCTCTATAGTCTCTTCTTGTAGATGAGGTGGTTTACATAGGCTGTTAGTTAACGTTTGGTTCTGTCATCGTCTCGAACGGTTCCGTCGGTCGCACACGCCCTGCCTCTCCACAATACCACCATGCAGACACCACGACAAAGAAGGCGATTCACCATGTCCTTTATCCAGGTGCTGTGCAGCTGCTGCACAAAGCACAGCAAGCACGGATTGGACTGAGGTGACAGTAGACAGGTGAGCGATCGAGCGTCCGGTCGGATTAATTGGAAACCGGCCGGACGAGTACTACGAAGTCTACGATACGATGGAGATCCAAGCTGAGTTCCTTTCCTTGATGCTCACTACTCCTATCCTATATCACATTGTGTGTACTGTGGGAACTCTTATTATGAGCAACCATGCATATTAACAACCCCAGCTACCCCCTCCGTCCCAAAATAAACGACGTCTTCCCGGTAAACATACGCCAAGAATTACATACAAAATAGATTAATATTTATATTACATAATTAAGATTATTGGAAAGATCTTTGATCTAGTTTTTTAACAAATTTATTCGGGAGATTTAAATTTTCTACGTGATTTTCTACAAATCGAGCTAAACTCATAAGACGAAAAACCCAAAACGCCGCTTATTTTCGTGACGGAGGAGTACATCTGAAGAAAAGCACTAAATTAAATGGCTGCCAAGTTGGGTGAGCAATAATGAGATGAAACGATCGATCGAGCTTCATACCTGGCTCACCAATCAGGCCACAAACATAAGTATACACCACCTGATACGATACCCACTAAGGCACTTCCAACAATAACTACGCTGGCTTACAACATTGTGATTGTGATAGGACTAAATGACCATCATGACTGCTATTGAAAGCTACTGTACACTCAATGACTTAATCACACGTACTACTGTACATACATGGTGGTGTACCCTGCTTGTTGCTAATTATGAGCAGCAGCCTTACCAAAAAAGGACTGGCCGGATAAATAAAGGGGAACGGAACCAACGGTGCTGACTTTGCCCGCTACCAATAAACAAAATGGATGAAAAATTGGGTGAAGAATTAATTAATTCTTATCACAATGAAGACTAGATTTCGAGCTGTATGTCATTTTTTGAAACAATGGCGGGGCTGCCTACCAATTAAGGCGAAGAATTTATGCAGAGGGTTAGCACGGTGTCCAGGCCACCCAGAGCTAACCAACCCCCGCGGCCAGCGCGAGCACTAACGCGGCACTGCATGGCGGGTCATGGATTGCGAGCGTAATGGCTGACTTACCGAGCAGCTCGGAGCTCCATGGCGGTCCACACACAAGCTCGCACTGCTCCAGCGAGGCCCGAAGCGAAAGCGTCCGTCACGGTCGCCGTTGCCAAGCTCGAGCGTCAGCGAAGGCGACTCGACTTCTGAGACCACGAACACCCCACCTGCGACTCCGCGCGCTTGCCGACTCCGGCAATCGGCCCTCACGATGAAGCGCTCCTGCAGCGTGCGCGATTTGCCAAACCCGCGTCCCGGCGCGGCGCTTCCGACTTCACGCCGGTAGGGATCCCACCCTCGCCGCGTCGAAGGAGACAACAAAGCGCAGCGTAATCCAAAAATCACGGCGCCTTGAGGGAAGGAAGCGGCGCGATAGCGCTGCCATCATGCGCGTCCAAATTTGGGCCCGGGCTTTCACGCTTGGATGAGTGGTGCTCTGGGAATCGACCCACGGCGCGGCGGAAGCAGCGGCACTCACATGCGTGTCGCCCGTCGCTAGGCTTTACGCCCGAAGAGTCCTCAGCACAAATGCCGGGCCAGGAGCGGCTCCCTTGCCGGCAACCCACCACCTTTGCCGGCGTCCTGCCGCTCCAAAGCAACCTCTTGCGAAGGGGCCTCGGAGTCGCGCCCGGTTTTGCCGCAGCGGCTTGACCGCCGCAGTAGCGTGCGCGTGCGACCCGCCCACTCGGACGCGGCAACACTGAGCGGACGACTCGGCTGCTCGCGACGAAACACCGCCACACGCGACGAGCAGCGCTGGCGAGAGGCGGCGTCGCGGCTGGCGCTGCCGCGTCGCTGCCGACCCGCCAGCTGCGCAGCGCCGCGTGGCCACCACCGTGGGCGCTGTACGAGCGCGCGCGCGTCGAGGCCCGGCGGCGAGCACGCGGCGCCCGGCATGCCCGGCTGGCAGCGCCGCCTCGACCCGACGGTCACCCGCCGTCGCCCGGCCCAGTGAGTGCGGATCCGGCAGCTTCGAGCACGAAATCGGTACTGCCAGCCCGGATCCGGCGGTGAGCGAGACCTTTGCCGTCGCCGCCGCCAAGCCGGGGAGGAAGGGGCCGAGGCGGGGAGGAGAAGCACTGCCACGTCCCCAGCGCCCGGCGGCCCGAAGTGGCCACGCGAGCAGCGCGCGACAGCAGCGAGCCAGAGCCCTGCCCGGAGCTCCGCAGCGGGCCCGCAGCGGGGAGGAGCGCCGCTGGCTCGATGCGCTGCGCCACGCCTCCGCGAGGAAAGGAGGAGCCCCGCCGCCTACCATCGCACTGCGGCCGGCGTGGCCATGCGCTGGCCCCGAGCTCGGCGGCGGCGCCGAGGAGGAGGAAGGGCCGGCTGCTAGGGTTGGGAGGAGGGCCGCCCGTGTCGCCCGCGTGGGGAGCGACGCGGGGGCGAGAGTTTAAAGGCCATCTATTGAGCTGTATGTCACTGCTCAGTGGCTATATATCAATCAAACTCAGTCACAGACTCCCGCTTGCAAGAAACTCTGGTCCTCTCGCCTGAATATTAACGCAAAATGTTTGGGCCTCGATAAAGCACAACGCAAAGCCGAGGTGATCTGCGAACCTTCCATATCCATAGCCACTGAAAGTCAGGGCGTGCAGTTAGGTGTGCGTCAGCAAGATTAGGTCGTGTCCGAGCCCAGCAGCACTCCAAGAAGGAGCATGTGGGCCAACAGCACAGAATTACTCCTGACTACAGTTTCTCAACCAAGCTCCACACCCTTGGAGTGCGAAAATATGACCACCGCATTCTCAAAGATTAAACTCCAGAATCTGCAACCAGGTGTACTGAACATATGTGAAACAAAGGGTCGCTGTCAAATGAAGCATTCCACGCCGCATGAACAAGTGAATGAAGAACATCAGAACGCGAGAATAAGTGATAGTGCAAACTACTGATGAAGAATTTGAAGATGACACCTCACAGCTGTCTGAGCCTGTGCGGCCCACTATCACGGGAATGTAACAGTATGCACAAGTATGACTTTAGAGGTACAAGAACTGCGCAGCCAGCAACTCGAAATGTCAGCAGCTTTATTCCTGCCTGCAGGATCGCTCTGGTCCGCTAATTCTAGCATTACTGACTTGTGTCAGAGAAAAATATTGCTTTAATGACTCAGCTGATAAACGCCTGCAAGCGAATGGACGATCAGAAGATTTGCGTCTCTAGACTCTTTACGGTCACTCTAGGAGTTAAAGCTCGACGTCAGCCCAAAGCCAGATATATAAATCAAGAGGCCCGGATCAATTAGTGTGACTGCAGCATCCAGCAACCCGAAGCACACACAAGAAGCTAGCATGGAGGCAAACTCAGCTTCCATCTACACAAAGCAACCAGCGCCAATCCTTCTGGAGCTGGACTGACATCACATCTCCCGTGACCTCACGAGCTCAACATTGCTGGCTGGGCAACATTATGTCTGCTTCAACATAGTCCGTTCATGGATTTTTCTGAGATTACTTACTGGTCGAAGGACACTGCAAATCGGTACATTTCTGAGAAACGAGGCGAGAACGTGCATGCTCTCCTCCATTACCTCTTTGTTCCCCTCTTCCTATATGAACAAACTAACTGAACAAACACAGCTTTATATACAGGACATGCTGCTTTTGGACAAACGCACAAGCCGCTGCTACTACAGCACTATTACAACACTGCTTGCGCAAATAAAGAAAATGAACAACAATAACACAAGGTGCTACAAATTGGGCTGCCACGTCTTCATTCACCATGCATTCTCCGGTGACTGGGCCGCCTCAGTTTCTCCCAACTTGACACCAGCAGGTTTAGGATATAGTAGTAG
This sequence comes from Hyparrhenia diplandra, assembly GCA_015847255.1. Lineage (NCBI taxonomy): Eukaryota > Viridiplantae > Streptophyta > Magnoliopsida > Poales > Poaceae > Hyparrhenia > Hyparrhenia diplandra. Next base: position 11,004 of record JADLZK010012131.1, read on the forward strand.
ACAGTCATGGCACAGGTCATCACGAAGTTCCAGCAAGAGGAAGGCCAGTACCACGGATACAGCAGCCGGAAGAACAGGCTGATCACATGCCTTGGGTAACGACCGATCTGTAGCCAACCAACAACCCCATGATCAACCAGGAGAGACATCATATTACCATTTTACAAAATTATACTGGTGGATTTGAATAAATGAAGTATGTGGATCAATCTAAGACAGTTTTATTGGCAACAGAGGAGAGGCAACAACATAAGAAAGCAAGCCATGATTGGTTGATTGCAAGAGGACTCTGCCTATTAATCTATGACATTCCTAGCCTAATCGCCAGGTCTGTTTGGTATCACAAAAACACATCATATGCATCCACTGGAAGAAAATAGGTATCACCAACTATTAGGAAAGGACTAATTACTACTGCCTGCAAGAGCAAGACTTGACTGCTACAGAAACACAGATGTGAATTTATCACTGTACTAAGATTTGAGAAAATGTGGTACTTACAGATGTGAATTTATCACTGTACTAACACAGATGTGAATTTATCACTGTACTAAGATTTGAGAAAATGTG
>JADLZK010012132.1:0-165185 GCA_015847255.1 Hyparrhenia diplandra
AAGAATTTTGAATAGACACTACCAACAGTTGGGATCTTCTTTTTTATGACAACATTGTACAAGCCGCACCGCATATACATAGGGTCGGGTTCATTTGCGCAGCCGCAGCAAACAGGCCCAACATTTTCGGCCATTCATCTTCCTTGCGTAAAACCGGTTTGATTTAGCTAAAAAAATCCACCCGAGCGGTAGCAGTAGCACCACGTTTGTTTGGCAGCAACGTGAGGCAGGATCGGTTTACCCTTTCCTAGTAGACGATGCACTCGAGTAGGATGAAAGAAATTAAAATTCATCAGCCAGTTTAATCGTGTTTTTTTATAACAAACACATATATTAATTAACAAAGATGAAGCTGTTAAGTGGGTAAGGTTTACCCATTGTACAAGATCAAGAGCAGTCCGGATTGGGATGACTCAAGATATGTGTATCGCAGAGACGATTTACATTGACACCGCAGCTAAGTCCCGAGAATTTCTAGCCCGAGAAGCAAGAATATGAGCAGCGGTGTTTAAAAGCCTAGAGATTTTGTAGACCCTGTATCCTTGCGCTGCCGCCATGTTCCTGAAAATTTGAGCAAAGATTCGGGCCTCCCATCTAGGAATGATATCAGCTGAGGTCGTATTCATGTAGGTGACAAGCTGTTGATTATCGGAGAGGAAAGAGCCTTCGTTGACGCCAAGATTGCTAAGTATGGTACCCGCAAGAGCAAGGGCAGCCGCCTCCGCCATGAACACCGAAGAAACCGCTGACATGAGGATGAGCCTTTATATAAACATTGAACTGGGAACCCCCAATGGAACCAACGATGAAAACACCAAGACCTGCATTTCTATGAATCACATGGTTTTGATCGGGGAGTAATAGAAGCATCAGTGTACACCCTAACTCCATTCAAAGTAACCGGCAAGGCAATCCTATAAAGAGGCGCACAAGGCTGTTCTTGCAAAATATGAGTAAGAGGTTGGGGAGTAATAGAAAAAGCCACCAAATCTTGAGAGTGTAAGGAGGACGTCGAAGACAGTGTTGGTTCATTGTCTGTGTGATTTAGGTGAGAAGACAAGCATTCCTCCCGAGAAATTTGTACTTCTTGTGCTCGGGATTTGAAAACCTGCAAATCAGCATTAATAGCACTATGGACTTGCCACACTGTCCAGGCTTTGTTGCTAAAAGTTTTGTCTTTTCTAGCCTTCCAAATGTACCACAAAGTATATATGATATTAATAAGAATGTCATCAGAAGTCTGATCATCGATCAAGGAGGCTAAAATGATTTGAGGAATGTTGGAAACATTTATAGGAGGGTTGAAAGAGAACCACATAGCTCTAGGTAAATTGCACTGAAAGAACAGATGACTATCATTTTCTAGAGAGTTGCAGGTCGAACAAAATTAGTAATTTTATCAGTGTATTGTCCTGCTCTCATACCTGATCCCAAGGCTCTCCTGGTAAGTCTCCAAAAGAAAGTTTTTAGATTTGGAGGACAATTCTTGAGTTTTCAGACCCGCCTCATAATTTGCATGGCCTCAGGGATTATGCTTCTTGGACCCTGGCTGGGCAATTGTACCTGATTCTCTGCATTTAGGAATTGAAAAGAGTGTTTTGCAGTACAAATACCACTAGGAGAGGGTTTCCAAACAATTATATCATCATCATTAGAAGGAATGATGTCAGTGTTTACAATGGTGGGCAAAAGCATTGTTGGAAAAAATCTGATTGATTAGATCCACATTCCAACTTTGATTTAGGTGATTCCAGAGTTGGTTTACAAGAAGAGGAAGGGGACTCACGATTCTGGGAAGATTCATCTCGAATGTATTGAATCCCGGATGACACACCAAGGAGTGTTCCAAATATTTGAGTTACCTCGTGGATTTGTACTATGGCATTTGCATGTAGAATGTCCTTGACCTCGCATTATAGATGACCAAAAAATTGATTTTGTAGTGTTTTTAGAGGCAGCCCAGAAAGAATTATGAGGGTAATATTTGGATTTGAGCATCGTTGCAAAGGAACTCATCCTTTTTCGGTTGCAATTCTCCAGCCGCATTTGGAATTAAGCTTTTATTGACAAGTGTGAAGGTCTCTAATTGACTGGCCTCCATTGTCCTTGGATTGACATATATCCCGCCATGACCTGTAAGGAAAGGGAGTGGTTGCATTGTCCTCCCCGCACTCCGGCCCACCAAAACTTTCTCGATAATAGCAGTTATATGAGCAATAAATTCTTTTGAGAAAAGAACTATTGATAGGTAATAAATGGGGATGGAAGCAAGAACCGAATTGATATAAGTGAGCCTACCTGCATGGTTTAGCTTGTTTGCTTTGACCGTGGTGAGTTTGGCCCTGAATTTGTTAATGATAAAAGCATAGGCCCTATTTCTATCTTTTGTGAGAAAATAAAAGGGGATGGCCTAGATGAATGGTATTAGGGTTGAGGTCAGCCACGGGAAAGATTGTTTTAATAGAAGAAACCATAGTTGGGGACACATTCTTGCTAAACAGGATAAAAGACTTACTTAAATTGGGTAATTGCCCCGAGGCTTGGCGAGAAGTGATCTAGGCGATTTGATGGTGAGGGCTTCTTCTTTATTTGCTTGTCCACAAATAATTAAGTCATCCGCAAAGAGAAGAGAGTGGATGCTAGGACCAACATTACCCAACCTAACTCCTTGGATGTTGCCATTTTGCAAAGCAATTTGAAGCATATCTGATAACTCATTAATTTAAAGAGTATATTTGTTGTGGAGAAAACGCGCCGCGAGATCGTCCACGCCATCAAATTTTACCGTGGCCGCGCGATGTGGTGATCGACGGCTCGGCGCAGTTGAGTTCGTCCCGTACCGTTATTGCGCTGGGGTCCCACGGCTTCTCCAAGGCGTCTTGCGGCGACGTCGTGGTCGCTTGACCCCGCCCGCAGGCGTTGTCGCCCTCCTATTGGTTGGGCGGACCGGCCCCCCCCTCCTATTGGTTGGGCGGACCGGGCCCCATCCCAATCGCCTCAGGCCGGATTTTTGTGCCCGGTCGCGGCCGACGTTCAACTACTTGGCCGACCGAGCCGGGCCCCATGTGTCGGTGGCGGTTCGAAGGTATGGTCCGGGGCCGTCGCCGTGCAGCGCCTCGGCGTTCGGTGGGACCCGCGGCATGGCTTCCGCCCGGCTCGGCGCGCCGTTGTCGCGCTTCGTTGGTTCGGAAACGGGTAGGCGCGGGGCCCGCGGGCGCGGTGTGAGGGGCGGCCATGGTCGCCAAGCACCGGTATATGCCGGCCCAACCCTAGCTTTTCTCGCGTACACATCCCGGCTCCCTCTCCCGGTCTTTCACGGCGGCTCCGTCTCCTCCCTCTCCTGGCGGCGGCGGCGGCCCAACACTAACCCTTTCCCTCGCTCTCTCCTCCACGGCCGCCTCTCCCTCCTCTCTCCAGGCCCGACAAGGCTTCTCCCGCAGCACACTACCGCTCCCGACCTCCGGGCCAGGGCATTACAGTCCACCGGCGATGGAGGCACCCGACGGGGCGAGCTTGCCCCCGCGCGGGGCGCGGGATGAGCGCCCGTCATCCGCTCATCCTCGCGGCGGCGGCCCGGCGAAGCGGCGGCTAGGGCGGGTGCCGCTCGCGTCCGTCTGGGCGAGAGGGCCGCAGCCCCCATCAGGTGCGGGTGCCCTCTCCCCTTGCTCCTCCCCTTCCCTCCCGGCGCCGCATAACGCTTGGTCATGCTTTTGCTCCTTCGCTCTTTGGTGTACGCAGGGGCGGGGGAGCTGGGGTAAATAGCCATCGGCCGGGTCCTGTTCCGCTCCTCTTCCGTTTCTTGCAGCGCCGGACGAGGCGAGATCCCAATCGGAGAGCTCTAGAGGGTCGCCGGTGGGGCCGCGGCGGGTCCGATCGGCGCATTTGGTGGGGTTCGTGTTTGGCGCGGTTCGCGGCACCCGCATTGGTATGCTTCTCGGGTGATCCCCATGGCGGATTAGTGGTTGTCCGGATTCGTTCGGTTTTTTTTTCCCCCCCCGCGATTGATCTTACTGCGGCCGCTCATTTTGGCCGGTGTCTCGAGGTTAGGTGACCCCATGTCTACGGTGGAGGACCGGGCACGGTGGTGGATCTCGTGGCTTGTGCTCATCCCCACGTTTCTGCCGCTTTTGTGCTCACGTTTCGCTTTGCATGTCTTTGTTCTTTTTGGCTAGCTACAAAGCGACGATGGTGGTCGGAGGGAGCTCGCTCCTCCAAGCTTGTGCTCAAGCCGCACAAGATGAAGGTGATTTTGAAGTGGCACCGATGTTGATCTATACATGTTGGGGAAGCATCCCACTCATTGTACAAGCACAGCTTGGGCTGCGGTTGGGTCGATTGCATCTACATGTAATTTCCATAATTTCTTCTCTTAATGCTTTCCAATTGATGCTTTGCTCATTTTCAATAAAGGTTGCATACAATTTATGATTCAAACCGAAATCTAAGCAAATGCTCGATGAGTCCATTATTGTACTAATTCTTCGTTTGTGGTGCCTCCCCCGCCCTTATTAATGTGTTTGATAGCAACGATATATGCTCTGTCGGTAGAATATTTGGCGGAGGGAAGTGCCTTCAAGATGTTCAAAGTGAAATGCCATTTGCATCCATTTTATTCAGAGTGGGCACCTGCTATGGAAGGCAGCCTCGGTGCATGCAAGGTATTTGACACATTTACTCTACCTACCTACACCTGTGTCTATGTGCACAATGCTTTGAAACATTGGTAATGCTCTGCTCCTTTGGGTTTCTTCACGTGCAGTGTGTGCTTACACTTTTTTGCAAGGTTAGTTCAGCACTTCACCCAATGGTGAGTGTCACTCTTTTCCTCCTGCTCTAACAGAGAAGCAAAGATGAGGAAACCTTGTGTTCCAAAATGCAAAATAAAAGGACAGTGTTGCTGAATACGAGCAGTACCCAATGTAACACGGGGGCTAGACAATTTTGCTTCATATTTTGTCCTCACAAGATAGGTGCCAGTGGTTTATGCTGATAGATCTCTTTGTTGTTTGTTTTTACTCCTATGCTTGCTTATTTGCACTTCTCAGGTCTTTGAAGCGGCGACTGCGCTACGGAGGACATGAACGGGGGCAGGACTTGCGCCGGAGCTGCGGTGCTCTGTGTCTGCGTACCGGCACCCCGTCGGGCCTAGGCTTCTGCAGCAGTTGGAGTAGGGGTATATCAGTATATGCACTATCGGATTCATTTTTGAGGTATAGTTGGCTGCTTCATACCTATGACCATGATGATTTTTGTAGCTTTAAGTTTGATTCAGTGAAATTAGTTGCATTTGTGTGTGGAGGATGGCTCTAATGTGGTTTGGGGGCTCATATTCTAATGGTACCTTTTAAAAAGCAACCAGCTTACATATTTAGGCTTGCTCCTAACTGCATCTCTCATTGTAGATAAAAAAAAAATCTTTTGTAGGCCTTACCCGGCTATAAGGCATTATATGGAACAAAAATAGATGCTTTGCTCAACACAGATCCATGGTGTTGGTTGTTATAGGCTGGTGATTCGCATTGGTTGTATATTTGCTTACAAAAAATTCATGTTGAAGGTTGATGTTACATGCGCTGGTGATTTGTTGTGGCTATATATTTCCTCTCAAAATTGACAGCCGGATATGCTAATTGACAGCTAAATATGCTAGATTTGCTCTTCAAACCTGCCTAGGCTACTGACAAAGATATTAATATGCTTTATGTTTCTTCTTTTGAGAATATAGATTGGCACAAATTGTCAACGCCATGTGTTATCTAATTAGCAAGGGTTGCATCTCTTACGCCAGACCATTCATTTTCCTCTTCGAACGGTGCAGGTCATTGCATCTCTTGCCTTTGTGTTCTTCTGCCGAGTCTTGATCGCCAAAGACCCACAATGGTCAGACCAATTGTTCAGAGGTTCCTATCTTCTATGTTTTATACGATCATTTGTATTTGCACCGCCAAGTTGTCTTCACACCAGCCTATGAAAACCACCAGTGTATAATCGTTTGTCCTGATGTTTTTGTTGCTTGAGCTTGAAAATTATCCAACTCTTAAAGTGTCAGTATTTGGCGCACATCATTTACATTCTCATGCATTGTAGAAAGCCAAAACAAATGATGTGGCTCTATGTACGCATGGCATGCATAGTGTTGTATTTTGTGTATGCTTATGTAAGAGCTGGATGCCTGTTGTCCAATTGTGAATCTGTAATGTCGTCTCTTAAAATGATGTATGTATGTGTACTACTATGTGAGAACTGGAACAATAACGTCTCTACGTGATGTTTGGTGCACTTACCTTTTAAATGTTATATCCCGTGTAATACACATGTGTTTTAGCCATCGATCTAAAATTTATTTCGGCATACAGTGCTGGTTGATCCGTTGCTTGAACACTGGCACTCCAGTGCTAGAACTGTTTCCCAGTGTTATTCATACACATCCGGTCAGTCCCCCAAATTCAAAATCACGCATGATTTTAGTTGCATTTCCTTGCAAAACAGAACTGGCCAATGCCCCGCGCGCATGGGCGCGCGCAAAAACACTAGTAGCAATAATGAACAGATAAGGTGACAAGGGACAACCTTGTCTGATCTCTCTCGAAGGGTAAATGTATTCAGAAGGCTTACCATTAACTAACACTTGCAAAGAAGTAGTTGAAATGCAAGCATACAAGAGCTGAATGAAATGATCAGAAAATTGGTATTTCTTGAGAGTCTGAGAGATAAAACTCCAGCTAATACGATCAAAAGCTTTAGCAAGATCTATTGCACGGTAGAAACTAGGATTGTAGCCATCATGACTCAGCGCACTGCAACGATTCATTCTCAGGATTGCTATTATCAGAGCCAGAGGGACCCAAAGATAGACCTGAATTAGTCAACTAGAACTTCAGTCCTGCCAGCATTGTGTGAGTCTGTCAGACAAAACATTGTACAAGCATTTTGATCGATAAGCCGGCTGATTCAATAGTGTTATATGTAAGAAAGAATATAAGGTAAAACAAGCTGAAACTAGCCTGCTGCTTCTGTTCTTAAGAAGTTGTTAAGGGCGCCTGTTTTTTGGCCGTGTCTTTTGGGGTTTCTCTAGTCCCCTGTGCAATCTTTTTTTCTTTCCAAAATTCGACAAGATTATAGTAAAGAAAAAAAAACTGAATATGCGACCTCGCTCAGAAGCGAAGGCAAGTAGTGACGACGGAAGCCGAGAACAAGCCAACAACTACCCGAGCTAAAAATCCGGTTGCTTCTCTCGTCTGCTCTGACCTCTCTGCACTCCACGCAAGAGATACTCCCGCGCGAGGACGCAACGCAAACGCAACCGAGGCAGGGGCGATTCGTTCCCCTTTCCTACACTACACCCCGGCCCTGCCCCTGGTATCTGCATATCCTCTCCCCGGTAAAGAATCCTCATATCCCACACGCCTGTCGTCCTCTAGCCAATCGATTCCCTGACGGATCAAACTCTCCTCGTGTTTATTTCCTTTGTCTCTTGGCCGGTGGTGGTGGTTACTTTGCGTGGCTCGTTTGGGAACTCTCTGTTTGGTCGGCGGCCATGGCCAGGCGGCGGAGTAGATTCGGTTTGGCTAGGTATATCGGCCGAAATCGGGGTTCCGGGTTCTTGCTTTCCTCAATTCAAGTTGTTGGTTTGGGTCCAAAAAGATCTTTTTTGATTGAAGGTGAAGTTCCTGTAGCAGTAGAATTCAGGGAAGACCAAGCTCTGTCGAATGATGGATGGGCTTGGTGTAAATTCAGTTTTGTCAGTCTCAACTTTTTCATGTCAAAAAAGAGAAAAGGCAGCATCGACTTGTGTTACGTAGTTTGTTGGGCTTGTCCTTCCTTCCTCGGTTTTGCAATTGCCAACTTATTAGTCGCGTGCTGTCCCTTGCTAGGTTCGGCTGCTTCGGGGGCCAAGCTCGGGCGGAGAAGATGGCAGAGGTGGGCGACGGCTTCTGAATCTGGGCTTCTTGCACCGTGCTCCTTACTGAATAATTTGGTTGCATCTCAACTGAGTGATGGATGATTATCTGCATCTGCATGGCAGGATGGGTACCCGGTGAAGCTGCACATCTACGATCTTAGCCAAGGGATGGCGCGGCAGCTCTCGGCGACCATCCTCGGCAAGGCCATCGAGGCTATTTGGTAAGCATCCCTGATTCCCTGGTTTTCTTTATTCTTCCTGTTGATTGTTATGAATGCACGAAGGCTCCTTTGATATAATAATTCAAGGACTTCTGGAATTGTCTTGCAAGAGAAGAGACCGTTTTTCTCTTATGTATTCAATTTAATTTTACAAAGAGAAAGATGAAATGTACGCAGTTGTCTAGATTTGGGACCTACCGATTCGCATTGATATTGCTGATATCGATTTCGTAGTAGCTACATCTGTAATATCAGCCATGTCCCTAATACATGTTTGTCTCTAGTCTCTAGTGAACAGAGTCTGTTTTCCCCTTCACTAATAGTTTTTTTTAAGAGCACGTCTAGGCGCGTTTTTCATTAAGTCCCCTTCACTAATAGTTAAAGCATTCAAAGTAAGTAAAGCTTCAATATATGAGCAAATCATGAAAACGTAGTGGGGGTACCCTTTTCTGGAATTCTAATACAAATCATACATGCAAACATGGCTTCATGGTTTTCCTTGTAGCGCAAGATCTAGTTATGCAAGCTACGACTTTGCATTTGCCTTGTTGCCTACGAAGAGAGATAGGACATCAAATTTTTTGCACTCCTGCTGCTTATTTGCCGTTGATCCTGGTTGACTATATGTGCAATTTGGCACAGTTGTTGTCCCATTCGCATTTTATATTCTCATGACCGTGTAATTCATCTCTTCTAGAGTCCAGAAGCTTGTTCACCTCAACTAATCAGCCATGGTAGTGTTTTTCTCTTACAACAAATCAGCATCAGCCGGCTTATCAGACACATAAACAAACACGAGACAACTCATGTAGATTCACTACTACAGACAAATCATGAATTGCATAAATTAAAAATCCGTTAAGCTGCTCCTCTGTTCGCTTTTATAGCAGCGTTGTGGATGACAGAGGAAGCACTTTGTTCATCCACCATTGACATGTCCTTGTGCTATCTCTCTCAGGCACACCGGTGTGGTGGTCTACGGGCGGGAGTACTACTTCGGCGGCGGCATCCAGCAAGGGCAGCCCGGCCGGACGCCCTACGGCGCGCCTATCCGTGTCGAGGACCTGGGCGTTACCCACGTCCCCAGGGAGGTGTTCGAGGAGTTCCTCCGGGAGATCGGCCCACGCTACACAACGGCCACCTACAAGCTCCTCAGCCACAACTGCAACAACTTCAGCAACGAGGTCGCGCAGTTCCTCGCCGGTGCCTCCATCCCCAGCTACATCCTCGAGTTACCCAACCAAGTCATGAACAGCCCCGTCGGCGCGCTCATATGTAATGCCTCTGACCCTGAGTACTCTAGCTTTTTTGCATCCTACAATTCTGCATCAGTCCGCCCCAATTGAAGGCTCACCGTTTTGCTCTTTGCAGTGCCAATGATCCAGGGGTTGGAGACGAGCTTGGGTGCTGGGGCTGTGCCACAGCCGCCACAATTCAGGCCGGCGGCTCCTGCTGCAGCCCGGCTGTCGCCGCCACCACCGTGACTCGGCAACCGACAAATGACATGGTGCCAAGATCGACGACGACGACGACGACGACTGCTGCTGATAATAAACCGGAGGTTGCCAAGACAGCGGGCGATAATGGCAGTGCCAATGACAGCACAACCGTCGTTCCAGCGGCAGTGCAGCCCGCAGCAGCACCGGCAACGCCGCCGCCGCCGCTGAGGTGAGTGCAGCGGCGCCTACGGTTTCAACCAAGTTGACGGCGCCTCCGCCAGACCCCCTCGCGGCGGCGAAGAGCCGGGTGCAGGAGGAGATAAAGCGCGAGTTCACGGCCATCATGGCGGCTGGCGCGGCGCGTGCGGGCGAGGCGGCCGCGCTGGCCACGCGCAGGGTCATGGAGCGGCACGGCCTGCAGCGCGCAGCTGCTGCTACCGCGCAGCGAGGGTAGTAGGCATAGGTGTGGTATGTGGCGTCCGTCTTGTAACTGTAAATTGCCTGTTCCATTACTACGGCTTGTTAAATTTCTTAATGGTTGGTTAGTGTTGGCATTCTCGGATTTCTCGAGTAGTCTGCTAATCTGCTACGATGAGACTGCTCATGACAAATAGGAGTACTCCGTTCAAAAAAAAAAAAAAAATGCAACTCTCATTTCCCACAAAATTAAACGTTTTAAACTTTAACTAAATTTATATAAAAATAAAATTAATGTCACTTAAAATATAAAACAAGTATCAATAAATTAATAAATAATGGAATATATTTTTTATAACAAATTTTTATTTGATACATAGGTATTAATATTAATTACTATAAACTTGGGTCCAAATTTGAAAGGCCTCCATGAGGGCACGCGCAACGTTAGCTACTACTCCGTGCTGCCTTAGCTAAACGTGGACGTGAGCGTACACGTAGACACGAACTGGCCAGGACTCACGAGTTCCCAATGCAAAGTGTTGCTGCCTCCTACTGACGCATGACTGCTTTCTTTAGCTTTTTCAGAACTCTGCATAGAGGAGGCCACCGTCCAGTAGCTGCACAACGCGCTCCACAGTGCTGCCTCCTACTTTATGTCCGATGGAACTAACGTATCTTCCGCAGGAGACTAGCAGGCACTGTGGGGCAACACTGCCCTATGGCACGGATGATTGATGCGTACGTGGCATCTGAGGCAAGACGCCATGTTGGAGAAGGCCTCGATGGCTCAAGACAAAAAAAAAAAGAGAGGAAAAAGTCCATTTTTGGCTCAACTTTTACAAAAGTCCGCTTTTCATCCTTTGGTTGTAAAACCATGAAAATACCTCCCTCAACTTTTGAAACTGTGCAATTAACTTCCAGACCGGTTTTGAAGGTGGTTTTCTCTTTTCTTTTTTATTTATTTTAGCTGAATTTTGAAAAATCATAAGAAATCATTGGGAAATCATAAAATGGAAAAAAAATTTGGACACCATGTGAGTAGATCTACAAAGTGAATATATAATATTTTAAGCTTCAGTACAAAGTTTATGTTGGAGATTTAGGTCTATGTTTTTTTGTAATTAATATAATTCATAATTACAGTTTCTATGGACCAATTGGTTCGATCATATAATAATTAGACCACCATAAAAATTTCACCATAATTAGAGCATAGAAAATGCAGTGATGAATTGTTTCAATTAATTATAGAAAAAGTGTAGATTTAAATTTACAGCATAAATTTTGTGCTAAAGCATACCATATTATATATTCATTGTGTAGATCTATTTATGTGTTGTCCAAAAAAAATAAATGATTTTTCTATTTTATAATTGTTCAAAGATCAGACAAAATAAATTAAAAAACAAAAATACGAAACCGCCTTCAAAACCGCTCCAGAAAGATAAAGTGCATAGTTTCAAAAGTTGAGGGGTAGTTCGCCCGCTTTTGTGTCTTTTTTTACAACAACAACCATTATATTAATCAACCAGATTACATAAAGTCTTCTAAAGAAGACTGGATTACAACTTGGTCCCGCAACCAGATAAACGCAACAACTACAATGAAGACGTTGACGACGATGAGCTCGCCGACGGTGGGCGTAGGGGCGCTTAGTGGCGCATACACCGGGTGGAAGGACCGCGCAAAGCGGCAATCGAAGGCGGGTCGACAGAGTCGATGGAGAGCACAACGCGCAATCGAAGGACATATTCTTAGATATCGCCAGAGAAAGAAGATGAAACTCCAAGTCGAATCCTAGGGAAGGCGAAGTAGTCGAACCAACGTCGGATGAGAAGGTGCATGATAGGTGACCAAACTGGCAGGATCAATGGCTGCATTAAGTAGGTCAAGGCGGAGGTCGGGGCCCATGGACATCGGTCATAGCTGGCACGCCCGAAAAAACTTAACTCACAGAGGTCGTGAGAAACAGCGTGTCGGTTGGAAGATGTCCACAGAAGAGTAGGGGGCCAGGCCAGCGTGTCTAGAAAGCGAAGCTGAAGTTAAATAATAATTAACTGAAACTTGTTTGGGATCTCAATTGTCGCTGGGTACTTGTTTGGGATCTCAATTGTCACTGGGTAGGAGAGACATTTTTGTTTGATGGTGTCACACTGTCGCTCGTGTGTTTTTCCTCTTTCTAGTATTTTAGTTAGATACATTTGTGCAACGATTTCCGACATCCATACATATATCATTCAGTAAAAAGATCGCGTACATTATTTTCATTTGTTCTAGCTATATAACTAAGAAAAATATTGTATTAGTATAGTTCGTGCATGAATGCAACAAGCACATCATATCATTGTTTACTATCAGTGGAACAAGTGATATATATAGCGCACGATTGATTTGTTTACCGCGCGAGATTAACAAACGGAAATAAATGTACACTTGAAAGTTGAAATTGTTGGAACCGAGGATCGCCAAACGATCAATAAAACATGAACAATAGATAAAGAATTATTCGGTGATGAACGCCGCGGCGATAAAACGCTGTATCTTGGCTATTATTATGAAGAATAATAATACTACCAGTGGAACAAGTGATATATATAGCATTAGCACGGCATTATACTAGTCTATAGCAGTGGCGGAGCTAGAAATTTAAAGTTGGGTATTTCTAAAATCTAGATCTAGAGAGAGGAGAGAGTGTATTAGTGGCGATAGTTTTTTAAGTAAGAGTGAGAGAGAGATTTGCTCTCATAAGCCCCTGACCCTTTCAAGCATGAACAAGAGAGAGTCCGAAAATTTTTTGCAACACATGATCATAAAGAGAATTTGTTGGATAAGGAAAGGCATAAGGATAAACTGGCTAACTTTGATGAGTTAGCAGCTCTTGGTCCACATCCATTATTAGACAGACAGACAAAACAGCTTGAGCCTCCAGAGTGGATACATTGTCGAATTCATGCCAAAGGAACAGATGAGTGGATTACATTCTTTATGAGAAACGACAAATTATATGTCAGAGGTTTTGATAATAGGCACAGAGGGTATGAAATTTCTGAGCCAGTTGTTGACCCAACAACCACGCTCATTCCGGCTAATTATAAGTGTACGTAGACTGTTAGGTTGGGACATATCATACCCTTGTTTGTTCGATTGTGAGAGTTATAAAGAGCTTGAATAGAAGATCCTGGATGTGGTCCTGGACCCAAACTTTGTTCATGATGCAGTATGTCATTTGTCCAATTACGTGCACAGGGAGGACGACAAAGCAAATGAAGCTATTGCAATGAAAAAGCTAGGAGGACTTATTTTTCGCTTTTGTGAATTTCTAAGGATGAACATTGATGATGACTTTCAAAACTTGTATGATAAGGCTAGGCACTGGGGAGATATCTCCATCTCCCTGATAAACTGGAGGGAAAGTGACTTCACTGACTGGATCACTCGGAGGAGAGAGTGTATTAGTGGCGATAGTTTTTAAGTAAGAGTGAGAGAGAGATTTGCTCTCATACCTTAGCACTATATATAGGCAAGTACATTTACAAGCACCACCTCAATGGGATGTGTTTTACAAGACACTACGCTAACCCTTATTAGTCCACTTTAAGGGGGAGTTGGCTTATATGTCATATAGGCTTCCCCAACAATATCTAATTGGCTACTGTATTTTCACTGATACTATATGACCAGTATATGTTTACAACCCAAAACTTTATTGTGAGTATTGCCCTTCACAACTGACACATGCATGTGCCACTAAAAACTCCATCCCGAAACCCTGTGAAAATAGCATGTAGAAAATCATGTGACTTTATCCTATACAAATGCTGACTCTAGAGGCTGCTAGCGATAAGTAGTTTGATATTCTTCTATTGGATGACTTCATCTTTGAACTTTGGCTTCTTTTACCATTTTTATGACACAGTTCATCGTCTTCGCTCGATGTGTAGGTCTTCACCTTTAGGACCTCCTTGATGCAAAGGGTTTTCTCTTTATGGCCTTTGCCTTCGATATCTTCTCGTCGCACATATCTTCATCTCTGAGGCCTTCGCCGTAGTGTCTTCTTGGCGTGCAGGCCCATAAGTGCAATCAAACCCTAATTGTTGGTTTTGGAGATAATGACCACATAATTGGAAGCGGTTTTTTTACACCTAGGTGCACATGCACCCACACTGTGGACCACAGGATACGCATTGTGATCCGTGCTAGCACACTTCTCAGAGCAGTGTGCATTGAGAAGTGTGCTAGCACGGATCGCAGTGCGTATCTAGTGGTCCAGAGCATGGGTGCATATGCACCTAGATGTAAATTTAACTTACTCCCACATAATTAGTGAATTAATGAGATTTATCAAGATGACAAGCAAGTTATTAAAGATGGAGGATAATGTATACAAGCACAGATCATATTATAACGAGGGCTTGTGGCACTGCATGATGCGGATATGCGCAAGTCGCCTTGTCTTGTTCCGTGTCGTGTGGAGGCTCGTGACAGCAAGCCTAGGCACGTTGTGAATAGTCGATCCCTCGCTCCATACCGAGACCAATGGCAATGACGATGGCATGCTGCCACTATGCTTCAAACTTGCCTTCGCCTTCGCGTATCGTTTTCATTGAATAGAAATGACCTTACTTGGAGGTTCTTACCTCCTCAACTCAGCCATCGTCGAAATACCTTCTTCAATCAACCTTCGTCAAGAGATCTCGGCATGAGACCTTCGTTCGGGACCCTTCATCATAAAGACTCTGGCCTTGCGTGGATTCAGCGGGGCTTTGCGTGGAGACTTCACTAGCCTCTCACGTGAAGCGACTCCTTGGTGGGTGTGAGTTTGAGAAGTTACTCAAGTTTGACTAGCTTGATATGACACATGGTGGACAACGTCTTCATAAACTCCCTTTTGATATGTGCCCTCCTTAGCTCGTTAAATCTTAAGGTCATAAGATCGAGAGATGAAGACATATAAGAAATAACCTCGGCAAATTATTGTTAAATTTTCGATACGGTATGAGAACAATAAAATTGAGGAGTCGGAAGTAGACAATGGGCAATTATATTCCCACTTTTGTGTGTTTGAGTGAAATTTAGAATCTTTTGTTGAAAGGTAAAAAATAATACTTTGGACATAATATAAATTGCACACGTATATATCCATCTATGTTTATTAAGGCAGTTTGACGAGGCGTGATGAGCCATACTTTTGAATCGACTGGGTGGCACCTAAAGGAGTACGAAAAAAAAAAATAGAAAAAAATTAAAACAAAAAAACAAAAACAAAAACAAAAACAAAAAACTAAGAAAGCCCAAGCCTAGAGACCACCGAGCACCCCACTGTAAGTAACCTGCCGCCTCTCGCCCCCTCTCGCTCTCCGACGAGGCAACAACTGGTGGGCCGCCGCCGCCGATGCTGCTCTATCAGGTCAGGTGCCGCCCCTCTCTCTCTCTCTGCCCCCTCCGTTGACATCTGCAGCCGGCACCTCTCCTCCGGTCCTCCCTGCCGCTTCCCCTCCCCTTCTTCCATGCGGCCCCTTGCAGATCTCTCTCCACTCTATGCAGATCGAGAGCTGTTGTGGCCTGCTGCTGCCCCTCTCACATCGCCAATTCTGCTTATAACTTTTCAATTTTACACTTTCAGTAACACACTGGACTACAATGGAGAACATGCGTTATGCTGAGGAGCTCGTGAGGGAGTTTCTAGTTTTCAGGGGTTTCACAAGTACGCTGCAAGCGTACGAATCAGAGTTGGCTACTGAGATTGGCAGGAACTTTCAAGCAGATAAGATCGTGGAGTTGGTGTTCTCAGAGTATATACCCAAGTACCAACTGGATAGGTTGCTCGGTCTGTTCGCCTTTTTCAAGCAGTGCTTCATGTCACCTGCGGACACAGAGCTGTTCTCAACCCTTGTTAAGCTGGAGCTGTCAGCATTAAGATGCTATGTTGTTAATGCTTTGAAATCTGGAAGACAAGACAAAGTAATTGAATTCTTTGGTCAAAATGGCAATTATCTGTTGCAAAAGCGTGGAGATTGGCTGGCTTGGTTCGGTGCGTGTTCTTTGCCTTCTTTTTCCTGCATTCCTTCTACATTATTCTCACGTTTTGTCAATCTCAATAACATTATGCAGCTATTCCATATATTAAGAACCCAGGCTTGGATCCGCAGTTCCGTGTATATTTCTCCAAAGAGTGGCTAGACACTTTGGTTCTTTCATTTAGAATTTTTTGAGCGGGATATTCAATGATACTCATATCCTTCCATAATATATTCTTGGTTGTATCTCTGGTGGGATGTTTTCTGACATTTTACGATATTGTCTTTCCTATTGATTGATTTATAATCTTATCTCCTCCCTAGTTGATCATCACTGTGATTGAATTCAATGTTTGTGAATGCTATTGTTTCTAACTTTCTATTTAAATTTTGCTTTGCCATACGTATTGTTGTTTGCTGGTACACTGTTTGTCCTTAATTTTTCCACGGACCCCAGCTCTTATGAGAATTAGTAGTGAAAAGAATACCATCAAATCCCTCAAGAATGACATAAAGCAACTGAATAATAAATTGGCGGAGCTACAAGCATCCTTAGAGGCGAAGGAAGATGAAATCTCTCAGTTGAGGAGGTAAAGTTATTCTCATCTCTCTTGCATGCAAAGTTACTTTTTTGCCTATTAAATATTAATGCATGCAAATCCTTTTGTACTTGGCATGTGTATCCTTCCACAAATTGACACCTAGTTTATTAGGTTCCATTCGATTTTCTTAACTGAATTATATTCATAAACTCATAAAGTATTCTAACATTAACTTTCCTATAGGTTTCTGTCTTCTATTAATGTTAAGCTTGGTTAGATTGTGAGTGCTAACTTCTAACCTCATCGCATGTACACAAACAAACACATGCATGCATCCGCTAAACATGTCTCAACTTATAAATGCAGGAACTATAATAATGCTAGTTATGGAAACAAGAATGTAGTTGGTACTAGTACAGGTGGTTCCCCTCATGAGGAGATGTCAGAAAACTATGAAGAATCCTCGACCTCAAGTAGCATGATACAGGGTTTTGATTCTCGGTCCTCAGGTTCAGTGAAATCTTATACAAGAGGTGGGAAATTCCATGAATCTTCTGAGATCAGCCATACAGGTTGGTACTTACTTTTTCATGGCTATTGTATCAGTATTTACCACATGCTTGTGCAGAGTATCTAGTAAGAGCAGAGTATCTAGTAAGATAGAGTCTAATTGGTTCCTTACATTGGTATTGCACTGCATTACAGGTTATGAGCATTCCCTAACCTTAACCTGGATAAGGCAATGCAATTTTCTGTTGTTTTTTGTTTGGTTTGCCTGGATAAAGTTGTACAGTGTTACACTTGTAAAACTGGTTTCCTGCATAAGTGGCCAGACTAGGTCTTGGGCTGCAGAGCGGGTGTGGGAGGGAGGGTTCATAGTTGGATACACAGGATTTGGTACTTGTTTAATTGGTTTCCTGCTTAAGTGGCCAGACTAAGGCTTAGGCACAGACCAGGTGTGGGAGGGAAAAGGGAGGGTGCATAGCAGGATGCGCTGGATTTGGCTGAATTGTAGGGTGCAAGCTGAGCTTGCTTTGATGACAGTGCTAGCCTGCATATGGGCTTATGCAGGTAACCAAACATGGACGAATTGCACTATGGGGGCCTGTATAATGGGTTGTTCAGGCAACCAATTACACCCATAGTTGTGCTTTTACCTTGAATCACAATTCACAATGCATACTAAGAGCATCTATTAGTGATGAGTGGAATCATTGCTACCATGTAGGACTGTGAAGAGTCAGCACTCGGCAAAATTAACTTTTATTGTTGAAATAATCTTAACTGCATGTATGGTCCACAATAGCAATGAACAAATGGACAAAATCATCCTTGCCTCCTCATGGCTACAGATAACCAGCCTGCAAAAATATATTCAGTTCCCTTTGCATCAACTCCTTCATTGGCTTGATTCGGGTTGGTTCGATTCTACATCATCTGAGGGGTTTGGTTTTCTGGGCCATTGGAGATGGCCTAATGCTACTGTAGTTTAGATTGTTTTAATGTGTGAACCAATATATTTTCCTATCTGATATTCTTCAATTTATTCTTCTGCTGTGTTTATTCTATGTATGATACATGTTCTCCATATCTTTGGTACCCTCTCTTTTGCTGCAGAGGATGAGCAGGTTTTGGTGACTGAGGAAGACTTCCCTGAAGTGAAAGTGGATTTTCAGGTAAGCTACAGTTTGTTCCACTATTATATTTATCCCTTTTTGCAGTCACCTGTATGACTGATTAGACCTGCTAACAGGAAACATTTTTAGGCCATAACAGTTCAATTAGCCGATGTCGATTTTCTGCATCTGGGTCAAATATTGCTAGTTCATCAATCGATGGTACAGTTAGGTAATTTGCTATATTTGAGTAACTTCACATTGGCTGCCAAACTCAGGGTTCCGGATTTGACCTGTTGATCTCATTCTTTCAATAGGATTTGGACATATGATTCATCAACACCATCATCCAGAAATGCTACTATATATTGTGGGTCTGAAGTCAGTGCACTTTCTTGGGAATGCAGATCTGACAGATTGGTATGTCTATATTGAACTATATGGCACTAGTATCTTTCCATTACTCTAAATTTGGTTAAACTTAACTTGCTTAAGACTTTTGTTTTTGTCACCCATTTCTCTTGACCATAGCTGCTCATAGGCACAGCTAATGGAGGAATTAAAGCTTGGAATGCTGATGCAAAGAGAGTTGTTTGCGACCTGAGTACATCTAGAGACTTTCCAAGGTTATAATCTATAGCCTGCTTGTTCATTGCTGCGAATGTTTAGCTAACAAAACTTTTCTATTTCTTGCAGCATCTTAGATTTGAAATGCAGCCCTGTTGAACCTGTGTTTGTCTCTGCAGCTGCATCAAGACGGTATTGTTTAGATTTCATACTTCATGTGCTTGATAAGAAGTCCATAGCTTTGTTTAACTCCATGTACCTTGTTGTCTAGTGGCACCGTTTTTATTATACTTATTTTCATCTTATACATCTTTTCAGGTATGGAGCAACAACATTTGAAAGAACAGGATTTGCCAACTTGACCGTGTGGCATATGAAAACATGGAAGCCATTGGTAGTTCATTTGCTTTCATCCTCTTCTCTTGAACTTATATGTGGATTTTGTAGCTAGTATTTCTAAAGGCCTTTTTCTCTCTTTTTTTTCTTCTATTGTGAAGACAGTCCTCCCTCTTGGTGAGGATCCACCTGCTATTACTTCTCTCTGCTTCAATCACAATGGAAAAATTTTGGCAGCTTCTGCTACAGATGGAATGATTCACATGTTTGGTATCCTTTTGTTGTGATATTCTTTTACCATCCCTATCAAGTCTGTATTTTCTTCTTAATCGATGCAGATTTCCACTTATTTGTTACTGGTATTTTGTTGTTAAGAATACTTACATCTTGTTATAGTTGATCCATTATCCAGCTGTGCTATTCTGACCTCAACCAGAATTAAAAAAGCTTAGTGTCAAGGGCGTTGATGCCCAAGACAGGAGGGCCTCGGCTACGCAGCTCGTAGCCTTGGCGGGTAGGAGCACCAGGCTGCTTGCCTGAGTGCTCAATGGTGGATGGGGATGAGATTTGAGAGTAGAATAGAGGGGTGACGAGATTAGAGGTAATAGTTCTTTCTTAATTCATTATAAGCATCTGGTTCCCTGACTCCCCTGACAACTGGTTCACATCCTCAAACTCCTCGACTCCCTCCTATCTTAATTAAAAGACTCATTGACTTCCTGTGAACGGTCTCCTTGCTGCTCCCCTTGGGGCGCCGTTCATATTGGCGGCCCCACATAACACTTAGCCAGTTAACAATCATAAATATTGGAAAGGGCAGTTTAGCGCAGAGAGTTTATTGGTATGGTCTTGGAACTTTGTGTCGTTGTTTGCTCCACCGATGGTGCAACTTGCTTATGTTTTGTTTGCATGAGATGCCCCCACCCCTGTGATTATTTGAGTCTGCCGTCTTCCTTAACTGCAAAAAGACATGTCTGCTGGTCTTCAGATTACAGGATGGCCTGCCCATGATTCCCCTGTGAGCTCAGTTCTTTTTGGTCCAGCAGAAACTAGCATCTTCAGTTTAGGCTCAGATGGAAAGGTATACAGCATTTCACCTTTTCTCTTTTAGTTCATTGACGCAACTAGCCATATCAATGTATTCCTTCCATCCCAAAATTTGTGATGTTTAGGAATTTAGAGTTTGTCACAAAAAAAATTGATGCTCTGATTCTAGGACACGCTTTTGGGCCCACTAAAAAAATCTATCAAGACTCCTGCATGCGCCAAATTACAAATTGATATGTGCTACTTTTGGTTGCCTCCCGTGGATCTCTGCATGCTTGCATGCAACACAATTTAATTAAGAAACTTGACCCTGCGACATCCTCCTTTTTATTGAAATCATCTGTACAAAATAGGGGTACTAGGGTCATTTCTCTCCACTAGTGTCTGAAAAATCCTCAAACATCATTTTTTGGGGGTGTTGGAGTAATATAAAAGATGGCATTGTAGGTATTTGGTATCCCAAATGAATTGCATGGTGTGATCCATAGCAAATAGTTGTGTACCCCTTCAATGCCCCTTCAGAGTGATTTTCCTTGTGTTTTAAGTCTTAAAGTATCTTAACTTGTCTACCCCTCAACTCGCTATCTGTTTAAACTATCATGCTCATGGCAACAATCCCAACAAAATAGTATCTTTTTTCATGTATCTTGACTGCTGGGTAAACCAATACAACAGTAACGAATAAGTACTCTACACCAACTATTAACAGGTACTAATAGAATAACATGAAGATGATAAAAGCATTTGCCCTGTATTATGAGGAGAAAGCAAGAAAGCAAAAGTACTACTCCCTCCGTTCCAAAATATAAGTTGCGTTGACTTTTTGGTTCATCCATTTAGTTATGTATGGATGAACTAGAAAAGTCAAAGCGACTTATAATTTGGAATGGAGGGAATACTGAAATTAAATTTAAATATAGACCCCTGTTTGGATCCATGGGTTAGAGTCGGTTTGAGCTAGTTGGGGCTCAACTAGCCCTAAAGGATCCAAACAGGAGGGGGGTTAGATTGGGGTTAGTTGCATCTAACCCACCCCAAAAAAAACTATCCCTCCAAGAGGTGCTAATTAGACCTAGTTCAGGTTGGGCCCACTAAAATGTGCCTTTTCTCTCTCCCTCCACCCACACCTAATGATTGGGAAAATACATTTAATGTCAATCTAACCCTTCCATCCAAACACCTCTTTGGCTAGAGTTAGTTTAGGGCTAATTAAGTTAGAATATCCAAATAGGGCCATTATTAAAAATACAATGAAGGGTTCTAATTGAACTAGTCAGACGCTCTTGGGGCTTTGTAAATAGATGTAGATCTGGTCATGGGAACACAATGGTTCAAATGGATCTTGAACGATACTCAATTCACCGCACATACAGTTGGATCTGAATAGGCACTTTTTATTTGGAGTAGACTGACACATCTTTTGTTTTCATGGCGGGGACTTGGGCTTCTGATACCCTATTAAGTACTATATTATGTATCATCTGCACATCAGATTATAATTCCCTGGGTCCTCATGTTCAGATAATCTTCTAGTGTAGTCCACCAGTTATCAGATATAAACAAAATTAAAGTTACAACATATTTTATATTATTATTTTTCCTCTGTACTAATGGCCTAATGCGAATTTTCTATACAAATATTAATATTTAATTATTTTATTTTAATTTAGTAATATTCCATAATTTGCATGATTTTATCTTATGTCAATTATATCGACTTCAGATATTTGAATGGAGCTTGCACAATCAAGGTCAGATTCTTTGGTCAAGAGATTGCAGCAGGTGAGAACACCCTACATTTGGTGATCATTTGTGAATTGTTATGACAGTTTACTTGCTCATTTCTCCTTGTGCTTCTATTATCAGATTTTGCAGTCCGAGAGCTTTTTAAAACACGAATGCATGAGATAGCATTGGATTCAAATGGCAAGAGGCTGCTGGTTACATCTGGTTTGGTTCGGGCCCCAATATATCAGGTTTCCATAACTATCTGATTGCACCACTTAAATTTATTTTGCAGAAACAGGTTCCAATGATTCATCTGCGTCCCTTCAGGTACAAGGCCATGAAAGTGGATTGAGGACACTACCGCACAGTTCATCTATCACAAGTGTGGATTGGCATCCAACACTGCCAATGTACATCACTGGGTCTGCAGATCACTCTGTCCGGGTCACGTCTATTTTATGATCTATAGAACAAGGTACTGGCAACAATCTTTCCCACCTAGCATGCATTGATCTGTATTGACAGTCTTATCCATGCGTGAGGCTCGGTGTCATGATATTTTGTGGCATGGAAGATGAGGTGTGTTTTTTGTTTTGTAGCTGTGCTGTATGTCTAGTTCTATACCCTTTGGTGGGTTCTTCCAACATTTTTGTTGCTGTAAACAGGCCGAGAATTAGAATTATGTGATCATCTGTACACGCTAGGGAAGACTGAACTGTTACAGGCCTCTTCCGTTATTGAACATCTTCTCATCAAAAGCATGCGATTTCAGTCCTAGTGGCTGTTGCCAAGCAGTAACACCTTACAGCCTCTGTTGGCTGTAACATCGAGGCCTGTCATGTTTGCCGGAAACCATGTTTTGCACGAATACATTGATGTGTTACAACTTGAGGTTGAAATTTACTGTACCAATGAACATTGTTTGCCACTTGTATTGAGTTTGTATTCCATGTTTCTATCAATTTCTATATGTATTGAGCACGCATTTGGCCAGGTTGTCGTTCCTATCTGTACATTTTTGTTCGTTGCGTATAAATAGGTCATGTGCAATGGTATGCGATAAAGTGTGTGGGCAGTGTACCATTCTGCCTGACCTGATCAGTTTTTATTGAAAAAATCGTGTCTGTTCGACCAGTAGTCCGCACTGCCCCCTTTGATTGATACTGTGACAAATGCAATGGGTGTGACTGGCTACCAAGGTTGGGTATCATCACTGTCCTGATCCTGATTGTTCACAAACACGGCCTGTCATTTATATTTATTTATTTCTCTATACTCTGGATCGATGAGCACACACTCAATAATAGAGCTCAGTACTAAGCTTGTGCCAACTCAACCTATTCATTATACTTCTGGTCCCTTGAGCATAGTCTAGCAGAGTTAGATTGTCATTAGAGTGCATGTCCCGGTATTGCTTCTGATCTGATCCAAAGGACGCCTAGCTGTATCCTTGTAAATGGCAGGGGGCAATTTGCGGAGCTAGGGGGGCTAGTTCATTAACTTGTGCATAGCACTTGTCTCTTGTTGCTTTCGCCCATAGGATTGATTGATTGTTGTGTGCTGGCGGCGGAGGCGTATTAATAGGTTTCAGCAACAGCAAGCATTTAGATTTCAGCTACCAACTGCCAACAGATTTCTGGAATAGAGACACAGCGATTTTGGACTGGCTCCAAAATCCAACAAGTCTTAAAGTTGTCCTCTACTTTTGGTTACTCTCAATAATTTGATCATTATAGGTCCTAGGATCGACAGGACAACACACATTAGATCGAGCCAGGCTCATGACTACATCATACTGTAGTCTGCATGAGCAATACTGACATGGTGGTTAATTGTTGTTGCTTCTGTCTTCAGACATGGAGCTCTCTTAAGCAGGTTGTTGTTGCAGCTTTGCAAGTTCGATCTGTAGCTACCAACATGCATGGGGTATGATCTGGCCGGCTGCTGAGACTGAGAAGCGGGGCTTTGTATATAGATCGACCGATCGATCGTGGTCACACCCGTTGGGCCCTTGTTGTCTTCTCCATTTTAGATCTTGGCCAGAGTTGTGAAGAAACCGCAACGATGTTTCGGGGGTTGTCATGTTGTTTCGCCAGTCGAACTCGTACATATTGTGGCTCCCATGATCAGTTCGAGTCTTTCGGAATTGGAACTCTGAGTAGTTGACAAGTTGGGTGCGTGTGCACGGAGCACGGTGGCTAGGCTAAATATATAGGGGTACTCTTTAACGAAAAATAAATAGGAGCAAGTACTCCACGCGAGTAGAACTACGTACGGACCTACCGTTGATGTGAAAAATTAAAGATACCGTACAGCACGTCAGCACGCAGCTATGCAAGCTCGTCCTGGTTGGCGAACTTTGATCCAGCGCTGTCGGCATCGGCGTGATGGCAATGGTATGGCACCGGCCGGACAGAGTATGCCATGTCGGTCGAATCGATCGTCGAGATCAACATGGCGGCACCATGTCCAAGTACTACTCCGTACGTGCCCTCGCCGACCTAATCGGGGATGATCTATCAGTTTGTGGCCATATAAATATACTTATGTTTCCAAATTGAGAGGTCTTGGCGTACGTCTCACTCAATCGTGTTCATATGCACAGAGTACCTTTTTATTTGAACACGCGTCCATGACCGTCTACATCTGGGACACTCGCCCGGATTCGTTGTGCACTGCGCAAGGCTCAATGCCCTCTGCGCCGGCGCCGGGGCGCGGCTGCTGCCCAACGCCGAATGCCAACGGCACACTCGTCGTCTAGCGGCAGGGGTGCCCAGGCACCTCCCCAAAACTCAAAAAGTCACTTATAACAGATTTTCACCACTGTTTTAGATTAAATTTTTCATATCTATAAAAGCAAGGCACCCCCCACTATTTTACTCTAGCTTTGCTTTGTCGTCGTCACCGCCAGGCCCCATCTAGGTGACCTCGTATAAAAGGCCAGCCCGATCGACGCGGCGATCGTCTCGCGTAGGGCGTCCTACGTAGGGAGTACAGGTATAGCTGCAAACTGAAGGCATGCGTACTGAATTGTTCAGTTCATAGACCTCCCCCTTTCGGCGTTGCAGTTGCATGCGCCTGCCCTGCCCTGTGCCAGCTGCCTTCACCTACACGGGTACACATGACCACACGTCCACGCCGAAATCCCCTACCTCCATTGTCGTTTTTGACTTTCAAACATCTTGTTTCACCGCTTTATCTTTTTTTAAAAATTTTATTTAAATTATAAAATAGATAAATCAGCGTTAAAATATCTCTAATGATAAATACTCCCTACGTCCATAAATAACTCATCATGTTTTGACCGTTCGTCTTATTCAAATTATTTATACAATTTATAAAATAAATAAATCATTATTAAAGTTTCTCTAATGATAAAATAAGTCATATCAAAATGGATGATGTTTATATAAAAATTTTGAATAAGACAAGCGGTCAAAACATTTTTCGATAACAAAATCAGAGATACTTATGAAACTTTTTTGAATAAGACAATGATCAAACATGATGTATCAAAAACATAAAACAACATTTTTTTTGGGGGCGGATGAAATGAAGTATATAGTTTTCTGAGCTGGCCTAGTCGTTGTTGGGCCAAGTCTTAAAGAATACCAGTCCACAACAAAGAGAGAAGAGAGGCAGCAGAGTCCGCCTACCTGGGAGGCTGAGGCTTAGAGCAGAGCAGCCGTGGCCGTGTGGGACTGTGGGAAGGCGGGCAGCCACCACCCCACCCACCAGAACCGGCCGGAGGCAGCAGGCAGCACAAGATGAGAAGAGTACATGCTGACCGTTGTTACTTGCTGATTGCAAATTAGCAATAGGAGTGTCTTGAGGATCATTCTCAATTCTCAAATCTATAGGTAATATTTTTATGTCGAACTCATCTTCTCCATCTAGAAATTGTAAAATTATTTGTACAAGGTTCACCTTCATGCTACTGAAGAAATGACATACAAGGGCGAACCAAAACATGTTTTTTTTTTAAACCATTTACATGTTTTTCATTAATTATGTTGTAGAATGAAGAATGGAATTTAGATTTGATCTAAACTTGCGTATTTATGGGCTTTTTGATGGCATTTATAGCTAATTTCATTGTTTGTTGGCATTATATTTGATCAAATTCGATGCTTGTGCAAAAAAAAGGTTAAATCAGGGCATCCGACCTAAATGGTAGTGGGACACAGCGCGGGCGATGTATACGTTATTATAGTGACCCTAGTCGTAAAATTGACGGGCCGTGAACCTCATGTGTGCGAGCCCCGAGCGGATGTCCCCCTCCATCCCCTTACTCCTCCGTCCTCTCACTAGTAGAGAAAAGAATTTCTATCCAAGAGCTTTAGTCCTGACCTTTTTTTGGACCCGAGACTAAAGAAGGTACTAGTCCCGATTGATATCTCCAACCGGGACTAAAATCCCCTGCTACACTCCTGCCCAACGGATAGTGGAGCAGACTTTTAGAGCGAGGGACCTTTAGTCCCGGTGGGTGGTTTGAACCGGGATTAGTGGTATAATTTTAATCCTGGTTGTTGTTGCAAACAGGGACTACGATTGTTTATCCCGGGTTGTGGATGAACCCGGAACTAGTGCTTCATAATTTAGTAGCGGTTATAAATACCAACCGGGATTGAAAGTTTGCCCTATATGTAGTTCCCGACGCCCTCCAACGGCCAACACAGCTCAATTATTACTCGTTGCTGCTCGCGTGTGTTCATCGGTGAGGGACATAGGAGTTCTTGCTCAAGGCAGTGAGCTTAGTGAGCTTCATCTATATATTGTGAAGGTTTGCTACTTCATCTTCCAATCTTTCAATGCTAAATGTGTTGATCATTCCATATTCTATTCATAGACATATAAATTTGTGGTAGATTTCATGGTGTTTTTTTGTTTATTATACATCATTTAGTATTTATGTATGTATCTTTACACATTATCTAGACACATTAAATATGATGGTTGTAATATATTTTGACACATTTTCAATGTTTGTCGATGTTTTGTACACATAGATATGGCCTCTGTTTAGGAGAAGGCCCTCCATGTGCAGATATCGTTATGTCTTGTAGTCCACCAAAATGGTGCACACAATAGATGCTAGAAGAGTTCTACTGATTATAGAGCAACGCCGAAGGTTAGAAAAGCCATCAGATTGGCAGAGCCATCCGGTGCTGTAGGCTGTGGAGTGTAGACTCTGGATTTACATTTCACAAGAGATATGACATCCTCCAAGTAGATAAGATCTGTGTGTCTGCTCCGGAGTGATGCCGGACAGTAGATGTGGATCCTGCAGCTTTGCTCTCCACGGTTGGGCACCGGTGGCCATCAAGATTGTAATGGTAGTGACATCGATATATACAAAGTGCCATAACCCCTGGAGACTATGTCACAGCCTTCGGCGAGCTCAAATTGACTTCCTCGATAATTTTTCTTTGTAGTTAAATGCTACAAGAGTTCTATTGAGGTGGTTTATTTTTAATGTGTTTGTACACTTTGATGATAACATTGACCTATTTTTATTTTTGTTAGTAATTTTTAAAAAGTCTTTGTTATGTAATTTATTATGTGCTTATGACAAATGGTATTTTGTTTACATCAAAGTGCAACTATTTTTTTTTTAAGTTTTTGTTCTGGATTTTTAGAAACCAAAACCTCTATTTTTGGGGGGTATGAAATGATGTCAAATAAAAATTGTTTTGGAGGACTTCCATATCCATATATTAAAAACGAAAAAAAACATAGTCCCAGAAACAAAAGAAAAATAGGAGGGTCTAAGGAGCGCGCTAAAATTTTGGCTTACTCCCGGGTTGTGTCCGAACCAGGACTAAAGGGTAGGGCTTAGTCTCGGGTTGTGGCTCAACTTTGGGACTGAAAGGGTTTCTAGTCCCGGGTTGTATTGCTACCGGTACAAAAGCAAAAAGAAATATAACTTGTGCCGCATTCGACCTCAAAATCTCCTCCACTGTGCCACATTTGTCATCCTCTCTCCTCTGCGCCGCCCACGCCGCCGCCGTCTCTGCGCCTTCCACGCCGTCATACTCAACGCCGTGTCCATGCCGTTGTCGTCCTCCTCCTCCTCCTCGCCGCCGGCCGCCACCGCCCTTGCGCTGTCCACGCCGTCCACGCCCTCCGCGTCCCTCGCCGGCGCCCTCACGCCGTCGTCCTCCGCGCCATCCACCGCCATCATCCTCCGCCCCCCGCCAAGGCTACGCCGTCGTCCCCGTGCCATCCACCGCCATCATCCGCTTCTTGCCACCGTGCCACCGCTGCCGCCCTCCGTGTCGCCCACCACCATCGTCCTCCGCAACGCCGGCCAGTATGTCTTCTTGCAATAAACCCTAAACCATTAGGGCATGTGACCTTACTTTCTCTATTGCCTAGGGTTTTCCCTGCCAAACCTTGTTTAGCTGGGCTAGCTAGTGGAAGGTTGCACCAAGAAAACCAAAATGAATTTATTTATGAGCAGAGATGAATAAATGTGAATTTTTGTTACATATACTTAGGGTGTAGGTTGATTTTATTTCATTTGTAATAAAAAAACATTAGGGTGTAGGTTGATTTTATTTCATTAGTAATAAATGTGAATTTTTGTTACATATACTTTGTTATAGTAATACGTATCACAACTCTAAAACCAACATATATTTAGGAGCAGAGATGGTCGGAAACCTACCTACACGGATGTGCCAGCTAACTATGCAATTGAGTTGGGCTTGAACCAACATTGCCGAGGGCAAACTTCCCATATCCAAGCATAGTAAGTAATAGCTATATACACCATAGTTTACATAGATACTTCAAACATTTTGTACTGATATCAAGCATATTTTTGTTTTGATATATATTTGTTAAATATAGACAATTCAACTTATACCATGGTTGAAAGAGACACTTCAACATTTTGGGGTTCAGTACATTCGAGTTGACATAATCCCTTTGGAGAATAGCTATTTCAAGTGTAGAGTTGGTTTCGCCATTCTAGCTAGCGCTGGAGTAGTAAATAAAGTACATTTCCATGTTCACATAAATGAATTCATCGTAGCACGCATGTTATTCAGATAGTATATAACAAAGGACAAAAAGCCCAAAGAATAACATTTATGGTGGAGAAACTAAGGCCATATGTACAAATATATGCTTATTTTCAGTTGTCCTGAAAACCATCAATATTAGAATCAAACCCGCCCTGGCGCACGTATAGATGCTTAATGAGCTTGCTCCTCCGGTGAGATAGCAAAGCCGAGCCGTATCTATTGTTATTAGGACTCGAAATGATTTTTAGCATTGTCCATTTTTAGTAGAAGCGGTTTTATCAAAATCCGGCAATAAGAATGGTGGATTATACTCCCTCCGTTCCAAATTGTAGTTCACTTTAGCTTTTCTAGATCCATTTCTTTTACTATGTATCTAGACATAGTGTATAACTAGGTGCATAGCAAAATCAATGTATTTAGAAAAGCCAAAGTGAACTACAATTTAAAACGGAGGGAGTATGTTCTTTACTCCCTTCGTCTCACAAATAAACACAATTTTTTTTTGACTTCTACGATTTTTATTTGGCCATTTGTCTTGTTCAAAAATTTTTAATAAGTGTTATTTGTTTTGTTATGACTTATTTTTTCGTTAGAGATATTTTCATAATGGTCTATTTATTTTATTATTTACATAAAAACTTTAAATGAGATGAATGGTCAAAGATGAATAGTAGAAGTTAAAAATTATGTTTATTTATGGGACCGAGGGAGTATACGTTAGTGCAGTGCTCGTTTGATCCAGTTAGTTAAACCTCGGGGTCAATATGGTTAAAATAAGTCATGCAAGAAATAGTAGATGGGAGCAAAGTTGTCATCATGACTCATGAGCCATATTTCCACGAGGAAGATGAATGACTGAAAATGTTGGACCTGTTTCCTGCTATAAAGCCACCCTTCTCTCCGTGCTATAAAGCCACCCTCCTCCCTTCTCCCTTCGCCAACCTCTAAACCCTCTAATAAATCTCCCTCTCATTCCTCCCCACCAACCCATCCTCTCCAAGTCCAAGCTCGTCACTCAGCAAGCAGCACTGTCAGTTGTCACACACATCTCCATGAGCAGCAAGCAATTAACCACACGCGTTGCGCACTGCCGTACGTCTTCCTCGCTGCATTTCTAGCTAGATAGATCTCTCGATCCATCGATCTCAACAAGTGCGTGCTTGCATTGGTGAGTTACTAGCTTGCCGGCGGGTGACGGGTGTCGGCCGGCGATGGAGGTTGTGATGGTGCTGGCGCTGGCTCTGCTGGCGTACTCGGCGGCGATGCTGGCGCGGCTGCTGTTGGCGCGCGCGCAGCGGAGCCGGTGCTACCTTCTCGACTACGTGTGCTACAAGGCGACGGACGACCGGAAGCTGCCGACGGAGCTGTGCGGCGAGATCATCCAGCGGAACCAGCTGCTGGGTCTGGAGGAGTACAAGTTCCTGCTCAAGGTGATCGCGAGCTCCGGCATCGGCGAGGAGACGTACGGTCCCCGCAACATGATCGAGGGCGGGGAGGCCCGGCCGGACCTCCTCCGCGAGGGCATGGAGGAGATGGACGAGACCTTCCACGCCGTGCTCGACGAGCTCTTCGCCCGGTCGGCGCCGGGCGCGCCGGGGAGCGTCGGCATCCGCCCCGCCGACGTCGACGTCCTCGTCGTCAACGTGTCCATGTTCTCGCCGGCGCCGTCGCTGTCCGCGCGCATCGTCCGCCGCTACGGACTCCGCGAGGACGTCAAGGTGTACAACCTCACGGGCATGGGGTGCAGCGCCACGCTCATCGCGCTCGACCTCGTCAACAGATTCTTCAGGTATTCCGCCGCTCTTGTGCATGCATGTTTTCCTCCTCCGGTCTTTATTAATTATATTAAACCTTATTATTATGTTTATTATTATAGTGTTTTCTTTCTTTTTCTACAGTATAAAAAAATTCTTTGTTTGTTTCGAAACTAGTCCACCGGCAAAGATAAGATCTTATTTAAAGTCTGCGTGCACGATGCTCTGTAATAAGCGTACTAATATTTCTGCACCAGGCAGGATCGGCCGCAGTTATTACTAGGTCTGAGTCTGACAAATTGATAATCGATGACACGTCTAGGTCATATATACTCGGTATACGAGTATCAACAGTTGATTTTAAGTTGTCAAAAAAAAAAAACAGTTGATTTTTAAGGGGGGGCAAAGTCCAATTTGCACCAACAAATAGAGAACTCAAGTAGTAATAGCTTTCCTATTTTTCTTTGAGAGAAAAAAATGATCAGAGCTGGGCAAAAATTTATGCCTAGTAAAAGCGTGTTGTGCAGGTAAAAGCCTAGAGCTGGGCAAAAATTTATGCCTGATGGGCCCTATAGCTGCTCTGGCTCACGCCATTGAATTTTCATCTGCAAGCTACTGAGACCAGATCAAAAGAGTTATAAGTGCTCCATGTAGTACATGTACTTTTACCTACTACTAACCTTGCTCAGCAAATGTCAAAAAGAAACTTCATGTAGGAGTACGTACTCTTTTCGTACCTGTGCCATCTCAGGTTTTGGATCCCACTGCGATTCAGAAAGGCTGAGATAAGCTACAATACAGAATAGTAATAATATTACTGAAACGCTCTTGCTACTCTTTGGGTGTGTTTAGTTCCTAGTCACATCAACCAAAAAACCAAAAGTTTCCAAAATTCCCATCATATCCATCACATAGAAACATTCAATGCATCCAAAAACGCTTGCCGGCCACTATAAAATTTAGGTAATTAAAAAAACTAATTGCACAGTTTAGATGTACATTGCGAGACGATTCTTTTGAGCCTAGTTACGCCATGGTAGGATAATATTTACCACTAACAAACGAAACATGCTACGGTATACGATGTGACAGCTACAGAAATTTTGCACCCAAATTTTGGGATCTAAACACACCCTTTATTGTGGACAAATGGGACCAGATAAAAAGGGACGTGTAGAATCGTCTTTTTGACATCTAGAAGCCGTAGCTTCTTACAATCTGTATCTACATTGCGTAGGCTGATTAAAAGCTGGGAATCTATCGTAGATTTAATTTGTTTGGATCTTCTAGTACTGCAATGCAACCTATCATAGTTTTGGTTTTTCAGCAAAGGTAGACTAGAAAAAGACTGTACAGCAAGATTTAGAGTTGTTTGGTTCCCGGCCATAATAACCTTAGGCAATGTGGCAACGAAATTGGTGGCCACACTTTGCCTTGTCTAAAGAAATTTTGCCACAGTTTTCTACTCTGACATGTGGAGTCCAAAAGAATTTGCCTGACCTTTGTCACCAATCAAATACTAGTAACTAAATTTGGCCAAATTTACCTAACATGAAGTGCTGTAAAATGTGGCTAGCAACTAACAACCCATGGTACCACTGTGTCGATGATGAAAAACCTCACGAAGCCGAGGTCTTATTTTATTTATTTATTATATTAT
Organism: Hyparrhenia diplandra; assembly: GCA_015847255.1. Taxonomy (NCBI): domain Eukaryota; kingdom Viridiplantae; phylum Streptophyta; class Magnoliopsida; order Poales; family Poaceae; genus Hyparrhenia; species Hyparrhenia diplandra. Next base: position 32,282 of record JADLZK010012132.1, read on the forward strand.
TATTACATACTTAAAGCAGAGGTCTTGTGGATAAAGCATTACTTAATCAGTGAAGTAAAAGTGGGTGCATCCTACAGTTTCTGTACTGTGGCACACTCCCTTTGCTGCGCAAGAAGGTTGATGGATCCATCGAGAGATACCGATGTGGCAGTAGCCCCATGAACAGAACACGGGAATAAATGTGCCCGGGGCCGGCATGAATGCTGTGCTGCTGAGCCTGCCTACCGCGGGCTACTGCATGTGAGCCAGCCAGCTACGGCCTCCTTGTTTAGATGGCAAATATTTAGAATCGAATGTCACATCGTACTTAATTTGAAGACGCGTTTCGTTTGTTAGTGATAAATATCATCCTGTAGATGGAACTAGGCAGCCAAAAGAATCGTCTCATGAATGCACATCTAAACTGTGTAATTAGTTATTTTTTTACCTACATTTAATACTCTAAACATATGTCTTTTGGTGTATTTAATGTGATGTGATGGAGAGAAAGTAGGAGAAAGGTTAGAAATTTTAGCCATCTAAACAAGGCCCAAGTTTAATGCCTGCTCGCCAAGTTTGGTTTGTCTTTGGATGGGCATGAATGAATGAGTGGCTCAGCCGCTCGGCGCTCAGGCCACGCATGGCTGGCCGCTGGTGGCCGGCCGGAGCCTGAACCTGACCTTTCCTCTGCCCGCCCGGCCGGCCGGCTCCGCTGGTAGACTTGCCCGGTGCGGTGGGCTCTGGTTTCTGCATGCTGCCTCCCAGTCCCGGGCAGAGAAACAATGGTGTCTGGCACAGGCAGCTTCTCAGCCGTGGGAGTGGCCGGCAGGATGGAGTGTGGTGGTGCCATGCATTCTACCGTTTGCCCCCATGCAGTTTCGTTCCGTGGCTTTTTACGAGCTGAAATGGTACTCTCGGTCTCGGGTGGTTTCAGGGGTGATTGCCCGTGGCTATGGTATACTATGTCCCTAGTAGTTGGTCACTGCGTTTCTTGAGACATAAATTTCGGTAATTATATATTAAAATATAAAAAGATATTTATGTTAAGTACTGTAATTAGCATCATTGGAAAAATCTTTAAGTCTAGTTTTTTAATAATTTTTCTTTTGAAAATTTAAATGTTGCACGCATTTTATATAAATTGAGTCAAACTTTAAGACGCATCCTACGGCGACATTATTTTTTAGGGACGGAGGGAGTAGGTGGGATATATGTGTTCGGTAGATCGGTTAAACTGTCATGTCTGAAATTGGATCACAATGACAACGACAACGGGCCTTGTTTAGTTCCCCTCTAACTTCCAAGTTTCACATCAATTTAAGGACACATGCATGGAGCAGTAAATGTAGATGAAAAAATAATTAATTACACTAAATTACGAGACGAATCTTTTGAGCCTGGTTAATTACATGATTGGACAATATTTACCAAATACAAACTAAAAGTGTTACATGAGTTCAAATTCTAACTTTATAACTTCCCGCCACAACTAAACAAGGCCCTACCTCAGGAGATATGCCAAATCATCATGACATGATTATGAATTGAATTAATTTCTTTCAAGAACAAATAAAAACAAACATTTGGCAACGAAATGGTTGCCGCCTTGACGGCAGTGAATCTGATCCTGATGCATGTTTGTCATGCTCATTGTTGCAGCACGCGCGCGGGTCAGGTTGCTCTGGTGATGACGTCGGAGTCATGCGCGCCCAACTGGTACGGCGGCAACAAGCGGTCCTTCATGCTGGGCAACTGCCTCTTCCGCTCCGGCGGCTGCGCCTACTTCCTGACCAACGACCCGCGCCTCCGGCCGCACGCCAAGCTCCGCCTCCACCACGTCGTGCGCACCCACACGGGCGCCTCCGACGAGGCCTACAACTGCGCGCAACAGATGGAGGACCCCGCCGGCCGCCCGGGGTTCCACCTGGGCAAGGAGCTGCCCCGCGCCGCCGTGCACGCCTTCATCCACAACCTCCGCGTGCTGGCGCCCAAGGTGCTGCCGCTCCCGGAGCTGCTCCGCATCACCTGCGCCACCTTCTCCGCGCGCCTCCGCAAGCGGCGAGGCGTGCGGGGGCCCAAGTCGTCGGCCAACCACCTCACCATCCGCATGAAGGCCGGCGTCGACCACTTCTGCGTCCACACGGGCGGCTCCGCCGTCATCGACGGCGTGGGCAAGGGGCTCACGCTGACGGAGCACGACCTGGAGCCGTCCCGCATGACGCTGCACCGGTGGGGAACACCTCCGCCAGCAGCGTCTGGTACGTGCTCAACTACATGGAGGCCAAGGGCCGGCTGCGCAAGGGCGACCGCGTCCTCATGCTCACCTTCGGCGCCGGGTTCAAGTGCAACAGCTGCGTCTGGGTCGTCGAGAAGCCCGGCAACGACGCCGGCGTCTGGAAGGACTGCATCCACCAGTACCCGCTCAAGGACGTCTCCAACCCGTTCCTGGAGAAGTACGGATTCCTCAAGGACATCACCATCGAGGGACCTATGATGTGATCATCCTCGATCAAGGACATCAAGCATCACGATCGATCATGCATCTTCTTCCTTCTCATCACTTCTCAACTCATCATCAGTCCCCCACCAACGCACATACATCGCCACGATTCATTCTTCTTCGATTCAGGATCATCAGGCAAAGGACGATGAAACTAGCTTTGTTTTGCTTCTTCAACTTGAATTCACACAAGAGAGAGGGCCGGGGTCCATATATCCATACTCCTTACATTACATGCATGGATCACCGTCAATGTTACTAGTACTCTGTTGAACAAGTAGTTAATTGCATTGTGAGCACTGAGGATTCTTTTGGTATAATAAGTAGCTTATGATTCTTTTTTGGTGGCTGAGCGAAGGGAAGACGACGACTTACGTAGCAACGGATATGGTTTCTTCTACTTTTTTTTTTTTTCTTTCTTTCTTGAGATTATCATTTCCTGTTTGTTAATTTGGAATCGGATGCCGGCCGCTTGTCGTCCGTCAGTGAGTGTTGTCTTGATCTTGTTTACTTTTAAATGATGATGGTGAACTAAAGTGCAAACATTTTTAAAATTAAGTTATTATTTATTTATTTATTTATTTATTTATTGTGTAAGGATAAATGGTGTTGTAATAAATATATCATACTCTGACAGTGTAAAGTTATTTTAAGACGTTCTTGAGTTTGGCTAACAAAGTTGAGAGCCATTCTTGTTTGGTTAATTCAAGGATCAAAATGATGGAGCCATTCTTGTTGAGCGTGCTATTTGGCTGATGGTTTCTGTGGTTGATAAGTCGGATCATGGTTTCTGTAGTTGATAGTCGGCTCATGTAGAGTTTTATTGTTAGTGAAAAACATGGTATAGTGACTGATAAGACGAAGCAGCCGTCCCAAGTCCGAACCCAACCCCTTAGCATGTACTCCTACTAGTAAGCATCCACTCGTAGCATATTCAATCAGCCGAGGGACAGTGTGGGACGGTAGTATGTCCACGCCACCACGGTCCCCTAGAACATCTCATTAGCTGGACACGCAAAAGGAGGTAAACCTGCGATGAGCCCACAAGCACAAATCTACTGTCGATTGCCATCTGATCTTCACACGTACACCGCCGTAACACCGTGCTCGATATATCATTCCATTGCATGCATAATCGAATTCATGCAGCGATTTATTTATATATCTATAACCGTACCGTGCATGTTGTTGAACCGGCCGGGACCGTTTCATGGCAGCAGCCAGCGCGTGGATCTACGATAGATCCATGCATGGGCCACGGCCAGATTGGCATATGGTACAGACAACGAAGCGAAGCGAAGCAAGCATGGGGTACGGCATGCACCGTCATTCTTGGTTGTCCGGATTCATTTGGAGCCGGGGGATGATCGAGGGGCTGCAACTGCAATGCAACGAGTCGACCGACGAGCACCACCCTCGTCGCCAGTAGTAATGAAGGGCCCGTGGAATGGGGGTGCCGTGCCGTGCCGTCCTGCCCTGCCACCAACCGGATGGGTTCTGGATTCGGCATCGGCATCGGCATATTCATGGAGCGACAGTGCGTGATTCCATCGGTTACCACCCACCACGACATCGGGTACGTGCGTGCACGACCGGATGCTTTCATTTCAATCCAACGTGCACAGCTAGCTAGCGGGGTTACGGGCTGCAATGCGCTTTTCTTTTCTTTTTCTTTTCTTTCGGCTACACACACTGTCTGTCCCTATGCGCCGCCAAGTATGACATGCCACAGTATCAGGCAGCTGGACCATGATGATCTCCCCTTTCCCTCGTCATCAAAAAGTCTAACGCCCCCAGCCGTACAGGAACTCGATGGATATGGATCGGAGAGACAGGCCGGAGAGCCCACCACAGAAGCGAGAAGTCTCGGTGCATAAAACGCTCCCGTCGGCGCCTTTAATACGTCAATAAATGGGCCACAGTGAGCTTATTATCGGTCGGTCACACTGGTCAGCGCTTGCTTTGAATTGGCTGCTGTTATGCGAGGCAGCCAAGCCAGCCTTTTACACGAAAAGGGGCCGTGCAACGCAATCTCGTGCGTCTGCGTCTGGCCCATGGCATAGATACCATCCAGCCTTTAAAAACTGTATACAAAGCTTGGGTATTGCCCCCGTGGGCTGGCTTGTGTGCCCAGCGTCCGCGGCATGTGAATTGTGATAGCTCGCCATGAGCACCGGCGTAGTACACACTACAGCGCCGCACAGCACAGTACAAGCCATCGAGTGCACTGGCACTAGAGACTGGTCCAAGTGCAAGTAGGCGGGTGATGGTGGCCGTGGCTCAGCTCATACGCCTGATGCCTGCAGCGGCGATGGATGGTGACGATCCTGCGTCGACTGCGAGACAAGAGCCAAGCGTCCCAGACACTGGCGGATCTAGAAAAAAATGCCATTGATGTCACTCCTACTTAAACATAGGTTATTACTTATTTATAAGTGCTATTTGTCGATTTCTCTAGATGTTTACATGATATTTCTACAATGTCATTGATGTCAGCTGACATCAAAACTTGTATACTGGATCCGTCCCTGGTCCCAGATGGAAGTGAACCAACGGTAGATACACTGCACAAGTGATGGCAACGGGTAACCGTGACCAGAAACCCGATGAGTTTTCCTCTATTAGGATAAAGGTATGGGTCAACTTCTCTATCCGTGGGTTTATTAATGGGACAAAAGCTGAGTTCAGCGGTTTGCGGGCATGGGTTTGGGCATGTAGTCCCCAAAACCGCAAACCCATGGGTTTTTTAAACCCAGTCCATCATAACATGACATAATACAATTAGAATACACAAGTACAAGATGCAAGGAAAAACAAAACAAAGAAGAGCATCATGCTCTTTAGTCTTTACGTGAGTGCTGCAGCTGGCTTCATTTAAAAAAAAGGGTCTCCACGCACTCAATTTGATTGAGCTCAAAGGGCATATAATGTGCACCTCAGCTCGGCATTAGCAGGCCGTGGCCCATGTGCATGGTCAGTGCTCCTATTTTTGCATGTGAAGCGCTCATTGGTTGGCAGACGCAAATAGTCCCACCTCGCCGAGTCATTCAGCACTGGCCACCTTGGTGAGCTATAAAACACTAGTGATGTGGAAGCTGTGGACTAAAATCATCCCATGGTGTGACTTCAGCGGGCATGGACGACCGGATGGGTACCCGTGACCCCCGGGGCATGGTTTTGGGCATAAAATAACCCTTTGGGATGATTATAACCAGCGGGTTACCTGTTGCCATCACTTCGTGTACCTATCAAGAACAGAACAGGGGAGACGGTCTACCTTTTCGTTAGCACACTGACTGCTCCAGTGATGATCTGCGTTCAGATGAACCTGCGGCGCCCAATGGCAATTTTCAAATTCAAGCAAGAGATCGTTGGAATTGTCAAGCCACCGAAAACGCATCCTTTTGCTATGGTGTCGTATCAGTGCTCCATCTGCCTTCCAAACTGGTTTCTGTAGCTACAATGGCGCACTTCCACTTCCATCTGTTCTCACTTCTCAGCACGTACTGTACGACAGATTTGGCAGATTTGGTGCTACGGGCCCGAAAAAAAAAACTGATATGACACTGCTGAAGAAGTGGCCGGCCCGTTGCACATGTATACCTGCCACATCACTACAACAAATGGGAGGCAACAACCCTTTCATACGGGTCCCATGTGTACCCCCTCTCCCTTCCAATATGGACTTGTACACATAGCTCTCCCTAGGTATGAAAACTATACTGATATTGTCACTTCTACAAATTTGATGTTCAGACCAGAGTGGCGCTCTGTCAATATCTTAATGCAGGACGTTCTCATGCTGCATTTTCGTGCTTGCTAGACCGTGCATGTGCGCGGGGAACCCTGCTAGTTTAGGTGTATTCTTGCTAAAAGTATTTACAAATCTAAAAATAAGTTATACATGATCCAGTTCAGACATTGAATAATTAGCCTACTAAAAAAAATTCAGACCATAAAACTGCAGCGCCTGAATTAAGTACAAAAAGACATAATTACAAGAAGGCGTAGATATAAGATTTTCTGAAGTGATTGGTGTTTTAGTGTATGATCTAACGAGACACCAGCTTCCCAGTTCTTTGATTTCTAGCTCTCTTCACGTGAAATGTGGTTACCTTGGCAGCACAAAACTTTCGGAGTGAAAAAACACAAAGATTATGTGATTAACAGTTTGCTGTACAATTATACAACATGAACTCTTTTGCGCCGCCAGTTTTGTGGCGATTTGATACGCCCTCTCTTTTTGAGCTGCAAGTTTGTGGTGGTTTGGATATGCCCTCTGATTCAAGTGGACTCCCGAATCCCACTGGACCCTGAAAAGGGCCAGGAGAAACCGAAAAGCCAAAAAAAATTGGTAAGTTGCTCAGCAGCTGCATGTTACCTTTGTATCAGCATTCACAATTAAAGGCAGAGCTAGGGAAACATCTATTGTCGGGGGCTATCTTTCTTATGCTTATCTCGCTAATTGCTCGGGCCATGTGAGGGGATACATGTATTCGGTCCATTAGGTTAACTTTGGGGGCCTCAAGAATAGCTTTCGGAGGAGAAACTGCATATTGGATTGCCCAAATGGCAAGAGGCCGCATGTATACGAGGGATCTATAATGCCCATCTGTGGTCCATCCTTCTGGTGTTTGGAACCAATACCTGCAACACCACAGTAAACCATGTTATATATCTCAACAATGAACATGACCCAACAAACACTACTCAAAGCTTCAGTTGATTAGAGACAATTTGACATGTGTTACTTGACGTCTCTAATTGATTAGAGACAATTTGACATGTGTTACTTGACGTCTCTAATCAACTGAAGTAGACTGCCCTAGACAGATTTTGGGAATGAAATACAATAAGCAGCACTAGAAACATCTGATTCCTAGGTTTCTAATGGAATAGAACAGAAGCAACAAAAAAGAGAAGATAACAAATGCACTGCTAAGTTAATATGAGATAAGAAATGCACTGCAAAGTCGATGTGAAAGCTGCATCACTGCAAAATCTGAAATTGCTCAACAATGTATGAGACAGGGCATACCCATATCCTTCTTCTGACCATCCGGCAATAAAAATTCCTTCTGCGGTTGTAAATCCTTGATGCTCCATTCCATGGAGCAGCATATTTGCAGCAACAGCATATGTAACACCAGTCCAGATTTCACGAGATTGCATGCATGTCTCGTCCACCTTTCCCTTTGAGTCATACCATTTACAGCTCCCATCCGTCCTCCTTTAACCTTCATCACATTGAATTCAAATATTTTCTGCAGAGCAGTTCTTATCTTGTGCTCGTCGAAAAGCGGGGCAAGCCTGATGAGGCAGTATACCACTGTCCTGCCAGCTGATCAGCCTGAATGGATCTACTGTTGCTACTTGTGCCGCTGTCATAATTGAAATATGACCCATTCCATAACTTTGCCTCATATACTGCTTTGGCTTTTTATAAACTTGAGCTTGTACTTTTCAGCAAAGTGCCGATCCCCAAGCCGATGAGCCATTGTAGCTGCAGCTTGAAGTGCAGCAAGCCATAGACAACCACAGTAAGCACTGATTCCGTGAACTGTCCAAGCATCATAGGTTTGATCAGGAAATCCATCATTCTCAATGAGACCATCACCATCACGGTCAAATTGATCCATATAGTCCATAGCAGCACAGACAGCAGGCCAAACATCTCGACCGAATTCCATATCACCTGTAGCAGCGAAGTCTCTGTATATCTGGAGCACAAATTTGGGGTTTAAATCTTTCCATTTGCTTGTATCATGTATGTTGTATGCATTCATTTCATGCCACGGATCATGTGTTCCAAGGTCATGAGGCACAGCACCTTTAACTTTGCGGATTCCTGATGTACCATCAGCCAAAAATTTTACTCTGCGTCGATCTTCATACAGTACAGCATTGGCAAAATCACGTTGGATACTCAACTCTATTTTTGGGAACAAATCAAGGAGAGCAAAAGATGCATAGAAATGCACATCATATGTGTTCCACATGATGTATTCCACTCCTTCTAGATACAAAAACTTGCCAACATGTTCAGGGCCATCCTTTGAAATCAAGTAAGGAATTGGCTCTTCTGACTTGACTCCATTGATTTGTTCTTGCATTTGTGATCCATGAACTGCTGCGAACTTTGATACACTGTGATCATCACCATTAGTCATGTAACCACCATGAGGTACTTGCTCCACTGTCAGGTTGACATGGCTATCTTTAACAGATCCCTGCTTGGTGTCTTTAGTGCCCCTCTTTGAGGACTTCTGCTGATTAGAACCAGGACTGGTTTTCTCATCGATTGCTGGGGGTTGACCATCTACATGATCAGAAGGGAAAATATAAGGTTCCTTGCACTCAAAAGGAAAATGAGTAGACAGTATAAGCTAAAAGAAACTCAGATGATGGTAATAAGCTAAAAGAAACTCAGATGATCGTAACTTCAGATGGTAGAACAATTATTTTTTTGACCGAAGTTCAGAGCCTTTTTCTTAATTTTTAATTAATAATGCAGACTTGTTTAAATTTGCTCCCAGAACCCAGGTCTGCCAAAAGTAAGAATAAACTATCCTCGTGACGTTCAAAAGTAATAAGACAAGGTGATCTGAACAATCAACCATAAGAAAGTAGTGGCATACCTGTCCAAACGGTCCCCCCAGCTACCAGAAAGTAAAGCTCATTAAAAAGAGTGAACTTATACCTGCAAGCATTTTGACACCCAATTAAATTTCATGTTCTTCTCTACAGGGAAGATGTGAACTAGAAAATTTCTTGAGAGGAAACAACAAACTTAGTATAGGATAATATAGGAGCAATAGAGGTACAGTATATACCATTCTGGAAGTCTTTCATCCTTGAGTATGGGGTTTTGCCACTTCTCAATTTCTTCTTCCCAAAGTTTATATTCTAATAACAAGGAAAAAGAATCCAGGTGCATAGATCAGAATGTAGAAGACTGATTAAGTAAAATAAATCAGTAACTCAAGGGCCAATGTAGCACATTCCCAGTAGTACCACTACAATCTTGTTTTCAACATATGACTGTATTTGGAGGAAAATACTCCATCCAATATAAAAGATGATTATTATAACACGTGGAAGTGCTTTTTTATAGTCCTAGCAAATATTGTAACACAAGAATAAGTTTCTGCACCGTAAAGTTAAAAATAGGTTGTACTGTTTCCTTATCACTTTTAGCCTTCTGTTTTCTTTTAGGCTTTACAGCTTGGTTTGAATCTCTTCATTTACATATAGTTATCGCATCGCAGTAGGGCACTCCCCTAGTGCATTTACCTAAAAGACCAGATTAAGAAATCAAGAATACCTAAAAGACCAGATTAAGAAATCAAGAAACTGACAAGGCGAAAACATACTTGTTAAGGCATCATGTACCAAATTAACAGCCGATTCCTCAGAAGTTCCATAGAATTGGGTGTACCTCCTGCAACATCAAATCACATTTATGAATTATCCCATTACAGTTAGAATGCACAATGCACATTTAAGTAACTAATTACAACTTTTCAAGAATTTCCGAACACCAAATATTCAATATTTAATTGTGCAAACCCAGAGAAGGCTGAAACAAAAGGGAAACAATATTTGTACTGGGGACATTCTGATATGGTCAGTACTTAACTGTGCCTAAGTCATGTGTGTGTAATGTGATAGGCAAGACACACACATCACTGCTCCTATAAGAGTATTTTATAAGTTGAGTTGCATCAGAACAAGTCTTGTATCAATAGTAAAGATGTAAACAGAATCAAAAAGGTGTCGTCTATATTGACAACAAGGGGACACTAACCTGTTATATGTGCATCCCTTTTGAAACTTTACTTTAGGAGAGGACCAAGCCAGAGCAAACGCAACAGTACATCTACCATGTGGCTCTACCCAAGTTGAGGCTGAGACAGCTGCACAGAGTTTCTGTCCTGGAGAAGAAGGCATACTGGAACCAGCACTGAAATTTTCGATCGAAGTGACCATTCTGAATGTTAAATAAAACAATTAAAAAACAAAATGGGAGCATGATAAGAAAGCTAGGAATGTTATACTTAAGAGAGTGTCATAGAACAGACAGTATGAAAAATAATATAATATAAATATATAATATAAACCAAATGTTCATACAAGGTAGAAGTAATACCTGTAGCATGGTGTTCCACATTTCCTTTATGGAGACATGGTTTTCTCCAGAAAGACCAAACACTGGCAATACTGTCACATTCACATTCTGAGTTTCGCAGGCAGCAACAGCAAAAGTGACAGGTGGATTATCCTTGGCTGTTCTGTAAAAGTATAACAGATTGTCAGCCGCTATAACATATCATAAAATAGATTTATTAATTTGCAATCATCAACTCGAAGAAGAGAATCAAAACTTGCTTGTGATGCAGAAGCACTCCTGATACTCCATCTTCCGCACTGCCCATATTACAAGATCAAACTATGAGTACAAAAAAATAATAATAAAAAAAACTGAACAAGTTTAGGTTATATCTACTGATCTACTTACATGAAGGGCTCATTGTAGTGGCCCCCTGAATTATGTGAAAACCTCCAATAGAATTCTGTCATTAAGAAAATATCACTAAATGACAATGAGTGAATAATAATAATAATAATTTACTGGCACAGTGCGATTTGACTTCTGTAATACTTCAAACCATAGCAAAAGCTATGCACCTAGAAAAGCCAAAATGACATATAATTTGGGAGAGGGCGATATCTAATATCTTTTTGCAACATAGGGTATCCTGAATTGAGCATAAGGCAATGGTGATAATGGATCTCAAACTTTAGAACAGATCATAAGGGTGATAATCCCTAATGATCATCGATGAACAGAGATTTTAACACTGGGTAAATGGATATACTCTATGCACTACATCATGGTAATAAAACTGAAACAGCTTAACACAAATCTTGCATCAGACACTGTACAAAATAAATAAATAAAAAGAAACATAAATACACTGCACAATTCAGATTTTGCACTTACCGCCCATGTCATTAACAGGCTTACTTTTGCACGGTCTCTCCCAGTGTTTACAAGCTGTAATGAACAACCAAATAGAAAGGCTATCAGGTAACTTATTTGAACAAAAGGCTTAAACAGAAGGATATTTTAATATCAAAAACATCTGAAACAAACATAAATAATTCAATCGGCAGATATACTATCATTGAACTATTCATTTATTCGTGAAAAACTGACATTTTCAAATTTTATGTATGATGGCAATTATTTCATATTCCACTAGTTTTAAAATATTCAAATAGATTTTACACTAAGATGATATTTCAGCGGCCAGCTGACTGACTTTTCAAAAAACGTCTTGCTAGGAAATAGAAAACAAGAAGGTAGAAAATGTAGACCTGCAATAGTTTTTAGCTTAGCATAAAAGGAGCACCATTAGCCACTTACAGTATACACAAACACAGATGTTGGAAGACTGCTATCCTTGTAATCATGAGGAATGAAAGGTGATATTTGACGACATGAGATTTTAAGGTCTGGATCTGGTTCACCTGCAACAAATTAAGAAAAAACTTAAATTGTCGAAATCACTGTGCTATCAACACACAGCCACCTTATTGAATTACAGTGCCCTATTAAAAACAACAAAGTCTTTTGGTCGGCACAATTTCCAAAAAAAAAAAAAAACTTGTGTAGGTTGCAAATTTAAGCAATGTGACCATAGATCTACAATGGCATACCATCATAAACAGTCCATGCCCGAGGGAACAATGCATGATAGGTCGAAAGTGTTGACCACTCAAATTCCAGTCCCATGAAGAAATTCCAGAGTCACTATTTTTCCTGAAAATCACATAAAACATCAATTAAGGTACTTCTACGGAAGAGATAGCTTGAAAAGCACAAAATCTGAACAAGGTGTTAATCTGATCAGCATGCCTTGTTGCACCAATACAATACCTTATTTGAACCAAAACTAAATACCATAATTGCAATATCTATATTATCATTTAGAACCTACAGGGAGTATGTTGACCTTCAATCGCCAAGTTGGCATTAGGCATAACCATAACACAATTTATGGATATAGGATGGAACATGGAAGTTGTTCAGTATATACAGATTTCAAGAGGTAAATATAGAAACAGAGAAACAGGAAAATTGGGAAGGATAGGCACAAAGACAAAGTAAACAGTAGCTTATACTTGGGCAAATGTTTCTGTGCATGATTTTAACATGATAATCTGCTCGTAAGATGGCATGTTTTAAGCATACAGAACAGGATGGTGACTTACTTCAGACCTTCATGATGTCCTGGAGCCAAAACTGATGAGTATTTCTTATTCCCCCCATCTCGGGATACAAATATCTGGAAAAGCAGTATATTTAACTGTTCATGCTTTCAGCCGTAATGTGAAAAAAATTAATACTGATAGTAACACTAAGGCCAAAATACATAAATATTTTGCAGCACGAGGTGTAAAATTGTAATCTACCTGTAATATAGCACAATCAATCATAAGATCTTAATTTAAGTGTGTAACGACAGTAGAATAGGTACATCTAAAGTTATTGTGCCTACTAAAGAAACGAAATGCGTTATCAAAGAATGAAGGTAGGTACATGAAAGGAGCACGGCCTAAAGTTACTATACCTACTAAAGAAATGAAATGCAGAGCAAAAGGTCAAGAAGCATAGCTAGTCAAAAAATGCCCCCAGCAACATATATAAAAGGGTGTACCCAGTGCCGTAGGCTCCCGCACTGCGCGGGGTCTGGGGAAGGGTATATTTAGCGCCAAGCCTTACCCACACCATGTGCAATATGCGGAACATATATATCAGTGAAAAAAGAAAGTGTCACCAGCCCACCATCAAGTGCCAACTGTGAATATTAAGCAACCTTCCCAGACATCATAACCTTGTTTGCATGCAACCATTGAGAAAGGCGGTGTTATGCCAGCTTATCAAAGAAATATCTTCTTATCTCACTCCCAAAAAAATGCAGTGCTCACATACTATTAAAATATTAGCGAGTGGAACTTAAAATGCGTTTGTTTAAGTGAATACTTTGAGCATCTCTGGTACTCAAGAGGACATATCTTCATAAACATCAAGATTCAAGAGTACATAAAGCATAGCACACATATATCATACAGCAATCCAAAGTCTAATAGCAAGCAACAGCAAGATAAGATAGAAGCATTACAGAGAACTGGTTCTCCATGACCGTGAACTCTCACACAGACCAGGTATGATGTGCCAATTCTTGAACTCCCCCTGAAACCTCTAGAAATGCTACCGCTCCTGCAAAACCAATCTGCTGATATCAAGGCAAAGTTCTCCAAACCGCATCGATATATGAAGTTCAGATAAGCAATGACATTAGCACACACCCCATCCCACCAAGTGGCACACCCTGGGAAGCTGACGGTTTACATCGCTCTTTTTTGTGAATGGATCGATCGGAGCTTTCTGCAAGCACAGCAACAGATTACAGCACAGTTTTTGGATGCATTCGTGTTTTGACGAAATCATGCATATGAATAGCTGGTGTCACCCGTCCATGTGACGCCTCCTCCCGAACATACGACCAGAGTCTCAGGCCAAGGCTCATCTGAAATTGCGGGAGCAGAACTTAGCAGGTAGCACCAACAAAGCACACGTCGTAAAACACCCAACAGGTACACAGAGGGACGAATCCGTGAGGCGTCCATCCATACCATCCTCATTGCCTCCATGAAGGTGACACTGAACTCCTTGAGAATGTTAGCGTGGCTGTTGAGCCGCCTCCGCCACGCCTGCTCCGGCGGCGCGCCGCCATCGAAATCCAACTGCAGCGAAATCAAGTTCCCAACGCCCGAAGCGTGGACATCAGACCACCACGCTCCCATCAAACATCAGGGAAACGAGAAAACAAAAACAAATTCGCCGCGACCGAGCCGAGCGAGCGCAGAAGCAGGAGCCAAAAGTCAGCGGGCGGTGGGCTCACCAGCTGCAGCGCGGTCCGGCCGACGTACTCCTCCGCCGGCCACGAGTTCTTCCGGCAGTGGAAGATGTGGCCGCTCACCATCGCGCCCGCCCGCTCGCCTCCCTCGAAATGCTACACGCCGCTTCTCACTGCCCCGTCCACGCCCGCGGTCCCTCCCGCAGCCCCACCGACGCGATCCTGCGCCGCCGATCGCGGGTCCCCTGGGTTCCGTCCAATCCAGAAGATTCGCGGGGCGGACGCCCTCCTCACACGCATCCCCGCGGCGACGGGGATCCCCAGCAGCCCTCCTCATCCGCCCGCGCTCCCCCGCAGATCGATTCGGCAACCTCGGGATCGGCTGCGCGTGGGGAGCGACGGGGCGGGGGCGCCGGCTGGATTGGACCGAGTCCAACCGGTTAGTATCGGCGTATCCCTCGCTCTTGGCGGGCGGGATGGCTGGCTGTCGCCGCGCTGGTGCGGTATGGAGTCGTTCTCGACGAGCGAGCGGAGAAGAAGGTAGGAGGAAGTCGACGGCGCACGCACGCACTGGTGCTGGTGTGGTGCCCCGGAGGGCTGCGCTTTCTTCTGGAAGAGAAGAAGAAAGTGGTGACAGGCTTGCCTACCGGCCACGCGCGTATGAACGGGGGAGACTGCTACTACAGCTAGTAGCCCGTTGGGTGGCGGTGGCAATTCGTCGGGCGGTTTTACTGACGCCAAGTTATCCAAGGACATGTGTTAGCCAAGCGAACAGGCTGGCGGTTTTTCTCCTCTTTTTTTGACGGGAATTCGTGGCCCTCGCGTCTTTCAGAGGGTGTTCACTTCCCATGCATAACCCAAAAAGTGCTTACGCTTTTCCCGTCACATCGAATCTCTTAACGCATATATGGAAAGATTAAACGTAGACAATTAAAATAACTAATTACACGGTTTGACTGAAAAGTCATGGAGACAAATCTTTTGGCTTTAATTTGTCCATCGTGGGACAATAATTACCAAATACAAACGAAAAGTCTTCATAGTGTCCGAACCCAAACTATTTTGGGTTTGCATGGCAAGAGAACACGTCCTCAGGTGGATTTTAGTGGGCGGATGGGCGAGGATGTGTCCGGCCAAAGTTATCCAAGGACATGTCACGGGAACCGAACGAACGAAACCTGCCGCCCCGCCCGGTGATTTTGGGGGCGGGGACGCCGGCGCCGGACGACGGGCGCGGAGACTAGACTGGAATCGAATCGGTGCTGAATGCTACGCGTACGGAATAACGGATCGAATCCCTCCCCGATTGATTTGAGGAATGGAACAAATTCGTGTGGTGCGGGATCGCTTTTGCTTAAGGACCGACCGTACCGGGTCGCGGTGCGTAATCACGTTGATCGTGTTAATTAATCTACTACTGGTGTCTAGTCTAATATCGAGATACCACTGAAAAAATCTGTGTTGAACATAGCTTTCTAGAAGACAGCTCTCACTGATTGTCCAGAAGTACTACTTTTTTTTTTCCTTTCGCTATATAAAAGCAAAGTGGTTTTATGAGTGGCACAATCAAATTCAGCATGCTATGCTATTGTATTGTGAGGCCAACGTGACCAAGTGGAGAAAATGAGACGATACGAAAGCGGGGGCACTCGTCGCTCGTGCTCATGGTGTAGTGTCTTTTCACGTTTCACTAAACTTAGCAAAGGGAACAAAGGATCGAGCACGGCAAGTACAAAGGTGGTGCGGCGTAGTAGTACTCCATCACCAAGGAAGCAAAGGGATCTTGTCAATCAAAAAGAAAAAAAAAAAGGAAACAAAGGAGGGGGGACGGATGAGCTCCCGGTGACTAAATAAACGGATGAGCAACAGCTGCTGAAATTTGTGAAAGTAGAGAGAAGGGTACGTAGTACGTCGTGTTCATGATTTCATGTTTACGCGTGCAAGGCCGTCATGAACTGGACGCCAATGCTGCTTTAGATTATCTATTCCGGCATTTCTTTGTCACCCCTGTCTTTTTAAATAAAGCTCGTGAAGTGGTTAATAAAGAAAGTCAACTAAAGTGATGTTCAACATGTCCGAAATAATCTTTCTTCCCACAGTAACGTCAGCACAGTTTAGAACAATTCAATTCAATGACAGCACCGTCGTCCGATCCCTTTTCACTGAACCCTAAAATCTCAATCGTTAATTTTCATCCAAACAGCACCCGTCCGATCCCTTTCCAGTGACAGCACCGTCTTCTCGTGCCTCACCTGTCTCCTCCGAGTTCTTTCGAGTTGTTTTGTCGCGGCTCTCGGTGAAATTTGGGCCAGACCCAGACGCCACACGCCAGATCGCCGCCCGGGGGCTTTGCGCGAATACCAGAGCCCAGAGGCATCGCATCTCTCGTAACGGCAAATAGAAAAAAATGGACATAGTACTAGTCATGCGCGTGCGTCACGGGGCCGGCACGGCAGGCGGCGGCGGCAGCAGGTCGGTCCGCACCACAGGCGTCCATGCACGTTGCAGCCCGTCAGCGTCGCCACGTCTCACCGCTGGCACACCCTGGACTGCCGTCGGCGCGACGTGTGGATCCTGGATGGGAGCCGACGCGGATCGAACCGGGGGCGCCCGCGGTCAGACGGCACAACGCGCGGGCCCCGAGCCCGATCGCTGCATGCATGCCGCTTTGCGGCTCCACGCTTCCCGGCCGGCCGTTGCCGACGTGCGAGGACAAGTTCGCGGCAGGAACCGCGGGTGTGTTTAGACCCAAAATTTGGTGCAAAATTTTGGATGGATGTGACATGTCACATCGTAATCAGAAGACGTTTCGTTTGTTAGTGGTAAATATTATCCTACCATGGCGTAAAAGCCAGCCAAAAGAATCGTCTCATGAATGCATCTAAACCGTATAATTAGTTTAATTTTTATCTATATTTAGTGACTCCATACGTGTTGTCGGCCGGCCGGATGTGATGGGGAATCTTCTTTTTTTTGCATAGTGGAATTTGGGAGGAATTTGGGGTGCTAAACACACCCCGCGACGTAAAATTCTGATCTCAAACGCGCCGTCATCATCTGGTGGCGCGGGGACATCCGTCACAGCCCAACCAAAAAAAAAAAAAAAGTACTAATCACTTTCTCATGTCATGCAGAGTAGAATACACATAAAAACTACTGTTTTTAATTGATTTTAGTTTCTATAAAATATTTTTTTTCAACCTACCATCTTATTAGGACCTATTTGGATTACATTTCCACAGAGGATAGATGGGGCTTATTCAGATGAGATCCCATGTAAATCGAACTTTCTATTCACTCGTGGAATCCGGCGGTCGGGGGGTTGCCACCGCGGCTCCTCTCTTCTCGAGAATCCATACATCCCTTATCAGTGTATGGAGAGCTATCTCTCGGCTTTTTCTTTGGCCAAACGGTGCCGAACTTGGAACATGCATGAAGAGATTAACGAGACTTCTTTCACTTTTGAGTTTTTTCGGCGGACCGGTCGCCAAGAAGATCTTTGGTCTTCCCGGAACCTATGAAAAAGTGGGTAAACTTCTTATGGACTCGTGCGCCGATGCTTTTCAAGGAACTTATTATGCAATGAACATAATTGACCTTGTTGCAAAATCAATGTCTTACTTCATGGATTCGAAAAGAATAGAAGAACAAGAGCGACAATGACAAAACGGCCGGTTCAAATCCGATTTAGGTGCCAATTCAAGTGCTTACTAATTGAGAACTTGAGTCTGATTCTATTTTTCTATTCGAGCCTTTTTTTTCATATTCTTTTTTGTATATAGTTCTTGATACAATTTTTTTTTTCTTCTTCCTGTAGACCTTCAAAATAATTTTTTTGTTGTGCGAACCAAAAGGAATGGTGATTTTGGGTTGTACCAAGTCTCGAAACCGAGTGGATTTATTTTTGGCCCATATTTTTCTACTATATTTTTTTTTTTTACTAGGAATCAAAATTTTAGATTGATCTAAAGATTATTTAGATTTCTTTACTATATTTAGTACAATTGTTATATTACACATCGTTTTTTTATAGAATAACTACGTCCTCGAGCTCGAGGTCTGAATATTTTTCATAATAGTACTCCTACTTACTTCGGCTTTAGTGATGAATAAATTCGTTTTGTCGAAATCCCTATAATGAGTAGCATTTGCTGTTGCGAATAAACCAACTTTAAGATGGGATACGATGCTCTTATAGAGGCTAACTTGTAAAATTTACCATGAATCCCAACACAACCACAACGTTTGCTAAGCTTTTACAGTCTAGACTAGAGAAAGCCACATTTCATCATCTACGAAGCTAATAATGTGACCCAGCTTTCTTCAGCTTCTACCAAAGGGAATGTAAATCAAGAATAGCTTTCTTCACACGCCTTCCATCTTGTAGAATGCTTCTCTAGGTGTATGAATTTCATCCTATGTGTTGCACTATTGCAGAGTGCTGCTGTTAGCAAAATACTTGAAGTGCAAATCCCTCAAACCTGATGCGCCTAATATAAATAATAATATAAATGTTGTCATCTCATCGTAGGGGAATCCATTTTTACCATTTGGGGGTGTGTTTAGAGCTCCAACTTTTTTTCAAAAAATTTTCATCACATTGAAATATTAAATGCAAAAAATGTATGAACGAGCGAGCCATGAAACAAATAGCGCCCTATTGGAGCTATAGCGCTATTTTCACGCTATTGGCGCTATAGTAGTAGCAGCAGGTCGGGCGCTAATGCACGTAAGCTGCCGCTATAGCGGCGGCAAATAGCGTCGAATAATAGTGTCCGAGAAAAGTCGACGCTATTTTTCATAGCCCACTATCAAAAACATGAGAACAGAGTATGAAATGTAGGTAAACAAAATAACTAATTACACAGCTTAAATGTAATCGCGAGGCGATTTTTTTTAAGTCTAGTTACCATACGGTAGGATAATATTTAACACAAACAAAATTAATGTGTTATATAGTACTTTTCAGTTTGATATCGTGCTAATTTTCAGGGATGCCCTTGATTAGGACCGCTGGTGGCCCAACGGGCCGCCGCTAACATTATCGTTTCTGGAGGAAACGAAGCGACCCTGATTAGAACCCTTGATTAGACCTGCCACTTTCGTCGGCTTCACATTTGGACGCACGCGCGGACGTGGCTCACCGTCGGCACCGCCCCGCCACTGCTGTCCCCTCTCCCCTCTCTCTGCCGGAAAACGCCGCCGTCCCACGACGACAGCATTCACGTGCGGCGCAGGGCCGCGGACGCACGGAAAGGAAACCACAGCCCCAGAAAAAATAAACAGTAAAAATAAAAAGAAATCACTTTCAAAAAAAAATGCTGCCACACAACACGAGCGGACCTCGCTACGCTTTTGGTAGTGGCCTCTCTCTCTGGCCTTTTTTTTTTTTTACGATACTCCGTGTATGATTAGCAATAACTTGTGGCCTTGCGACTGCGTCACGGCACGGCGCCACGGTGACTTTTTTTTTTTTTTTTGTGCAAAAATACCTTTTTCTCTTTCGAAGTGGGGCCACAGGCGCATCGCACTGCACAGCGTCCTCGTGCGATCTCTCTTTCCACACGTCGTGGCGGCTCGCGACGACAGGGACTGCACAGAACTGAACCGGCGGGAGCTGAGGTGTGGTGTGTGTCACGCCTCTTTTTTTTTTTCCAGCTTCCCGTGCTCGTGCCACGGTGCCCGTGCCTGACTGGCTGCGCCCCACCATTTCCGTTACGTTTGCGTGCCCAAGAGCCACAGGCCACTAGATTTTTTTGAGGCCATTATCGTGCTTGCTTTTGTATTGTCGTCACGTACTACGTCCACGTCGCGTCGTACTACTGTACTTGCGTGAATTATTCTGCACTCTTCTTCTCCGCCTTCGGAAATGGCGTGGAACCGTCAACCATGGATGGATGGATGCTCTGTAATGGCCGGGAGAGTGACAGTGGGGTTCCATCCATCCATGGTTGGCGAATAAATTTTCTTAGCCACGAATACTGAATATTTATTTACATAGTGTAACGCTACTATCTCTTGGTCGTTTTTGCACGGAAGAATAATAATAGTAGCGGAGCCCAAAAAGAAAGAATATATTAATTAGTCCAACACAAGCACGGGCAACCCCGTGAGCATGCTGCTGCTTTCTATTGTCTCACATTTTCTTTTGATAATATTGATATGATTGCTTCAACTTGCTGGATACATGTTGGTGTAGTAATGTTGCCGTACGTTTCCCCTGTCTTTGTCCTAAATTATGCTTGAAATCTGGAACTTCGTCCCTACTGCATATATGCACTCGTATTGCAGGTACCCCCGATGGAAAACGAAAACCACACGAAAAGAAAAAAAAAAACACCCCAATTGCGATTAACGTAGCCTCAAAAACGCTGCAGGAGTGTTCTCAAAAAAAAAAAAAAACGCTGCAGGAGCCTGCAGAGCACGCAACCGGCCATCAACGGTTAGGGCTGCTGGCCCACCTGGCTGGTTCGCGGTCCGCAAACGCTCCCGCTGCAATTGGACAGCTGGCCCACCTGGCTGCTTCCGCGTTGGGCCGCGCTCCCACCCCGACTCACCATGCAAAACCGGATCAGCATTGCTCAAAAAAAAAAAAAAAAAAACGGAAAACGGATCAGCGGCCCGCCCACTCCACGGATTGGCTTCCGGCCCAATCCGACGAGGCTTCTCGGCCGCGAGAGACCGGCAACGGCCACGGCCACTGCTCGCGACCGTCCACCGCTTGCTTCTTCCTCCTCCTCCCATTATTTCCCACAAGAAAAAAAGTCGACGATGTACCGTCCAGTACGGCGGCCGTACGCCCTCGGCCGTCGCCGTGGCCTCCCGGACGCCACCGCCTTGGTGACCGGTCCCGAAAGGTGCTCGTCCGATCGCCCTCTCGCTCGCCCTCGCGACACCGACCCTTGCTTACCCCAAAAGGCTATCCGACTCAGCAAGCCGGTTTGGTTTCCCTTCACGACGGCCGGCCGGCCATCGGTTCCCTTCCTTCATCTTAATTAAACCCAACGTAGCTATCGACAGAAGCAACTAACCCATCGGATCATGTCATCCCCACAGAGCGTACGTCGCCCACTTGGGAGTTGGGTCTCGGGGAATCTCACTTGCTGTACCAGCTGCGTTTTCAATGGGGCGCCCTCTTTCGCGACAGGCCAGCTCAAATTCTCATATGCCATCATAATTCACAAGATCACGCCCTTTTTATTTAAGAAAAGGGTGGCCTATCACACCGGACAGCGTCATCGGTGGTTGACAAGAACTGCTCGATTGCAACACTTTTTATATATATAAGCAAATTCACAAGACCGCCCACAGGCAGACGATATATGTACGTTACATGCGTACGTGTACCTGCGTCTATCACACTCGTGCACCTTTGGCTTCGGTGTTAAGAGTTCCGATCGATTGAATACGGTACGGATTCAGTCAGCTCTACTAGTATAGTACATTACGAGGGGGACGTACGGTACGTGTTCCAAGCAAATGCATGCAACTGGAAAATTGAAAACATTCTATTCTAGTACTGTAGTTGTTATCAAGATGACGAGATCATTTCCTAATATACCAGTTCTTATTGAGACGACGAGATAGAGAATTTCTTTCATTGAAATGTATACTACTCCTATAAAGGTGTAGGTTCTGAGTTCTGACAGATGGCAGCATAACCTCGACATGACGCCATGGCCGGGACGTGATCACATTCTGACCGACGTGGCTAGGGTTGACAAACGGCTTCTTTTTTCTTTTCTTTTTTTTTCGTTTTGATTCAAGCAGCTTTTTTTTTTTAGATAATGGATATAAAATCCGGCTTCATCTATCATAAGATAGAATCTTGCCAATTATTACAAGAAGTTCGAACACTAATCAATGTCGCTGAACAAACTCCAGCCAATTTTGAATAAACAGAACCGAAAATGGTTTGATCTAAATATGACCAATAATTCTTGTAGATAGCTATCCTCTGGAGCCGAAAAACTGCAGCGCCGAAGTTTCAAGGTACTGCCCAGCCTGTACTAGCTGGTCACGCTGATCTTTTCGCCTCTTTGTAGATTTGCCCATTGGCGTAGCCAATGAGTTCCCTAAATAGCACACGCAAAAAAGATTTTTGGTCTACATTTATCAAAAACCACTTCATTCCTTGTTATCCAAATTGCCCAAAGTAAAGCCGCATTTGCTGTTAATAACAATGAATTTACTTTTTCTGTTTGCAACTTTAGTCCATCGCACAAACAGTTCGCCCACATTTGTCGGTGGTGAAAAGCCAAACATAAATGTACCGCACGCCATAGAAATTTGGCGTAGACACACTCAAAAAAGGTGTTGAATTGTTTTACGGGACGGTGACAACAAGAACAATTCTTATCACCATTCCATTTACGTCTAACTAAATTATCTTTAGTTAAAGTAACACCCTTTTTAGGTACCATAAGAAAATCTTAATTTTTATTGGTACTTTTATACGCATAAATATCCTATGACACTTTCGAACACCATTGTTAATTAATCGCATACATGGACTTGAAGAAAAACAACCGGATGCGTTTAGCCCCCAAACAAAAGTATCCCTGTCACTTGTTAAATTAATATCATGTATCGAAGCAACAATTCTGTGCCAAGCAACTAGGTTTGCACTGCTTAAATGTCTCCTAAACGACATATTTAGCGGAACGGAACTAAGTACTTGGGCCACCGAGTCTTGTTTAGATCGCACAATGTTAAACAAGGAAGGGAATTTATCTTTTAAGGGTTTATTTCCTAACCGGATGTCAAAACGAGAATCTAGTTTGGGACCCATCCTTAATGTTAAAACGGCCAAAGTCTAAAAAACAGTCTTTCACATTCATTAATCCTTTCCAGAAATGAGAGT
The DNA here is from genome assembly GCA_015847255.1 of Hyparrhenia diplandra. Lineage (NCBI taxonomy): Eukaryota > Viridiplantae > Streptophyta > Magnoliopsida > Poales > Poaceae > Hyparrhenia > Hyparrhenia diplandra. The sequence goes on from JADLZK010012132.1 coordinate 55,551, forward strand.
CTGTGTGTTTTTTAACACAACTTCCAATTGACTTATTTTTAACATACTTATTCGAATCAATTCTTGCCGTATACCATCTTCATTTAATAACTTATTCCGAGCAGCTGGTTTGTTTTATTTTTCTGTCTATACTATCCGCAACGATCGACCGGCCGATTAGTCTTCTCGGCAAGAAATCCGGGCCGTAACCAACCAGACGAAGTCGTCCTTCCTCTTGCTTGCTTGGTCAGCAGTTTCGTGGCGAACGACGGACGGAGGGAGCGCACCATGGCCGCGGTGCTCGGCGCGTTCGTGCCGGATACCGCGGTGCGGTGGCGCGGGCTGGTGACCGGGGAGGTGGCGCGGCGGATGGGCGTCGCGCCGGAGGCCAAGACGCTGGTGGCGAGGCTGGAGCGGGTGGGCGCCGCGGTGCGGGACGCCGAGGCGCGGGCCGCGTGTGGGGACGACGGCGCCGCGCGGTGGCTGGCCAATGTGCGCGCCGCCGCTTACGACGCCGACGGGGCCGCCGACCGCTGTAGGGTCGCCGCGCGCCGGTGCAGGGCACACGATCAACAGCAGACCCACCATCACCACCACCACCAGGCAAGATCACAGATAACCGCTTCATACAACTGTAATCATGCACACAGGTTCATCCATTGACTCACTCAACTCCTTTGTTCCTCTGGTCGATCGGCGCAGGCTCTTCCTCGGCTGCTATCCTCCTGCTGCGACACGGCGGACGTGTCCAGCGGCGACATCGCGGCTGACATCAACAACCTCAACCGGAGGCTGCAGGTCATCCTGAAAGAGAAGCATCGGCTTCAGCTCCGGTCATCCCTCGGCGATCATCACTCAGCGTCGAATAGGCTCCGGCAACCTGAGAGGACCCGGGCTTCTGACACCGGCATCGTCGGCTCAAGGATCGAGGATGACGCGGCCGTCCTCGTCCGACAGCTGACGACGACAGAGACGGACGGGAGACCCAGCTGCACGATCGTCGCCATTGTTGGGCCCGACGGGATCGGCAAGACCACGCTCGCGAAGAAGGTGTACTGCAGCGAGAGGATACGGCGCGCCTTTGGGGCGAGGTCGTGGGTGCGCATTCCCAGGAGTACAGCGAGGCCGCTCTGCTCTCCCAGGTCATCGACTCGTTCGGCGGCGACACCACGGGCGGCGAGCTTCGCTGATCTGGAGAAGACGCTGGTCAGGCTGGTGGAGAAGAAGAGGTTCTTGCTCGTGCTGGACGACGTGCGGTACGGCGGGGTGTGGGAGGATGTGCTGAGGAGACCGCTCGAGCGCGCTGCTGGACGCGGCAGCAAGGTGGTGATCACGGCGCGGCGCGGCAGCATTGCTCGCGAGATGGGCGCCGGCCACGTCCACCGCGTCCAGAAGCTGGACGTCGACGACGGCTGGCTGCTGCTTTGCACGGCCGCCTCTATAGCCGACGAGGCCACGGCCGGCGAACTCAAGGGCATGGGTGAGGGGATAGCTGATAAGTGCGGTGGTCTGCCACTGGCGATCAAGGCTGTCGCCGGCGTCCTGAGGACACGGGACGCGAACGCCCAAGAGTGGGGCGACGTGCTCGCGAGACCGGCTTGGTTGGTGAAGGGGCTCGCGGAGGATGCAATGAAGCCGCTGTACCTGTGCTACGACGACCTGCCGTGCCACCTCAAGCAATGCTTCCTGTACTGCTCGCTGTTCCCCTCTGACCTCGCCATGGACAAGCGTGTCCTCGTGCAGATGTGGATAGCTGAAGGCTTCGTGCAGATCAGAGCCGACGCCAGCGTCGAGGAGGTGGCCGAGGAGTACTACGATGAGCTCATCACAAGGCACCTTCTCCAGCCGGAAGAGGAAGATGAACACGGTGGCGCCGCGTGGTGCACCATGCACGACATGCTGCGAGCTCTGGCGCAGGTGCTCGCACATGGAGAGGAGTTGACCGGCGACTCATACCGACTGTTGGTCGACAGCGCTGCCTCGTTCGCACCACGGCGTGTTTCACTGCCGGGAAGAAACCTGGCTGCCATACAAGAGAAGATTCTCAAGTTAGAAAGGGTAAGAACGCTGCTTCTTCAAAAGAACCCACTTACGATTGAAGGAAGCATCTTTACAAGATTGCAGCATCTTAAAGTATTAGACCTCAGCGAAACAGCAGTCGAGCTCATTCCAGAGAACCTGGGCAATCTTGTTTACCTGAGGTTCCTGAACCTTTCACACACAAGGATTCAGGCAATTCCAGAATCCATAGGCAACCTGTGGAGCCTGAAATTCCTTCTGCTAAGAGGGTGCAAGGCACTGCACGCGCTGCCAAAAGGGATAGAGCATCTGAGAGGACTCAGGGACCTTGACATTGCCGGCACAGTGATCAATGACGCGGCATTCAGAGTAGGCCATCTGAGAAGCATCACATCACTCTGCTGCTTCACTGTGACGAGCAAAGAGGCGCGTGCAGCTCAGGATAGGAGCGGGTGGCCTCTGGATGAGCTCAAGAACTTATCTCAGCTGAGAACACTGCACATACAGAAGCTTGAGAAGGCTGCTAATCGATCGGAGGCAACTGAGATGTTACTTGATGCCAAGAAAGGTCTCAGGGAGCTCGAGCTGTCGTGCAGCAGCACTGTCAGGCCACTTCAGACACCGGAGTTGGTCAGAAAGATTGAGGATATCTTCGAAGAGATGAATCCACCATTATGTCTGGAATCACTGAAGCTTGTAAACTACTTTGGGACAAGGTTCCCAAGATGGCTATCAGTGACATTCCTGCCAAATCTCCGTGATCTAGACATCCTTGGGTGCAACTTCTGCCAGTCTTTTCCTCCATTAGGCCGTTTGCCAGAACTGAGGTCCTTGTACATAGCAGACTCTTTAGCTCTGAAGGATATAGGTGCAGAGTTCACAGGCACTGAACACCCACATCAGGTGCCGTTTCCAAAGCTGGAAAACCTGCACTTGCAAGGGTTGCAGAAGCTCAAGACATGGGCAGACATCGAGCCAGGGGCATTTCCATCTCTGCAGGAACTTCAGCTTGAGAGCTGCCCCAAGCTGCAAAATCTTCCTGTTGGCCTCAGACACGTGACATCCCTGACCAAGTTACACATAGCAGATATGGCAAGCCTTGAAGCTGTGGATGACATTTCTACACTGAGGGAATTGAGTGTTTGGAACACTCCTAATTTGAAGAGGATATCAAATATGTCTTCCCTTGAAGATATCAACATGTGCTACTGCCCTGTGCTGGAGAGTGTGGAGAATGTAGACGGATTACAGACAGTACACATCTTTGATCATGACTTGCGCGAAATGCCTAGATGGATTGAATCACATGCTTCCAAGCTTCGATCACTGAATTTCACAAGCACAGTTGAGCTGCTGAAAAGGTGTCTGGTTGACGGTCCAGACTGGCCTGTGATTAAAGACATCAAGGAAGTTCATGGGTATTCCAGTGGTTCCAGCTACATATACTATAATAGGAGTCCTTATGTCTTTGAGAGCAGTGTGAGTGATGAAGATAACCTCAGTGTCAGAGAGAATGAAGCAGATCCTGATAATGTTGATGATATTTCAGTTTCATCTTCAGGTACCGGTTATCTAGAAATCAGAGGATTCTTTGACTCAAAAGTATCGAAGGAAGGAACTACCAGGGCTGAAGAAATTGTATCGGATAGGAGTGTTGGGAGGACCATGCTGGGGCTCACTCATCGCCGCTTGCATAAGCTACCAGAAATTGCCCCTGAAGATGATAAGGTTGAGCACAGAGCAGATTCAGCTATGCTGCTTCCTTCTAATCCAACAAGAGCTACAACATCAGCAGCAAAACATAATGTTCCTGGTTCATTGCCAAAAGCTACAAGTCATGAGTCTCAAGCAATAACAAATGACGAAACCTGTCATGATAACATATTTACGTCGGCTTGTCCCAGGCAAACTGAGTCAAAAACAGTGAAGGACGTTTCTTCTGAACCAAGAACTGATGGATATGCTACTTTTCTCAAATCTGCTGCTACAATTGTTCATAACTTGGTCCGACAAGGGTCCCGAGCAATCAACAATACTGAAATTGGTCAAGATTTTAACTTCAGTAGTATCCGAAGGAAGGAACATACATCCAAGGAAAAAGGCACCACTGCTGATGTTACTGCCAGTAAAGATATTAACCTGGTTCAGTCAAGGCAAGTGATGGCATCCAATAAAGGAAAAGATGATTTTGCTGGTAATGCTGCAGATAGCATCTATTCATCGGATATAGCAAGTCAGAAACACATAAAGGGCCAGACTGCAACTTATGCACATGGAAGCACAAATGCAACTCCCATGCCAGAAAATCCATCAGACAAAGAAGGACTGGAGAAATGTGCTGGTGTCACTGGTAGCAGTTTCATCCATAAAGCATCTCATACAGCCTCTGTCACTGAACCCACAGGAGATCTGGATTCCCACAAGAGAGCGGAGCCTACGTCTCATCCCATTGATATCACTGAAGCAACCATGAGAAAGACAGGAGCCACCACGGTAAGGAAACACTCGATGAATGAGGCGGTGAACGACGACCGTACCGACAGGGACGCGCCATGCTCCATGGACGCCAAGGCCGACGACTCTCAACGGGCGCCAAAGGTGCACACCGCAGTGTGGGTCGACACTGACACGGACACCCTGCGCGCTCGGCTCGTCGACTCAATGCGGCACTTGCGCAGGATGGCATCTCAGCGGCGCCATCGGCAGAGGAAGCGCAGCTCGACTAGCAAGTGGAGCATCGGGCCAGCGCTGGTGGTCGTCCTCCTGCTTGTCTCCGTGGTGCAGCTGCTGTTCATCCTCTGGCTGTATCGGAGGCTCCTGAATCAAAACTAGACAAAATGTATGATACTAATCTCTTTGATTTCTTGAAATTTTGCTTCTCAATTATCTTAAGATAAGTGTATGATTCATCATTTCAGCAATACATACCGTACCTTGTTGTAGGGATCGCGTGGAGCGGTGGAGGTGATTCAGCCGACAGGTTTGGGAGGCCAAGACAGTGTGGCGGGAGATCCTTAAATTTAAAGGATCTTGGCGGCAAAATATTTCGGTAGCGCAAAAGTGGGGAGAAAACGACGAGCCAAAGCCCAAAAGGAAGGAGTGAGTGCCTGTGTGGGGGAACCAGAAGGAGGTAGGATGAAGCGCCAGCAGCACCGGAAGAATTACCGGAGCGGGTGGATCCGGTCGGCCGATGGGCAGACCACGCTCAAATCCTTTCTCTTCAAGCCCAGGTATGCCGTCTGATTCGCATCCATCCCAAATTTTTTCCCCTCGGGGCCAGTTCTTCAATCATCAGTGTCCCTTGCGTTCCCCTTTTCGTGCTTCAGGGTTGTCGATGTGGTACCGGTACCGCCGCCGCAGCCGGCGGAGGGGGTGATGGAGGCGCCGATCTGTCCGCCGGAGCCGCCGAAGAGGGAGATTGTCAGAGTTACCAGGGCGACCATTAAGGAGAAGCCGAGCGCGTTCTCCTCGGTGGGGTCCGCGGGGAAGGACGGGGGGGCGGCGGCGGCGCGGGCGGAGCTTTGAGCGCCGCGGTCTTCAAGCGGTTCCATTGTTCAACCCCAGAGGTGAGCGGAAGGCGGCCACGTGGAGGCAGGGGAAGACGGCGACGCCCGGCTGGACGTCGAGGAGACCGCGGCGGAGAGCCGCCGCGACACCAGGTGTAAGCGGAAGAGCCCCTTTGGTGCGCGTCCAGCCATGCTCGTCTTGCATTTCGCTCAGAATGGAACCTTCTCCATGTCACTGGTTGATGACAATATCGGTTGGTTTATCCAGGCGGCGACGAGCACGGGAGCGACGCTAAGGCGAGACGCGTGGTGGTGCTCGGCGACGACCCGAGGCCGCGGCCGGCGAGTATTCGGGGCCACGCGAGGCCCACCCGGGGCGGCCGGGGCCGCGGGCGCGGCGGGGAGGGCGGCCGCGCTCTGTACAACCACTGTAAGATCGATCGAGATCCCGTTGGTGAGTCGGTGAGCGAACAGCAACCTGACGCGGTGGTTTGTTTTGGTGGCAGACGCGAGCGGAGGCGGGTGGTGGCACGGCGACATGGAGGGCGTGGACGGGGAAGAGGTCGGCTGGACGGACGACATGTGGGAGGGGATGGGATCCGTCACGCTCGGTGGCTTGGAGTGGCACTAGCAGGCCGCCGCTGCCTAGGACTGCTGCAGAGCAAGACCGGCCAGTTACCGCCATGGCAACCGGCAGTGTATCAGTACGTTATTACTAGTAGGAGTTAATGAATTATTAGGCAGTGATGAAGTTGTGGCATGCTATGGTTTTGTGAGAAAGCAATTAACCTGCAGAGTGAAAGTCTGAACAATTGTACAAGTTTGTCGATTAACTGCAGACAGCTGTGTCTCATATCATGCCATTCTCTGAATCATACTAAGTTTGCAATTGTTCTCCTTATTCAGACTATGACATGACTATTCTGAAATAGTTTTAGCAGCCAAGTTTTAGTTAATTTACTTTCTTGGTTTAGGAATCGTGCCACCTATATTGGACTGATTTCGATGATGCATTGAAGATTATAGAACCTCTAATTGACAGTGAAACACTCTTCTCAACTTATTACAAAGATGCCTGATAAGGTTAATAAATCAGAGAAGGATAATCATAGCATAGCTTTAGTCTCTCAACAGCTAACCTTGTAAGCATTGGTGATGGTGCTTCTAATCTCATCTTCAAGTGGGATTTTTTTTTTTTTTTGGGTAACAAACATGCTTTATTAACTTAGCAGCAGGACACTGCTAGATGGGATACATTATCCCAAACCCAAAGTACAGAGTCAGGAGCATCCCTAACCGGGCAGCTTGAGATATGAGAGGAATTGTTACATTCAATGATTCAAAAGATACATCTCAAGTTTGATTTTGATGCTGGCGAGCCTGATTAGCAAGAGTATGAGCAGTTGTATTGATGCTACTAGAGATCTTGTAGACTTTGTAGCTCAGAATGGAGAAGCCTGGAGTTGAAGTCGTGACAGAGGCCCAAATGGTGGATGGGGAAGTCATTTTCTCTCATGAACCTCTGGTTCCCTCCTCTCCTCTCCAATATCAACATGGTGAGTGTATATTAGCTTCTTCCTGCTCCTTGATTATTTTGGTAAGAAGTCCAAAATCAGGTGAATGTATTGCTTTTTCTTTTCCGATAGGCTGTGGGATGTCCTTAATCTGTTTTATTTTGATTCTAAAAATAGGCACTGTGGTGGATTCACAGATTAGTCAAGATACTGAGTTTGATTTATAACTGTAGCTATGCTGGCATTCAGGCTGGTATCCCACTGTCCCTATCAAATGAGGCCTAAGAGTATGAAAAACAAACATGAACTTGTTCTTTCTTAGTTGCCCGATAAAAAGCTTCCCTGTTAAGTTGAAGTTCTCTGGGTTTAATTCTAAAAAAAAAAGTTCTCTGGGTTTCCTTGATCCTAAAGGGATGTTCCTCGCGACAAAAAATAAATAAATTATATGTTGATGTTAGTGATTACTCTACTGTGAACATCCTTTTTCTAAGCTATTAGTACCTTCTATTTTGTTGTCACCTCTTGGTAGCACAGTACAAATTGACACAGTATTTTCTTGTCAGTTGTTCTCATTAGCTTTCTTTCCTCCCTTTGAAGTTAAGGTCGGCAGACCTGGGTGTAAAAAGTAACCAAACAATATGATCCTGCAACGAAGCAACACTCATTTCTCTTTGAGGTTAGTATTAGTATTACTTGCATTCACATTATTTTCCGAGTCCTCACATCACACATGGTTCTACATTGGATATGTAAACTGCAGGAATTTGGTTTAATTCCCAATCGGGACATATCTACATGTAATTTTTGGTTTAGTCCTCTTTGATGTCATGTAATTTAGGGCACCTAACAAATTTCATATGCCAAGGATCTTATATTGATTTCAATTAAGTTAGTTCTTGTTTGCATTTTAAAGATCATAGCATGTAGTAGTCTCTTTTTTATATATAAAGAATGTTTAAGCTCAAATTTTGAAATCAGTGTTTATTTTATCTCGAATTTATCTTCTGATAAGACAGTTGATTTAAGGATCTCCAAGTTATAGTATGCAATAAGCATAGATTTTTAGAACTGTATAATACAATGCTTTGTTCAAAATTTACCTACTTTGATTTGTTCTCTCTTTATGTATCACAATATGGTATGTATCTGATATATATAAACACATATAGTTAGACGTTGAATGGTTAAATCACTCCAGTTATTCAAATGGGTCGCAGATATATTTATACACGCAGTTCTTGATATAACCTTGCCTTCAACTTCAAGACTGCACTAGAACCATTGGAATAAACAAATGAAGAGAGGATGTGAGAGAAATGCCTGGCTTTCCTGTAATTTCTTCTCTGTTCATATTTTGCTTACGCTTTTGATCTGAACTTTGTATCTATACTATAAGCATCTTGCTTTGTATGGATTCTTGCCTTAACATTTCTACCTTTGTTATTTCAGGAAGACCTGTCTTTTTGATCCAACTTGATTATCTTCTGTGCCCTTGTAATCCACCAATCGGCGTCTAAGCCTATGACAACTCAGTAGGGCATGAAGATCAGAATAGTCTGTGAATACTACATCAAGATTACAGAAGAGAAAAGCCACGGGAGATTTGCAAATATTTAGTATAGGTGTTTGTAAGTTTAGAAGACTGCAGAAAAGATCCGGCAGGTTTCATAAATTGTTTGCTATTAAATAAGTTACAAAAATTACAATCTTTTCTATGTTTGTGCACTACCCGACAATATCTTATCCTGCTTTTGAAAATGTTTACAAACACGTGCACGTACATATCTACTATCCCTTAAAAAATTAGTGAATTAGCGTTCCCATTTTGTCCTCTTCCATCTCTTGATTGGCTGATGGGTTTTGTACTTGATAAGCTGCTTGATGGTGAAAGAAAAACATAGTATTATGGCTGATAAGCTAGGCCGACATTTAATTGTGGGTGTTTCAGCCAACGCTCAGTAGAGGAGACAACCATACCTTCTTCAAAAAAATTGTTTGAAATTTAGGAGCCCATCTCCATCATTAGATATCTTGAAAACTTATAATTAAATGCTTTTGATTTTTGATAGTCACCCTTTATTGTATACTCCGTATGTATGTAGTTTGTGAAATATGAGTGATCAAAGTAAAGTTTTATTTGATTTGGCATCTATCGGTGTCAACTACTATTAATTATCACATCTATCTAAAGCTAGTTTTCTATAAATAAATCAATTCAGGGTCGTGGAATATGAATTTTCATCCCTGTAAGAGCGACCAAAATAGAGTTTTGGTGAGGAGACATGATTGACCCGATGAAATTTTTATCCTATATAGTAGCAAGATAGGAGACATGTTGTGATACACATTGATCTTTAAATACTCACACCATGGACATCCAAAACATTTCATCGGAACAAAGAGGAGGCCACCAGTCTCAACTATGTAATCCAACAATTATATTATGTATGTATAAGTGTACTCTAAGTGTAAATATTTGATTGGTATAACAAAATATATGTATTCTATTCGATGTTCTATAAATTTTAAAATAATTTGGATATTCTACTATCTATGTTTATGTGTCCCTATAATAAACTCTCTCCCCCAAAAAGAGTGACATATTTTACTTTTAGGGAGCGTGTTTAACCGTTCGTCTTATTTTTACGTGTGCAAATTATAAAATAAATAAATCATCACTAAAATATCTCTAATGATGAAATAAGACATAATAAAATAAATAATATCCATACAAGAAATTTGAATAATATGGATGATCAAATATGATGTCAAAAATTCTAAAGCAATATTTTTTTTTTCGGACGGACGTTGGTTATCATAACTATAAAATGTGCATGCTATATGGGTATTTCCACTAGTCTTTTCTTAAAAGTGTCAATATTATTAGAAAAAATTGAGTTAAGCTTGGGTCCATATATAACCCATAAAATTGTCATTGACCGATTTCCCACCGGGTAATAAAAAAAAAGTCAATTACCAACTTGCCTTTGTCGTCTAAAATGACTTTTTCTCCACACGGTTTCTGATTAAAACCAGCGGCAACGCCGTGTGTCCACCCTTGGGTTTTTACTTTGGGGGCCGTTACCCTAATCCAGACGGCCCGCCTTGCGTTTGCCGCTCGCCCTCCCTTGCCCTCGACTGCCCTCGACATCGCCTGCGGTGCCTCGCCGCCGCCTCGCCCGCGAACGGCGTGCCCTCGCCCGCGCTGCCACGGCCTCTTCATCGCCCGCCCGGCACTGCCACCGGCCCGCCGTCGCCCTCGCCCGCGGTCCCTCACCGTCCATCAGGGGATCGCTCACCAGGTACTTGATTGATCTCCTGTGTTTTCTTTTTGCGTGGTCAAGTTCCTTTGGTTAGGGTTAGTTATGTTGTCTTGCTTGTAGTGAGATGATGAGTTAGACCAAACGAAGCTGTGTAGAAAACTTGTCAGGAGTTTATTAGATTGACAGTGAAGAGTGGGGCTTGCATAACCTAGATTGGACACTGGATTTTGTTTGAAGCAAATACACTCCATAATATTCAGATTCCAGGAAGTGTTGTTACTGCTGTGACTGAACTGCATCGGCAACTCGTGTTTCTTTAGCCAGGGTGGTGAAAATATTTTTGACCTGTTGCTTGTTTAGAAGTAGCTGCTTCTGGAGGTCGTTTTCAGGATGAACTAGTTTTAGGACTCGCAGCTGTTGGAGGCCTGCACTTTAAATGTAGATGATACAGGCTCTGTTTTAATTTCACTGGCATTTTGAACATTGGGAGAACTGTAAGTGTGTTGTAAATCTGCAGGGTCCATTGTAAATGTAAAAGGATTCCAACTTGCGTACGTACCATATTGCTGATTTCCATATATCGTTGTCATGTAAGATTCCACATATTTAGAGACCATAACAAAGATTTCTCCAGGTTTTAGAGTTGTAGTTGTTGGAATTCATTTATGATCACATATTTCGATACATATGGCCCACATTCGTAGACACAGAAATTGCCTCCCAGTGCCTTGGTCCCATTGCCTCCCGTTGCTTCCTACCTTTGTTGCTGTTGGATCGGCCACTCTCGGTCGATGTGAGCCATCGAATTTTTCCCCAATTTTTGAAAAAAAATTCTAATTATAATGCAAAGGAAAAAGCTAAACCGGCGTAGCTTTTTTTTTCACGTTGTGGTGCCAAGCTAATGTGTTGATTAATGCTGATTTCAGATTTTTCTGTTTTAAAAAGGTTCAATGGAAGCAAAGTTGGCATTCTCCCAGGAAAGCCCACCAATTTCCATCATTTGTGCGGCTAAGGTTGCAGATGTACCACTGACCATGGATCCTACTCTTGCTTCGGGCTCTGCACCCATCCTAAAGTTTGATTCTGGGTAAGTTCTTGCTCGTCTTCTTTGGTACATGCTGTTTTTATTTTTCTAGAATAGAAATCTTTCAGGTAAACTGTTTCCAGCTCTTGTGCAATTTTTGTATGATATCTTAGAATTGGGACAGTTCTCATGGGCGGAGATCCTGCTTATGGTAACCTTCAATTGTTAAAATGAAAAATGATCACTGGGCTGTTAGATGTACACACCTAACTGTTGCAATAATTTTTTATTTCAAATGGGTCACTATTATCCCTGGGAGTATATCAACTAGGATTTCACTTTGCTATGTTGATGTGCGCTTGCAACTAAGTAACAACAATTTTGTGATGTGTATGTGTCAATTTCTAAGTTTACAAAACATTGAGCACTGTATTTTTCATGCATTCATCTTTTTTGCCTGTGTACAGAGAATCACTCTGTGGTGTCAAGCCAATTCTCCACTACATCGCCCGCAGTGCATCTTTGTCCAGCTTTTCTGGGAAAAATGACATGGAGTTTGGACATGTATGTTGTGATCAAGTGCTTGTTAGAAAATTACCTTATGTCATGACTGTTTCTTTATTCTGAATTCTGAATTGATGTTGTCAATAAACCTGCAGGTTGCTGAATGGCTTGATTATGCCCCTACTTTCTTTTCAGGCTCTGAATTTGAAAATGCCTGCTCATTCGTTGATGGATTCCTGGCATCCCGGACCTTTCTGGTCGGTCATGGTCTAACAGTTGCTGACATTGCAGTGTGGTCGAATCTTGCTGGTAAGCTCTGGGTTTGTTTACCATTCTTCTTTGAGGCTTGTCCCAGGCATTGCAACGTTTACCAAATTGTGTCATTTTTCTCCAGGGATTGGTCAACGGTGGGAGAGTCTAAAGAAATCAAAGAAATACCAAAATCTTGCCCGTTGGTTCAATAGCATTGATGCTGAATACAGAGATACACTAAATGACATTGTGGCTGCATATGTTGGGAAACGAGGAATCGGAAAATCTCCTGCACCAAGCCTTAAGGAAAAGGTACATAGTTCAAAGGACCCATCAGCTCCAGAAGTTGACCTCCCTGGTGCAAAAGTTGGACAAGTTTGTGTTCGTTTTGCCCCAGAGCCTAGCGGGTACCTCCATATTGGTCATGCAAAGGCTGCGTTATTGAACAAATATTTTGCTGAAAGATATCAAGGGCGCCTAATAGTCCGATTTGATGACACAAACCCTTCAAAAGAAAGCAATGAGTTTGTTGAGAACCTTCTGAAAGATATTGAGACATTGGGGATCAAATATGATGCTGTCACATACACATCCGATTATTTCCCAAAGCTAATGGAAATGGCTGAAAGTTTGATCAAGCAGGGGAAAGCATATATTGATGACACACCAAAGGAGCAAATGAGGAAAGAGAGGATGGATGGTATTGAATCAAGGTGCAGAAATAATACTGTTGAAGAAAATCTGTCATTATGGAAAGAGATGGTTAATGGAACTGAAAGGGGTATGCAGTGCTGTGTGCGTGGTAAACTTGACATGCAGGATCCTAACAAGTCGCTTAGGGATCCTGTTTACTACCGCTGTAATACTGATCCTCACCATCGTGTGGGTTCAAAGTATAAGGTCTATCCAACATATGACTTTGCCTGCCCATTTGTCGATGCATTGGAGGGAGTGACACATGCTCTTCGTTCCAGTGAATACCATGACAGGAATGCACAATATTATAGAATTCTTCAAGATATGGGGTTGAGGAGAGTGGAAATTTATGAATTCAGCCGATTGAATATGGTTTATACTCTTCTCAGCAAGAGGAAGCTTCTCTGGTTTGTACAAAACAAAAAAGTCGAAGATTGGACTGACCCACGTTTTCCCACTGTTCAAGGCATAGTACGTCGTGGCTTGAAAGTTGAGGCATTGATACAATTTATACTCCAACAGGTAACCCTATCTGGTTGTGCTTTATGTTCATGTTTACTGGATGTTCCTGATTTCATATCCATTTTGTTTGTTGAAGGGTGCTTCGAAAAATCTGAATCTTATGGAGTGGGATAAACTCTGGACAATCAACAAGAAGATAATTGACCCAGTGTGCGCAAGGCATACTGCAGTGCTGACAGATCAGCGTGTGATCTTTACTCTCACTAATGGTCCATCAAAGCCATTTGTTCGAATTTTACCAAGGCACAAGAAATGTGAGGGTGCTGGAAAGAAAGCTACAACCTTCGCTAACAGAATCTGGCTAGATTATGCTGATGCGTCTGCCATTAGCAAGGGAGAGGAAGTAACCCTAATGGACTGGGGAATGCTATCATTAACGATATCAAGATGGAGGGTGGAATCGTTACTGAACTAGTTGGAGAACTACATCTTGAGGGCTCTGTGAAGACAACAAAAATGAAGATCACATGGTTAGCAGATATGGAGGAGCTAGTGCCCCTCTCATTGATGGAATTTGATTATCTTATCTGCAAGAAAAAGGTGAGTTCTAGGACCAAAGTACCTTCATATCTTATTTCCTTTATGGATTATGGACTAAAAGGACTACAATGCACTGAAATCAATCACATGATTTTTTATCTTCTATATAAACAGCCAAACTGCAGTTACACTCACAAGTCTTACTTGATTTTCCCTTAAAATTTGGCATGCTGCTGAAGTGATGCCACATGTTTAGACTGGACTTGCAGAATGCATCGTGTGCCTCTAACTTGGATGCTTAGGATAACTTGGATGCTTAGGATACACATCCATTTATGGACCACTTGTTAAGCCCTTCCTCACAGTTTAGTTGTTTAATCAATTGGCACTGAATTATACTATGTGGTCATCATTTGGCAGCTGGAGGAGGATGAAGACTTCCTTGATAATCTTAACCCTTGCACTCGACGAGAGACCTTGGCCCTCGGAGACGCAAACATGAGGAACCTCAAGCGCGGAGAGGACATACAGATTGAGAGGAAAGGCTACTATAGGTGTGATGCCCCATTCATCAGGTCATCAAAACCTGTAGTTCTGTTTTTGCAATCCCAGACGGTCGACAGCAGGCCTCGCTGAATTAGGTGGCGGTGATTGACGGGCACGTGGATAATGGAACTCCTGATTTGTCAGCTCCATTTGCATTAATACACTTAACCTGATACTGCAGTGTGGCTGCATTCCATGTATTTTTGTTCAGTGCTAGATGGGCTGGTGCATCCTGCCACCCAACCAGTGCAAGCTACCAAATTATTTCTATTTCCATACTTTTGTAGCAAATTGTTCGATTCCTGCATTTTACTGTTTTTCTGTTGGATAGTTGCTTCTTTCCGTAAGCAATCCGAGCGCTTAATCTGCTGTGGATTGGCATGATGCGTGAACAGATGCGCTAATATATGCTACAATTCTGCAAATAGACGTCACTTGGGTTTCAGAAAACAAACACATGTTTACCAAGATTAAAAAAAAAATATGTATGCAAACACGAGCCGATAGGCTTTTTTATGCAACAAATTACAAGTGCAAAGACGCACAGGCTCGCCCAAATCGCATCCAACATGCACACACAGCCACAGGCACCGGCTAATGCAGAGTTGCAGACTCGAATCACACGGTTTCTCCCAAATGCAGGCTACTGTTTCTTGTCACGCGCCAGAGACTCCGCAATGCCCTTGGAGACGCAGTACGCGGTGGACTGTATGGTGATCATGGGGTTGACGCCCACCGCCGTGGGCAGCAGGCTGCCGTCGCACACGTACAGCCCCTCTGCCTCCCAGCTCTCGCCGCGGCCGTCCACGGCGCCGTCCTTCGGGCTGGACCCCATCCGGCAGCTGCCCATCTGGTGCGCCGAGCAATGGAGCGCCCACTTGTCCGGCCCCGGGAGCATGGGACCTTTCCCTACGGTCACCTCCTTCAGGAACGCCTCCAGGTCCTCGTCGCGGAGGCCGCCGTCGCACTGCAGCCGGAGCCCGTCGCTGCGATGGGTGCCCACCTCAGCCGCTCCGGCTGCCACCAGGATGCGCAGCGCCTGGCGCAGCCCGTCGCGGAGCTCCTCCACGTCTTCACGGCTCGGATTGTAGTGCACGCGGCCCTCGCCGTCCACGGTCCCCGCGCC
This sequence comes from Hyparrhenia diplandra, assembly GCA_015847255.1. Lineage (NCBI taxonomy): Eukaryota > Viridiplantae > Streptophyta > Magnoliopsida > Poales > Poaceae > Hyparrhenia > Hyparrhenia diplandra. The sequence goes on from JADLZK010012132.1 coordinate 70,982, forward strand.
GCGGTCGCGGACCAGGGCGAAGGCGTGCGCGGTGCGCGCGTACCGGAGCATGCGCTCCTTCATGCCGCGGCCCGACTCCCAGGGGATCAGCGAAGCCCAGCACCCTGGCCCCAGCGCCGGCGTCTGGACGATGGTGCGGGCGGTGACGCGGTGCATCGTCGTGATGATGCCGCCCTCGTAGCACTTGCCACTCAGCTCCGCCGCCTCCGGCGTGGTGTCGGGAAGTAGCCCCACGCCATAGACACCGGGTGCAGGTGAAGGTTGCGGCCGATGTGCCGGTTCTTGAGCCCGCTGCTGCGCAGCAGCGGAGGCGTCATCAGCGCGCCACACGCCGAGATGGAAACCTTGGCCTCGATGCGCAACTTCTTTGTGACGCCGTCGCTCATGCACGCCGCCACCAGGCCGACGCACTTCTTGCTCCGGCCGTTCTTGCCGCCGGGGTTGCTGTTGCTCTCGAGTATGAAACGCTCGGCCTTGCAGCCCGTCAGTATGACCGCGCCGCGCGCGACCGCGTCGACGAGCCACGTCGTGTCGGTGCCACGCTTCTCGCCGGTGGGGCAGCCGAGGTGACAGCTGCCGCAGAAGTGGTCCTCCGACGAGTTGCGCGGCACGCCGTCGGCAGTTAGCCCGAGCGCCTCGCAGCCACGGCGCAGAACCTTGTTCTGGAACCCCTCCTCCCGGCACCCGCCGCCGGTGACCGCGAGCCGGGCGCAGACCGCGTCCATGGCGTGCTCGTACTCGGGCCTCCCGAACATGGGGAGCCCATGATCGCGCGCCCACTCCTGCGTGACCCACTCCGGCGTGCGGATGCTGGCCGACCAGTTGATCGCGGAGCCGCCGCCCACCGTGGTGCCCGTGAACATGATGGTCGTCACGTTGGACGTGCAGAAGATGCCTCCCTTCTCGTAGAGCCGCTCCATGGACGGGCCTCCACGGAGGTGTAGCTCTCGGCTGTGAAGTAGTCCCCCTTCTCGACGACGATCACCTTGTGCCCCGCGGCCGCCAGGACGGCGGCGGCCACGCCGCCACCGCAGCCTGAACCGACGATGACGACGTCGCATTGCAGAGTGTGGTGCGCGCTCGACACGTCGTCCGCTTTCACCGCAACTCCTCTCGCCGTGAGTGAACTGAGCAGCGTGGCGTCGTTTAGGGATCTGGTCTCCACGATGCCGCTGTCCAGTGGCCGCGGCGACGGCGCCACTTCCGTTGGACCTTGTTCCCGTGGCCTGTCCACGTACGGCTCCGGCACGCTGTAGCCTATTGCTTTCCACGACGGGTTGTCCGAGTTCTTGTTTACCTGCACGTTGGGAAAATGACACCCACATGACGACGATGGCATCATTGATTAATTCAAAGCCACATCTTTGCAACCGTCAACGTAACTACTCCCGCTACGTATTATAATGTATAGCCCCTACAATATAAACACATGCTATAATGTACAACGCCTATCGATCGAAACCATAGTCCATAGATCTACAAAATGACTAGAGCTGAGCTTAAAGCCTTAAACCATTGGTCCTAGAGTGAAATTGTGCATCATAAAAACTCTGTCACGATCCCTCAAATTGAAATCTTACTTTTGATTTATGGTCTATATGGGGAAGAAGTGTATCATGAGAAACTTCATCGTAGCACACACTAGGGCAGAGGAACAGTGCCAAGGGAGGTAGATCCACTATTCCACTGAATGTGGTCTCTATAGAGGAAGGGCAGTCGATAGGGAGGAGGCCGGGCGGCGGGGAGCTGGGGAGGCATGCCGAAGACACCGAGAAAGGAGGACAACAGAAGAGGTGAATCCACCATGAGGGGCTTCGTCATGGAGGGTTATTAGCCAAGGGAACTTTGTGAAAGTGGGTGGGGTGGTGGGAAGATAAATAAATATATGGTTATAAACAGTAAAGTAGGGGACTTCTCTAGGTTCTCATCAACGAGGGTCTAAGGAGGATGTTTTTTTTTTTTTTATTAAGAATTTTCACAATTGAACTGTTAAGAATTTAAACAACCTTGATATTTTATTGTAATAATTCATTCCATATCTATAATGCATCAATCATTTCGTATATGTATCTTGGGTACTATACTATCAGAATTAACTTTAAGTTGTGTTTTAATTTAAACTTTCTGAACATTTTGCGCAGATGTGTAGTAAATGGTGGCTAGATATAGTAGTTGTGTTTACAAGCTTTCTTTTTTATCTATTGTTGTGTTCACAGTACAGTAGTCCTGCTGTGTTTACGGCACTGCCATCAGCACCGAATGACTACTGCATACTAGCTGATAGTGAACTCCCGCGCCAAGAGGTCGATGTTGAGCGGACCCGCATCCTCTGCCCCTCAATGGTTCACGGCGCTTGAAATAGACGGAAGACGCATCTCGACGGCGCTTCTCCGCTCCTGCGTCTTTTTCGGCACCTCGAATCGACGGTTTGGTTCTACGAAACGATGGCAATAGTCGCGATCCAATACGGATCAAGCTGCTCCATGCCACGGTGGTCGCGACGCTCAGAATAATTTTTAAAGTCATTGAGGGTTTAGAAATGTGAAAATCATATAAATAGATGAGTTTGTTGTACCTTGATAAAAAATTACTTTCATAAAAATATACATATATAACCTTCCAATAAATATTTTGCGCAGATTTTATGGTGGCTAGATATAGTAGTTGTGTTTACAAAAGTACAGTAGTTGTGTTTACAAGTAATGACTACTGCATATTTTGTATTGAAATAGAAGACGTTTTGGAAAAGGTTTGGCCAAAACATTGGGAATATAAATAGTGAATAATTTTTAAGTCATTGAGTTTAGAAATGTGAAAATCATATAAATAGATTTGTCTTGAAAATTACTTTCATAAAAAAACATATATAACCTTCTATTTCAATATGGTCTCTATTTCAATATGGAGGGAGTATATGATAACTGGACCATATCCAAAACAATAATGAGTTAATGATCTGTACTAGCTGTCTAGAAACTGTACGTGCCTGGTACGTGGACTGTCCAGCTACCCGAGTGCAGCATGTACGCACGTCGCACGAACTACTGTCGTCCCCTAGCTACGCCCCCCTCTTCCACCCAAACCATCGGAGTTTTCACGAACAACATCTCCTCCCCAACAAAGCATTTTCGCGTGATGTAAAAATTCTTTTGTTAAATACAAGATGCACAAACATTTTGTGTATTCCAGAAAAAAACCATTATCAAGTTGGGTAACAGCACCAAATATTATTATAAGTATGCTGGAGCATGTACAACTACTTAGGGCAGTCCCATGCCAAACAAACCTATTAATTTCTAGAGACAATAAATATATAAAACCATGATCCCAACGGATAGGTTTACACAACAATCTTTTTTTTTCGGTCACATTCTCCTCCCTTCTCTACTCATCACATGATCCTTTCATGTTTTGGTTTCTCGTGTGGACATAGTTTCTAACTTATTAGACCCGATTTCTATGATTTTTGTTCATCAATAAAACACTTAGGCGATATATCACAATTAATATCCACATAAACTATGTACAATGAGAGTGCCCTTAGCGATTACTCCGTCCGTCCCTTGAAAAGGCCATTCTTGCTTCCAAAAAGTGAAGAACTTTTAACTTTAACAAATCCTTGAATATACTTTCATAATAAATTCATTTAGAAATTTAAATGTTATGCGATTCTCTACAAAACTATTTAAAGTTAACAAAGTTTGGCGTAGCGACCTTTTTTTAGGGAAGAAACGAGTAGACATTTCAAATAACGTGGCTCTCTACTGGCTGGGCTATAGCTATAGGGGAAAGAAGTGGGGTGGGCGATGGGTTCCATAGCTAGGAGCGCTAGCTGCCATGCTCCAACCTTCCCCGGCGGCCTGGCGGCCTGCTGCAATTCTCCTTGCCGCCCGAGAAGTCAAGAAAAGTCCCTCTCACGTACGCTACGCACTACCGAATCCATGCAGCATGCTTTCTAGAAATAAATGGAAACTTATTAACGTCAACTGTTTCCAGTACTGACACTGATTTTTTGTGTGTGTGCGCGGGCTCTCGTACATGTACATCTATCATATTGTTAATTCAGTCACTGACCCTGACATTACTAAGCTAATATCTTTGGTATATGTAGATTTTTTTCTTGCCTCGCTCTCGTCCATGTCGTCATCACTTCTTATAACACTCGATCGGTTCTTTGAAAACTCTCGTAAGTTGCCGAAACGCAAGGGGACATCGATCGAGAAGGACCTTTTTTCCACGTAACAGGCGATTACCACACTCACGCCATCAATGTGTGTGACTATATAGCACGGCATGCGACATGCATATGCTATGACAAAGACTAGAATTATTAGCGTGATCGCCACTACATGCATGAAATAATTTATACTAGCTAGGCGATAATAATCTCAACCTTTGCAAGAATAACACATATGCATGAAATGAAATAACTTATGTGGGATAGATTGGCCTGCTGTATTTAATTTCGTGAAGCTATATATATGAGAAAAAAAACTTTGTAAATACTCCTTTATTCCAAATTAAACATGCCATGATCTGTATTATGTCCCTGTTTGACAAGCTTCACTAGCAAAGCTGTTTTTTTTAAAAAAAATTTAATGATGAGTATTTTTTAAAAAAAAATGTTTGGCAAAATAGCTTCACCTATAGCTTTATGCATGCATGGATATTAGAGAAATGAATGAGAGAGTTGGGATAAGCTACTTTTTTTCAGCTCTCTCATTCCATTCCTTTGTGAGAGGGGGGGGTAGGGTATTGGAAGAAGGTTTTTTTTTTCTAAAAAGAGCTTAAAACTGTTGTGAGCTGTGCCAAACAGAGACCATATATATATAATTGTAGTATGTAGTTTTTAACTGTTTAATAACTAATAACACCCGCGCATACCATTGTGTAGAATGAATAGTGGGACAGGAGTTTAGTGATGAGGAAGGTGATCTTGAGTGGAAACAGCCACCGCGCCTTGCTCCACCGCTTGAGCACCTGCTCTCTCCGCTCCACCGGCATGTCCGCAAACTTGCACACGAACGGGAACTTGTTGCCGGAGGAGAAGCACAGGCGGCCGCAGAGCGCCAACGTGCCCAGCCTGGTGCTCAGCATCCACAGTATCACCCTCATGAGCAGCATCGCCTCCCATACACATCGGGTCACCATCTCCGCCACCTTTTAATAATTTATCGTCATCAATCATGAAACACAAGTAATTAATAAAAGAATTATGAGAGTTGCAAGGTGAAGAATTATTGTCCTCTATTTATAAGTGCTTGTGCTGTCCATGGCGCCAGTAGTGACAGTACGATGCATGAAGGCATGGACCATCTTCGTAGCTCGATCACCTCGTCAGGGATGACGCCGTCAGCGGCGGATGCGCGGTAGAACTGCTCGAGGTCGTCGTCGTCGTCCTTGCCACCGAGGCCGGGCTGCCGGTTCCTCTCCAGCTCCATGGGTTGGGGTGGTAGGGACGGGATGAGCGCGCCGCACATGGCCCGGAGCGCCTCCATCTGCGGCGGGCGCAGCCCGTGCGTGTACCCGTCGCGCTTGCACCTCCGCAGCAGTGGGCTTCCCCTCCTCGCCGCCGGCTTATTATTCTCTTGCGTTGCCATATTAGCTGAAGCTGCAGCTACGTACGGTTTGTGGAAACCGCGGATCAGATGCTTACAGCCAGCGGCCGTGGCGTACGTACATCTATCTATGAATATACTGTGGTGCGTCTCGCCTCGATCGATGTATACATGTATATATAGAGAGAGACTAGAAATAAAGAGTGAGATGGGGGCTCCTGCCCTACTATTGTTGAGAGGGAGAGCTTGCTTGGGTGTTGGGAAGATGCATCCATTAGCATGGGAAGTAGCAACGCGACCTGCTTATGTCTTCACAATTAGCATGGGACGACGACGCCTAACTAATCACTCCCCAACATGCCGATCGAGATGGCTTGTCACCTACGTCGTCCTTTCAGAATGCATGTTCGCTGGCAATGGCATGCATGCTTCCCAACGGACTGAATGGTCATGAAATAAAAGTTCCTCTCCTACTACTATACTGTAGACCACCGTTTGGTGGAAATACATATACTATGTCCTTCTGATGTGTCACATCGAACCGGCCACTGGTCGAACTGATAGTAGGCGTCGCACCGGCGTGGCCAGCGCCCACCGTCGTGTCAAAGACGTAGACGGCCAACTGTGTGCACCACCACGCAAAAAAGCAAGTACCAGTCCGGGCACCGCTTTCCGGCCTGGCAAACTCATCACCGGCCTCTCGACCAGACTTCCATCCGATTTTTATATTTTTGAAAATTCCATCCGATTTTTAAGCGCCACAATTATATTGTTGGATTGACCTGTATTCACAGGACCCAAACAGGAGCTCAAATAAGTGTGTAAAGGTGTTATCATCCACTCCGATCGGGTGGAAGTTGAGAAGTGATTTGGCGGACGCGGCATGAGTTTATTGTGAGAGATCATTATGCTCTCGCGTCGCCGTCGCTACGTCCTACATGCCAGGTCGGGTGGCATATGCGGTTGGCAGCGTATCGGTCGTGGGACGCTGGAGGTCGCGAGTTGGACTCTGGTTTCCGCACCCAAACTAGCTAGTCCTCATAATAAAATTTCATTGTCTCCTCACGTGGTGCTACAATGATCAGAACAGCGTGCTCGTTGTCGACGGAGTTCTTCATGACTCTCGATCTCATTAAGGACGTGATCTTCAAGCCGCGTGTCCCATAATAAAATTTCATTGTCTCTTCACGTAGTGCCACAATGATCAGAACAACATCCTTGGTGAACCCGTTGGACGTGATCTTCAAGCTGCGTGCCTCACAATAAAATTTCATTTTCTCCTCAGATAGTGTCACAACGATCCGAACGACATGTTCGTTGTCTACAGAATCCTCAGTGGCTCTGTCAAACTCGCTAAGAACGTGATATTCATGTTGTGTGTAGTTGCAAGTCTTAGTATGTGTAGGGTGTGTGTGTGTGTGTTGGGACGGGGTTGTGCTTGTTCGCGCATGTTCAGATGCCCAATTAAGAGACTTTAAAAAAGCTTAGTTGAGAGGCTTAAAAAATGGTCGCCCTGTCACGCGGCTATTGTGAGAAGGAATCGACTGAAGAAAAAGTAGGCTTTAAAAAAGCTTAGTTAAGAGGCTTAAAAAAGGCCACCCTGTCACGTAGCTGTTCTGCTACTATGAGGAGGAATCACCTGAACAAAAAAGTTGTTCTACTCCGTTCAACGTTTGCATAGTCGTCTCTAGTTTCCTCTGCACATACATATAACTCAATTTTTATCTCATCTCGAGGTAGTTTAGAAAGGGGGTAAGCTAGGCCACGCCCAACACGACACCATGTACTTGTGTAATGCCTCAGATTCTATGTTGGCACTGGTGATCATTGTTAGGGCAACAATAATACATCTGCTCAAATCATATATCCTGGATAAACAGTTACATGCCACATGTACTTTAAGAAGAAAGGAAGTTAAGGGATTCACCAAGGCAGCAGGCTAACAAGCCTGTGTTGGCTCTTGAACCAACTCTAACCAAGATAACGTTGTGTCATGAATCGGAATTGGGCCAGCCGGGGACGGGCTAAAAGGGCCTGAACCGCCGCGGCCGGCCCACCTAAAGGGTCGTATGGGCGGGAAGGGGGGCCGGGCCCCGCCGCCGCCGCCTCCCTCCCTCCCCTCCGCTTCCGACTACGCCCGTCTTCAAGTTAGGATTATCTTAGGGCTTTTGGTGTGTAAAAGAGAATATTCCAATCTATAAGGAATACCCTTATTAGGAAATAAATAAATATTACTTGTAAAATGTATTCCAATCATATAAGGAAACCTTATAGGAGATTGCTTAGCTTACAAGTCCCACTAGCCGGGGCTATATAAGCAAAGACATGTAATCTCTTTGGGGATAAGCAAGCAATAAAAAAATAGTCCCTATCTATCTCTCTTCTCCAACCGCCACCGCCGCCCGCCTCCCACGCCTCCGCCTCCGCCGCCCTGACCCGCCGTCACGCCGCCGCCCGGCCGCCGTAGTGTCACAATGATCAGAACAACATCCTTGGTGAACCCGTTGGGCGTGATCTTCAAGCTGCGTGCCTCACAATAAAATTCCATTTTCTCCTCATGTAGTGTCACAACGATCGAACGACATGTTCGTTGTCTACGGTCCTCCGTGGCTCTGTCAAACTCACTAAGAACGTGATATTCAAGTTGTGTGTAGTTGCAAGTCTTATATGTGTAGGGGTGTGTGTGTGTTGGGCTGGGGTGGAGAGAGGGGAGGAGAGTAACGAAATGATTTTGCGTGACACTGTAAAATCTTTACCGTGGCGGGTGCCCGCCACGGAAAATGCCGGCCAGCCACCCTCATGACTGCCCGTCATGGAAAATTCATTTTCCGTGGCGGGCATCTTAAAACGCCCGCTACGGAAAATAAACATTAACCGTGGCGGGCATCCTAACGTGCCCACCACGGTAAATCAATTTTCCGTGGCGGGCACCTTTAAACGCCTGTCACGTATAAGCAGAGGCCCAAATGGCCCAGGGCGAGGCCCAATAAGAGTGGTTCATATAAATTGGCGACTTAGGGTTTTCTCAGCCACTCCCTCAGCCCCCTCCTCACTCTCGCATTGCAGTTGGCTGAAGATCTCTAGATTGGTTTTGAGTAATTAATGACAATCTAGGACTAATCTCTATGCTTAAGTGTGTATCTAGCTTGAGATGGTTCTAGCCAAGTTGTGAAGCATGGTGGTCATGGTGGATGCACAGTGATGATCCAAAAGTTGATCAAGCGCTTGGACTTGGAAAAAGGAAAATAAAATAGGCTCAAGGCAAAGGTATATTTGATAGGGTCATTTTATTTTACACTCAAGACATCTAGCGGATGTGAGTGATTTAGGTTTGATAACTGTACTATAAAGAGGAGAAAATCATAATCGATTTACTCACCTAGTGCCACTAAATTTGAATTTCAAATTGCATGTGCATTTGGGTCAGTGACGTGGTGATTCGATGAGAAACTCCTTGGAAAGGGTCTGAGAAAGTGCTATCTATTTATGCTCATAAGGTTTGACATATTTGGACGAGATAGCAAAAATATTTGGATCAAGGTTTGATTGAATATTTGGATAAAAGAAAATTAGCAAATATATATATATATGTACATGCCTATGTATATGTGTATATATGTGCATTCATGCTCTCGTACTCAAGCTTCCTAGCTAGCTTGCATGTGCGTATTCTATTGAGACATGGCAGGGTTCTGTTGGGCTTTGACATTCGATTAAAATAAAAAAGGAAGCTGCTGCCGCCTGCTGTGACCGATATTGGTCCGTTCTGGCTGCCATCGAAGGAGTCGATATTGGTCCGTTCTCTGCCGTGACCGAGCGCAGCTGCTGCTCTGTTTTCCTCGACAAGAAAATCGACGAAGCGGCCGCCGCCTGCTGCTGCTCTTCTGTCCATTGGAGGCGCTGCCCGTTGGAGCGTGGAGAGCCTGTGCTTCTAGCCGTTGGAGCCTGCTGATATATATGTCAGCTCCTCCCATCTCTGCTCTCTCTTTTACAAATTTCGAAATCTCACAGTGATATGTTCTTCCCTTCTCTCAAACCCTAGAACAGAGAAAAAGACCTCCTCTCCCCCTCTCTCTCGATCTACTGATTTGGGCTGAAGTGAGAGAGCTTGTGCTACAGATCGATTTGAGGGCTTCAAGAGGATTGCTTCCCTCCCCTCTTCACTTCGTTGGTGGATTTGAGTTCTTGAGAGGATTTGAGGGTAACCCTAGTGTGCATTGTATTTGTGATTCATTTCGTGGCACTAGGTGGTTATTGCAATTGTGATCATCTCTTTACTCTTGGTGATTGCCGTCACCTAGATGGTTGGAGTTGGATTGATTGGTGAGGGGATTTGGTGATTGTATCCGCCCCTAATCAAGGTGATATTGTGAGGGGTTCTTGAGCTCCCCGGTGGAGCACCGAATTGCTACTTTAGTGGATTGCTTGTGTCATTGAGTTACCTCTCTTGTGAGTGGTGTCTTGGAAAGCCCGAGGGGCCAACTAGCGAGTGCACCGCCTAGTCCAAGAACCATCCAAGTGTTGGTCGACACAACGGGGACTAGCTTGCCGGCAAGCAAGTGAACCTCGAGGATAAATCAATTGTGTCATCTCTTGTCTCCCGGTTTTCGGATTAATTGATATATATATTATTGGAAGTATTTATTCGGTGATTGACATCATCATCTACATCCCACCGTCGGTATAAAAGTCATATTCCCTTCTCTTTCATACTTGCAATATATATTGTGGTAGGGTAAAAGGTAGTTTTACTTAGAGTAATTTATTTATCTTGTTAGCTCTCTTGTTAGTTGGAGTAGAGACATAGCAATTGTGTGCTCTAGAGATAATAATCACTAGAATTGCAATAGGTGGCTTGCCTAACATTTAGAGTTAGAGCAAACCGTATTTTGCCATTTGTTTTACTAATATCTTTGCTCTAGTGTCTTTGAAGAATTTTTATTAGGCTATTCACCCCCTCTAGCCATCTAGGACCTTCATCGGCCAAACGCGCCCTCTCCTCTTCACTTCCCCTCCCCACGCGCCTCGTATTCCGACCGCGGCTCCTTCCCCCTCATCCCACGCCGCTCCCTCCCCTCCCCTCCCCCCGGCCGTGTGAGCTGCTCCCTTCCGCTCCCTAGCAGCCGCCAGGCGGCGAGGCGAGGCGGCCGCAGCCTTGACGACGACGGCCACCGTGGCGGACGTCCCCGACGATGACAACGCGGTGAGGTGGTGAACTCGCGACCCGGCGCGGATCTGGCTCGGCGAGGCGACGCGGCGACGGCAGAGCGGCCTCTCGGCGGATCCAGCGCCCGGAGACGACGACGGTGGAGATCCGGCGCCACCGGTGCACCGTCTCCGCCCCGCACCTCCCTTTTCTCTCCGCTCTCTCCATCTCGCCACCTTCGATCTCTTCCCCGCATCCGGGGCCGGGCGGTTGGCTTCTCGACGGCGGCCGTCGGGCGGATCCGCAAGTTGGAGTCAAGCGAGCTCCCCGGGCGGCGGATCTGGCTCCTCCCGGCGGGCGGCGGCGCCTCGGATGGGCTGGGGCGGGCCTGTCCGTGATTTTTTTTAAATCATTAACTGGATTTGGGTGTTGACGGTCATTAACGACATATTCTTCCCGTCAACTTACTACCATATAGGGAGTAAAACTATACCTTTTTATACTCATATACATTTATTACTAATATATTTCCACTTGTAGTGTTCGAAATGTATTTTGTAGTATTTATAATAAATACAGGTGGAAATACGTCCGAAGTACGCCATCCCGAAAGCGCATTCTCAAGACTATCAAGCCGGGATGGAAATGGACCAAATCGACACATCCGGACCAGGCCAAGCCCACACCACGACTTTTCAAGCCCAACCAAAGCAAAGACGCCGGCTTCGGACCGGGCCGAGCCCAAAGGGTGCGGGCGCACCCCAAGGTGCGGCCGCACCTTGAGGGGGCGGTTCGAGCCCAGTCGGCTTGAGGCGGTGCAATAAGTGCTCCCACGGTCGGTTTGGGTGTTGATGGCCGGTGCACGCGTACTGACGCCCCCGCTTAGGGTCGGTTTAGGGGTAGTTAGGTCATTTAGCTCATTCTCTCTTGTGTATAAATACCTCCTCCCTCTCCCTCATTCCACACACCACACTTGGAGTCACCACACCAGCACACTCACACTCTCTACCTCAATCTCCACCTCCACTTCTTCTTCTTCTTATTTGGCTAGCATTGGAGTAGAAGAGCTACAAGAGGAGGACTTGTAATCTTGGAGCAAAGTGAGCTTTGGTAATATATATCTTCCATGGATCTTTCTCCATTGTGCAAGTTCTATTTCTATGATCATGGTCTAACTTATGAATTAGAGTATAGTCTTGTTCATGTTCTGGTGTTGGTATATGAACTAGCATATAGTTTGTATATCATAATCTTAACGTGTTCATATTTGTTCTTCATCGATCATCGTATGCATAACATGATTATAGATGGGATAACGGTTCGTTGTTCTTTCGGGTTTGCTCTTGTCTTAGTCCGTCCATCCGTAGGGTGGGGATCCTGGGGGGACAAGAGTAGTGCTCTGGTACGCGGGCATGGTGCCCGGGTATTACGACACCTTCGAATATGAGAGCATGCCACGGTCGTGAGGGTAGGCGCGGGGTTGTGACAGCCCCGTCCCATCCCCTTGTAATCCCTCCACGTCGCATGTGATGTAGGAGTTCGTAAATGCTTTCCATTGGGTCGGATGGTACCGGAAGTCTCCCTGTTATCCTAGACATAACCATGCTCATATCGTGTTAGCATATGATCCTAACTATTCATTGTAAGACCATGACTAGAATACATTAGATTACTCCATAGGACATTCGTTTATTCTTTATCTATTTTCTTTATCCTTTCCTGGTGGATTCCAATGTGTGTGTCACACTATCTATAAACCGTATTGCTTACCCCTGTTATGATCGAGTTGGTCTTAGCGTGCACACATTTCATCATCCAGATGCCATGCTACTTCTTATACAACATGCCTTCCTTTGGGAAAATATAAATAACGATACCCTGAATACTTCCGGGTGAAATGCTACAATGATAGATCCGTGCGCTTGCGGATGAAATATCAACTATGGCAAGATCTATCACCGTTGATTGAAAGTGCGTTATCACCGACACGGTGGTTCCACTTAGTGATATCGACGGCACATTTCCTAGCGTCGCCATTAGAGATGGGTTCTAAACCTATTTCTAGTGATTGCGCTAAGAAATGTCAACAAAGCATTTCGACGCCGTTCTGCGGGAATAGGTTTCATATCTATTTTTAGTAACGACGTTAAGAAATGCCAACAAGCATTTCTGGCGCCGTTGCCGGGGAAGGCATTGTTATAAGAAATCACTAGCTGGCTATGAATATGAAATGTGCATGCGTGATAACCACTTGCTCATACAGGCTAATCTTTTATGTTTTCTCCTGTTGTGGATGAAGCGGGATAGTGTATGTCGGGTTTTCAAGCGCCGACAAACTTCATCGAGAATCGAGGCACTCCTAAGGAAGAACAGGTCTCGTACCTCTTCTTCTTCAGCCGGAACCTCGACAGTTGAGACCGACACCCCTGCACCAACTGAACCGCAAGCCATGGCTCAAAAGTCGCTCCGCGATTTCTCCGTGCCCGCTGTTGCCAACGTGCCCACTGGGCCGGTGGTCAATGTTGCGGATAAGAACTTCGAGCTTCACACTGGGCTAATCACCATGGTGCGGGCCGGTCCCTTCGTGGATCGCCTAGCGAGGACGCCAACGCACATCTCCAACACTTCCTTGAGCTGTGCGACACGATTGTCATCAAGGACGTCGAACCCGACGTTATCAGGCTCCGTCTGTTTCCTTTCTCCCTTGTGGGGAAAGCGAAACAATGGTTCTACAAGGACAAGGAAGCAGTAAATACGTGGGCAAAATGCTCCACGGCGTTCCTAAAAGGTCCTAATGGCTAGAGGGGGGGAGGGGGGTGAATAGCCTATTAAAAATTCTTGCAACAACACTAAGCACCGGGGTTAGACAATAAGATGGCGAAGCAAATAAGCAATGCTTCAACTAGCTAAGCAAGCCACAAGTCAATTCTATTGTCTCTAATTTACACAAAGGCTATGTCACTAGTTTACTCATAGGTGAACAAGCAAGACTAACTAATTCTATCACTAGGAGCTAACAAGGCTAAGCAACCTACACAAGCTACTCAAGCTAAGCACCCTAACAAGATATACTACCAAAGTAATGCGAAGGAGTGCTAGAATACAATACCACCGGTGTAGTGTCGAGGTTGTAGCCAATCACCGTGATCAGCAAGAAATCTCCAACGAGCAAGAACAAGTGACACGATGATTTTTCACCGAGGTTCACGTGCTTGCCGGAACGCTAAGTCCCCCGTTGTGGCGACACACTCACTTGACGTATGCTAAGCTTAATGGCGGTGCCAAATCCCCCTATGGGAGCTCAAGCAAACGATCACAAGAGAGGGTCCAACAAGCCCACGAGCAATCCACTAGTGCTCCTTTCACGAATCTCCCGGGGTAAGGAACGACCCCTCACAATCACCACCGGTGTGGCCTCAAACAAGCTCCACTTGAGCTCAACACCGCCTCTTGCTCCAAGCCGCTAGGGAACCGGGCAAATTCCCAAGAAAACAAGAATCCCGCGGCTTCTCCAAGGATGAAGTGCCTCTAGATGCAACCACCAATGCAATGCACTTCTATCACTCTCAATCTCACCAAGAATTCGAGTTATGGATGGAGAGATGAGTGGAGAGGAGTCTCACAAGCTCACTAGCAAGTTAGAGTGTTCAAATGTGCAAGAGAGAGCTCCAAATACCGGCCATCCAAGTATATATAGAGCACCCCTCGAAATAGAGCCGTTGCTCTAAAAAATTTGCTCTCTGCGGGCTGACCGGACGCACCGACCGGACTCACCAGCGAGTCCGGTCGCGAGTCCGGTCACCGCTTCCGGTCACAAGCGACAAGCTTCGGCCCCACGGTACCGGCTCCAACCATGTGTCCGGTCGACGCTTCCGGTCGACACCGGATGCATCCGGTCCAGGGTCCGGTCGGTCCACCGAGCGAAGATGAAAAACACCCTTTCTGTTCTTTTGATCGGACTCACTGACCGGAGCCACCGGTCAGTGCGTCCGGTCACCTGCTCGTGCGTCCGGTCACCCGGTGACAGCTGCATCTTCACCTTTTTCTTTGCTCTTTGCTTCAAACTTGCTTCGCCTCTTGCCATGAGTTGCCAACACGTCCAAGATGACCACGTTATGACCAATGTTAGCATGTCGAGATGTTAGGCAAGATCGAAGTTAGTGCTCTCATGTCCTAAATGCAATATGCAAGTCAATTGGACCTAGAAGCACTTCACCAAAGGATTGTCGCGGCATTCCCTCTTGATAGTCGGCTATCTATCCTATAATGTGATCACACGCTCTATCATGTCTTGATCACTAAAAGAAAAACCCTATCAAGATACTTTTGTCTTGATCTCCCGGGTTCCTCTCAAGCCGATCACCGAGCTTGACGATCCATCATGTCCACCATCATCGTCCATGTTCATGATCATCATGCTCCTTGTCATCCATCTAATCCTATCTCATAGTCATCACTTAGAGCAAAGGATTAGTCCACAAGTGTGTCATCAATTCCCAAAACCAAACATGAGATTTTAATCTCCCCCTTTTTGGTAATTGATGACAACCAATCTCACAAAGATTTGAAATAAAATTCAATTGAACTTGAATTGCTTGCCCATAGCATTTTGATCATGAATCAAGGATTGGACAAACATTTCAAGGTTCGGTTTTGGTAGTAGTAGCTCCCCTTCATATGTGCTTCCATGTGTTTGGATCAAGTTGGCACATATGTTGGAAAGAAATCTTGGGGAGAGATACTAATACCAAAAGAGATGCTAAGGTTCTAGAAATTGGACCTTTGAAGCGTGAAACCGTCGGAGTCCTTAGCATCAATGTAACTAGACAAACATCAAAACTCAACATACCCCATGAGATCAACATTATAGGCTAAAATGTGAGCTTTGTCTAGATACATCCTATGCATGCTAGTTGGTCAATACACCAATCAATTTTTAAAAACTAGCATACACTAAGCAATCATGTATATTGAATTTAGATTGACAATGCAACATCACATTATGATCATGCACATACAAATGCATAAATAGTCTATGAGCTTGCTCCCCTATTTGTGTGATCCTTTCCAACATCTTTGTGACTTATTTCTCCCCTTTGTCAACAATCACCAAAAAGGTGTAAATAAGAGAAATCAAGTCAATCAAAGTATCACATGTGGTCTCATCTAGATCACTTGCCTTTCCATGTATTCAAGTTTGAACCAAGGACAAGCTTTTTCACACCTCATATACATAAGGGTTATCTTGCACCATGTTAGAATACACATCAATAGCGCATTTTCTAGAGTTGACACTAGGATTGCAAGCACATAAACATGTCATATGCCACCACTAGTTCATAGAACCATTCAAAGCAATAATGGTGCCACACATACATTGAAATCATTTGATTTTCCATAAATGAGCCTATTAAGCATGCATGATGTCTAGATGCACTAAACAAGTCCTTAGCTATATATGAATGTCATGACAACCAACTTTTACCTTGGGGTTTGTCGAAGGAGAGGCATGTCATATAAGTGGGGTGCATCAACTCAAGTTGGAGAAGTCAATAATGTTCAATTCTCCCTTTAGCATGCAAAATCTCTTCTCATCAAGTGGCTTGATGAATATGTCGGCTAGTTGATCTTCGGTGCCAATGCCCATGATACAAATGTCACCCTTTTGTTGATGATCTCTTATGAAGTGGTGCCTTATATCAATGTGCTTTGTTCTTGGATGTTGAACCGGATTTTGGATCATTTTCCTTGCACTTTCATTGTCACAATACAATGGGACTTTGTCAAATGTGAATCCAAAATCCTTCAATGTTGACCTCATCCAAAGCAATTGAGTGCAACAACTTCCCGCACTAATATATTCGGCTTCGGCGGTTGAAAGAGCAACACTATTTTGCTTCTTTGAAGACCATGATACTAGTGACCTTCTAAGGAATTGACATGTGCCACTTGTGCTCATTCTATTGATCTTGCACCCTCCATAATCGGAATCCGAATATCCAATCAAATCAAACTTGGATCCCTTTGGATACCATAGTCCAACATCTTGTGTGCCCTTCAAGTACCTCACAATTCTTTTTGTTGCCTTAAGGTGACTTTCTCTTGGATCGGATTGATATCTAGCACACATGCCCACACTAAATGCTATGTCCGGTCTTGATACGGTTGCATAGAGCAAGCTTCCAATCATAGACCTATACTTCTTTTGCTCAACCATGTTGCCACTTGGATCGGGGTCTAGGCTTCCATTGGTTGCCATTGGTGTGGACATTGACTTGGCATATTATAGATCAAACTTCTTGATCATGTCTTTGATGTACTTGCCTTGACTAATGAATGTGCCATTCTTCAATTGCTTGATTTGAAGTCCAAGGAAGAATGTGAGCTCTCCAAGCATTGACATCTCAAACTCATTGGCCATCATCTTTGCAAACTCTTCACAAAATTCTTGATTGGTTGACCCAAAGATAATGTCATCAACATAGATTTGCAACACAAACAAGTCATTTCCAATCTTCTTGGTGAAGAGAGTGGTGTCCACTTTACCCATCTTGAACCCTTTAGAGAGGAGAAAATCTCTCAACCTCTCATACCATGCTCTTGGTGCTTGCTTCAAGCCATACAAAGCCTTCTTCAACTTGTAGACATGGTTGGGATACTTTTCATCTTCAAAGCCCGGGGGTTGTTCCACATACACCAACTCATTGATGAAGCCATTCAAGAATGCACTCTTCACATCCATTTGATAGAGCTTGATGTCATGAGCACATGCATAAGCAAGCAAGATTCTAATTGCTTCAAGTCTAGCAACCGGTGCATAGGTCTCTCCAAAGTCAAGACCCTCTACTTGAGTGTACCCTTGAGCTACTAGCCTTTGCCTTGTTTCTAACTACTATTCCATCTTGATCTTGCTTGTTCTTGAAGACCCACTTGGTTCCAATCACATTATAGTCCTTTGGCCTTTCCACCAATTCTCATACATCATTTCTCTTGAAGTTATTCAACTCTTAATGCATGGCATTGATCCAATCTTCCTTCTTTAGTGCATTTTTAATGTTTTCCGGTTCTTCTTGTGCTACAAAGGCATGGTGAGCACAAAAAGATGCTAATCTTCTTCTAGTAACCACTCCACTATTGATGTCACCGACAATTTGATCAATGGGATGGTCTCTTGCAATGTTGGATGGTTGCATCACTTGCACTTGATGACTAGGATGAGGAGTTGGACTAGCTTGTTGCACTTGATGCTCTTGATCTTCACCTTGAGTACCATTAGTGCTTGCTTCATTTGCATTGATCTCAATTGTAGTGGTAGGCAATGGAGTGTCTTCATCATCATTAACTTGTCTAGGCCGAATATCACCAATATCCATGTTTCTCATGGCACTCTCTAAGTTGGAACCACTCACATCATCATGATTTTCAACTTCACTTTGAGAGCCTTGGGTTTCATCAAATTCAACATCATGAACTTCTTCAAGCTTGCCACTACCCAAGTTCCAAACTCTATATGCTTTGCTTGTGGTTGAATATCCAACTAGAAATCCTTCATCACATTTCTTGTCAAACTTACCCAATCTTGTGTCTTTTTTAAGAATGTAGCATTTTCATCCAAAGACTCTAAAGTAACCAATGTTGGGCTTCCTTCCATTCAACAACTCATATGGTGTCTTGCCAAGCATCCCATGGCAATAGAGACGGTTGCTACAATAGCATGCCGTGTTGATTGCTTCGGCCCAAAAGGAATGGCTAACATTGTACTCACTAAGCATTGATTTTGCCATTTCAATCAAGGTTCTATTCTTCCTCTCAACTACACCATTGGATTGAGGAGTGTAGGTTGGTGAGAATTGATGTCCAATTCCAAGCTCATCACACAACTCTTCAATTCTTGTATTCTTGAATTCACTTCCATTGTCACTCCTAATCTTTTTGATGGATGTCTCAAACTCATTTTGAACCCTCTTGATAAAAGTCTTGAAAAGCTCAAATACATCATTCTTGTCATGCAAAAAGAACACCCATGTGTATCTAGTGTAGTCATCGACTATGACAAAACCATACTTGTTGCCACCAATGCTAGAGTATGACGTTGGCCCAAACAAGTCCATGTGTAGCAACTCAAATGCCTTGCTTGTACTCATTGTGCTCTTGGTTGGATGTGCATTGCCATGTTGCTTGCCGGCTTGACATGCTCCACAAGGTTTGTCCTTCTCAAACTTCACATCATTCAAGCCTCTAACCAAGTCATGTTTCATCAACTTGTTCAATTGCTTCATTCCAACATGACCAAGCCTTCTATGCCATAACCACCCTTTGCTAGCCTTTGAGAGTAGACATGTTGTCAACTTAGCTTCTTTTGAGTTGAAGTCAACAAGGTAGAGATCACCATATCTAAATCCCTTGAAGATCATATTGGCACCATCACCACT
Source organism: Hyparrhenia diplandra (assembly GCA_015847255.1). NCBI lineage: Eukaryota > Viridiplantae > Streptophyta > Magnoliopsida > Poales > Poaceae > Hyparrhenia > Hyparrhenia diplandra. The sequence continues at coordinate 90,118 of JADLZK010012132.1, forward strand.
AACCACTTCAACTTCTTGACTAGTGAATATGCATTTGTAGCCATGGTCACAAAGTTGAGAAACCGACAATAGGTTGTAATCAAGATGATCAACTAGCAACACCTTTGACAAGCTTTTCTCTTGAGTGATAGCAATCTTGCCTAGCCCCAACACATTGCCTTTCTTGTCATTGCCAAAAGTGATTGACTCATATTCATCAATGCCCTTGATGCTAATTGACTTGAACATATGAGAATCCCCGGTCATGTGTTGAGTGCACCCACTATCCATTATCCAATGCTCTCCTCCGGCACGGTAATTGACCTACAAAATAAGATCAATTCTTCTTAGGTACCCAATGTTGCTTGGGTCCTTCAAGGTTAGTCACCAAGGCCTTTGGTACCCAAATGGCTTTCTTCTTTGAGCCCATCCATGGTGTACCAATGTACCTAGCACGAACACCATTGTTCTTCTTCACAAGCATATATGAATTATCAAGCTTGATGGAAGAAACATTGGTCCTCTTGTTCATGCACTTTTGCTCCACATGACCAACTTGCTTGCAAGCTTTTGCAATAGCTACCATTGCTCTTCACAAAAACGAGTCTTGTGAGTCACATAGGCGGCCTTGTCTTTCTTGGGGATATAGCCTAAGCCCTCCTTATACAAGGATGCCCTTTGGCTACCCAAGCACATAAGCAAGCGGTCCTCACCACCATAGGCCTTAGCCAAGGAGTGATTGAGCTCCTTTACTTCCCTCTTTAAACAAGCATTCTCATGGATAAGCATAGGGTTGTCATTATCCTCACTAGAGATGGATGTGCTAGTGATAGGGCTAGTGGAGGTCTCACACTTGGGGGTTGATTCATCAACAAGGATATCACACATGATGCTTGCATTGCATGTATCAACATTCTCAACAACTAAACACAACTTGTGCTCATCAAGTAGAGAGGAATGAGCTTTCTCTAACTTAGAATGAGATTTCTCAAGCTTCTTATGGTCTACCTTTAGACACTCATAAGTTGCCCGAAGCTCATCAAGTTCTTGCTTAAGGCTCTTTGTTTCCTTATGCAAGCCCTTGCATTCCTTCCTACTTTGTTTGAACATGACAACGCATTCATCAAACATTCTTTGCAACTCCTCCCTAGTTTGAGTTGGTTCCTCATCATCACTATCACTATCACTATCATCATCATCATCTTTAGTGATAGATCGTACCTTGGTGACCTTAGCCATGAAGCATGAGGAAGGAGTGTCGAAGAGGGAGATCTTGTCATGCATAGCAAGGTGAGCTTGTCCCTTCTTCTTGTTCTTCTTCTCCTCTTCTTCATCACTTGAAGAGGATGAGCCATCACTATCCCACATAGCCACATGTGACTTATTCTTCTTCTTGGGCTTCTTCTCCTTCTCATTCTTGGCATCATTCTTCTTTCTTGCCTGCTTGATACCCTTCTCATCATCACTATCATATGGGCACTCGGCAATCAAGTGACAATCATCATGGCAACGAAAGCATGTCATGTTGCCTTCATTCTTGCCATCCTTGGTCTTCTTCTTGGATGATTGCTTCTTCTTGTTCTTGGAGATGTAGTTCTTCTTCATAAACTTTCCCAATCTCCTCACAAAGAGAGCCATTTGCTCATCCACTTCACTTCCACTTGTAGAGGTATCATCCTCTTCATCACTTGATTCTTCCTTCTTCTTCTTGCCCTTGGATGATGAGCTAGCCTTGAGTGCCAAGCTCTTCTTGTCCTCTTTCTTTTCTTTATCCTTGACCTTCTTGCTTGCCTTATTGATGAGTTCTTGCTTCTTCTTGTCATCTCTATATGAATCATCGGTCATCACCTCATCAAGCAATTGGTTGGGAGTCAAATCCTTCAAGTTTGACCTCACTAGCACGGTGATGAACATCCCAAACCGCTCGGGCAAACATCTCAAGAACTTCATGTTGAAGGTCTTGTCCTTGATCTCTTCTCCTAGAGCATTGAGATCATTCACCAACACTTGCATGCGGTGAAACATCTCCGGCACGGTCTCATCTTCCTCCATCTTGAAGCTATTGAATTGCTCAAGCTTGATGTAGGCATTTGCTTGCTTGACGCCTTCGGTGCCCTCATAGCACTCCTCTAGCTTCTTCCAAATCTCATGAGCAATAGTGAGTGACTTGACTTGCTCAAACACTCTATCATTGAATGCCTCATGAAAAGCACTCACGGCCACATCATTTGCATACAACTTCTTCTCTTCGGCCGCGGTTGGCTCATTTGGTTTGGCCACCTCAAACTTGTTCTCGGTCACAAGCCACACTTCTCTATTGATTGACTTGAGGTGTGCGGTCATCTTCACCTTCCAATAGGCAAAGTTGGTGCCATCGAAAGGTGGCGCCTTCTTGGTGTTGTTGACATGAAACATCATTGCCATTTTGTCACCGTAGGATGTTAAGCCTCACAAATACGGTGCCTCGGCTCCGATACCACTTGAAAGGTCCTAATGGCTAGAGGGGAGGGGGGGTGAATAGCCTATTAAAAATTCTTGCAACAACACTAAGCACCGGGGTTAGACAATAAGATGGCGTAGCAAATAAGCAACGCTTCAACTAGCTAAGCAAGCCACAAGTCAATTCTATTGTCTCTAATTTACACAAAGGCTATGTCGCTAGTTTACTCCTAGGTGAACAAGCAAGACTAACTAATTCTATCACTAGGAGCTAACAAGGCTAAGCAACCTACACAAGCTACTCAAGCTAAGCACCCTAACAAGATATACTACCAAAGTAATGCGAAGGAGTGCTAGAATACAATACCACCGGTGTAGTGTCGAGGTTGTAGCCAATCACCGTGATCAGCAAGAAATCTCCAACGAGCAAGAACAAGTGACACGATGATTTTTCACCGAGGTTCACGTGCTTGCCGGCACGCTAAGTCCCCGTTGTGGCGACACACTCACTTGACGTATGCTAAGCTTAATGGCCGGTGCCAAATCTCCTATGGGAGCTCAAGCAAACGATCACAAGAGAGGGTCCAACAAGCCACGAGCAATCCACTAGTGCTCCTTTCGCGAATCTCCCGCGGGGTAAGGAACGACCCCTCACAATCACCACCGGTGTGGCCTCAAACAAGCTCCATTTGAGCTCAACACCGCCTCTTGCTCCAAGCCGCTAGGGAACCGGGCAAATTCCCAAGAAAACAAGAATCCCGCGGCTTCTCTAAGGATGAAGTGCCTCTAGATGCAACCACCAATGCAATGCACTTCTATCACTCTCAATCTCACCAAGAATTCAAGTTATGGATGGAGAGATGAGTGGAGAGGAGTCTCACAAGCTCACTAGCAAGTTAGAGTGTTCAAATGTGCAAGAGAGAGCTCCAAATACCGGCCATCCAAGTATATATAGAGCACCCCTCGAAATAGAGCCGTTGCTCTAAAAAATTTGCTCTCTGCCGACCGGACGCACCGACCGGACTCACCAGCGAGTCCGGTCACCGCTTCCGGTCACAAGCGACAAGCTTCTGGCCCCACCGCTGACAGCTCCAACCATGCGTCCGGTCGACGCTTCCGGTCGACACCGGATGCATCCGGTCCAGGGTCCGGTCCTCGCGCGTCGGTCGGTCCACCGGCGAAGATGAAAAAAACACCCTTTACGTTCTTTTGATCGGACTCACTGACCGGAGCCACCGGTCAGTGCGTCCGGTCACCTACTCGTGCGTCCGGTCACCCTGTGACAGCTGCATCTTCACCTTTTTCTTTGCTCTTTGCTTCAAACTTGCTTCGCCTCTTGCCATGAGTTGCCAACACGTCCAAGATGACCACGTTATCACCAATGTTAGCACGTCGAGATGTTAGGCAAGATCGAAGTTAGTGCTCTCATGTCCTAAATGCAATATGCAAGTCAATTGGACCTAGAAGCACTTCACCAAAGGATTGTCACGGCATTCCCTCTTGATAGTCGGCTATCTATCCTATAATGTGATCACACGCTCTATCGTGTCTTGATCACTAAAAGGAAAATCCTATCAGGATACCTTTGCCTTGATCTCCCGGGTTCCTCTCAAGCCGATCACCGAGCTTGACGATCCATCATGTCCACCATCATCGTCCATGTTTATGATCATCATGCTCCTTGTCATCCATCTAATCCTATCTCATTGTCATCACTTAGAGCAAAGGATTAGTCCACAAGTGTGTCATCAATTCCCAAAACCAAACATGAGATTTCAGTTCCTAGCTAAGTTCTTCCCCATGGGCAAAACCAATGCCCTGAGGGGAAGAATCGCCAACTTCCAGCAGAATTCAATGGAACCCATCCCGAAGGCGTGGGAAAGGCTGCAAGAATACATTCAAGCATGCCCGCACCACGGAATGGAGAATTGGCTGGTGCTCCAGAACTTCTATAATGGTCTCACGGCCATATCGAAGGGGCACCTAGACGCCGCTGCTGGTGGCGCATTCTTGTCACTCACCATCGATCAGGCAACAGCTCTGATCGACAAGATGGTGGCAAACCAGAGCTGGGGGGAGGATAGAACCCCAGCCAAAACACAAAAAGGCATGCATCCCGTGAAGGAGGCGGATATGCTTGCCGCAAAAATGGATCTATCTTTGAAGAAGGCTGGATGAGCGCAAAGACGGACTCAAACACTCAGCAGCGCCCGGTTTACGCCACGGACTCACACATGACATGTGAGACTGTGGTGAAGTTGGCCACTCAGGGGATAAGCGCCACGAGACCCGCGAGGAAGCAACATTTATCAACAACAACGGGTATCGCCAACCTCGGCAAAGGTGGAACAACCGGTCCCGTCCACCATTCTAAGGTAACCAGGGCTATAATCCCAATTACAGCTCCGGTCAGCCTTCACTAAAGGACCTGGTGTTGGGCCAAGCCAAGATCAACGAAAACCTCACCAAAAAGATGAGCCATCAAGATAAAATCCTAAAAGGGGTGAATAACAAACTGGAAGGGTTGACATCGGCTGTGAAGAATCAATTGAGCTTCAATAAGATGATGGAAACACAGCTAGCCCAGATTGCTGCCCAAGTGCCGGTTAACGACTCAGGAAGGATCCCAGGGCAACCTGAGATTCCGCACGAGTCAGTCAACATGATATCACTGAGGCTTAGTCAACCCCCAGAACTGGCAAAGATCCCCGTGGACTCGCCGTTTATCGCCAAGAAGGGAGACCCTGGGCGTCCGATCATCAGCTGTGCCATTGGCCCCCACATCTTCGCCAATGCATTCTGTGACTTGGAGGCCAACATTAATGTGATGTCCAAGGCTACCTTCAACAGAATTCATGGTGGGACACTTGCTCCTGCAAGCTTTGCCCTCCAAATGGTAGATCAAACAACACGGCAGCCCGAGGGAATTCTCGAAGACATGCTGATCAAAATTAAAGATGAATACATCCCCGCAGACTTCGTGGTCCTAGACATGGGCCCGAAGGAGGATGTGTCTCTCCTCCTGGGGAGGCCATTTCTCTACACTGCCAAGGCTGATATCAGCTTGGGGAAGGGCTTCATCATCTTCCATGTCCGAGATAAGGCGGTAAAGTGCCCATTCATTGGGTACAAGCAACAACACACCCAGGTATCATCATCAAGACCAGTGTGGTGTGTTGAGGGATTCGACTCAAAACCCCGGGAGAGATACTTTCCGCCGATGATCGAGGGGGAGAGTCGAGACAGACCGACTATAAATAACCTGCCCCTAAAAAAAGAAAAAAAAAAAAATGGGGTATATGAAAAAAATATTTATATATATTTTATAAAATATTTTATTATCAAAACAAAACAAAAATATTTATTACATAAAATCTATAAGTAAATATTTTCAAAAAACTAAAATAAAGATCTTTATAAATAAAATAAATTTTTCTATGAAAAACAAGAAAAATGTTTCCTAGATAAAATATATAGAAAAAAAAAACAACAAAATTTTGAAAACTTTTTGGAGAAAATCAAAAAGGGGAGAAAACGGCCGAACGGCGTGAGCAAACAACGGTCACAAACTTTTCATGACCGTTGTGCACGCCCCGCCAAAATCCAACGACGGCCGCTCGGGCGGGGTGCGGCGCACCCAAAGGTGCTTTGTAGCGCACCCTGGCTGGCGCCAAGACGGGCCCCCGCCTTTGCCAACGGCTCCTATCCGTTGCATGGCGCGCCCCTGGTCGATTCTTTTCGGCTATATATAGCTTGGGCACCGGTGTGAGAGCACCAACCTTCCATTCTCATTCTTTCTCACTCTCACACTCTCTCCCACTTTGCTCTACACTCAATTTTCTCCACCAAAAATATTGTGCCAAGCAAGATCACGGGTGTGAAAGTTCATACTTTCATCTAACCCTTGCACACCCGAGGTTTCACTTAATCGTTTTTGCAGGAGCCATGAAGAAAACCGGGAATTCCTCGGCAAGTTGAGGCGATCATCAAGGCGTAGCTCGCGGCACACAAGCGCGAGCTCCTTCAACCTCGACGAGCAAGAAAGCTCCCCAATGCAAGAAGATGCTGCACCAGTTGGGGAGGAAGAAGCTCAAGCTCCCCCGACTCTCGACGAAGCCGATGCTCCATACATCGACATCAGGGGAACCCGGGAGATGCAAGCCTATCTCCTACTCAAGGATCGTGTGTTCCAACACACGCCCGGGATCGACCCCGACCTTCTCGAACAAACAGGTATGGACGATGAACTCCGTATTATTTGGAAAGCAGTTGGGTGGCAGGATTATCCTCCTCTCGAGGAGGAAGGTTCTCGCCTCCTAACAATCCAGTTTCTATGCACTTTGGTAGAGGACAAGCTAGGCATTTCGTTCCGCCTTTTCGGTCGTTCTTATCATATCAAGTGGGCGGAACTAGCTAGTCACCTGGGCTTTACTTACATATGTGCATTAGATTTGGATGCTGCTTGCCCGGCTTCGTTCGACCCCAGTTTTGGGAAGAGATTACCGGTGCTCACGAGACCGGTGTCTTCAAGCCTCGCCACTCACAAATCCAGCACCCATCACTTAGATTCATTCATCATTTGGATATCTTTGGCATCTTTTCCTAGGCACGGGTTAGATGGGTGAATGAGACTGAGCTTAAGCTTCTCCATGCCGTTGTCAATAAAGTGAAAGTAGCCCCAGTGGTAGAGATGTGCAGGAACCTTCACCATATTATCACCAAAGTTCTTTGTTCGATCACCTGCACAACGATTATCACACGCATCGCTTCTGCGATTGGGGCATTGGACAACGAGCATATTGAGTACATTTCCACACCCCGTGAGTCTTGGATCGCCGCCACGGCTAGTAGTTGGGCACCTAGCTAAGACACTACCGGCGGGGAGAGCTTGCGCATACTTTTTCTGGCTATACAAGCGTGATTCGGTTACCTAACCCGGATCTGATTTTATTGTATAAAAGCCGATCTTTGACTTTGAGCTCGAGGCTGGCGATAGTGTACGCAGGAGAGAGGCCCCGAGCAGATTCTACCCGCAGTGTCGGGAGGCCAGAGGTTGGCTCAAGCTCTCATGCAAAGATACTTCACGCCACCACCACGGCCGCGCAGACGCCCCAGGCAGGAGGGTTCTATCCTTTGGGGACCCCGGGGTTCATGCCCGGGTATGATCCAAGGTGGGAACCTCCGCCCATGACGCCTACACCATCGAGTGGCTCGAAGGAGATTCAAAAGCATGGAGGGCCAACATAGTGGACCTTTCCGGCAGCTCGAGGGTATGCCCCAGAAGTTCAGCCAAGACCATCGATACTGGATCGGAGGCTATCAACGCGGCTGCGAGAACCTCGACGTTCGCACAGGTAAAATTGAGCATACACTTAACACTCATGTGCGTAACACCCATCGATGGCAAAGAAAAGCGGGAATACCGGAACAAGCAATGATGGGACCATTTCGAGGCAAACATGGCTACTCGCAACGCACACGAGGAAGCATTCTGGAGGCACCAGGGCTTCGATCCAGATCAGTAGGCCTCCGGATAGCTTGGGGGAGGACCCCCGCAGGTATCATTGCATTGCATATTTATTTCCATCAAATTTTATTTTATTTTAGCATGTTTAAATTCCAGCAATCTTGCATTCAAAAAAAAAAAATCCAAAAATAGAATAAGTAGCTCTTCTTGTGCTTTCATGACTATACATATGAGCTATGAAAATGTTTAGTCTTAGTCCTTTGTTGAAATGATGAATAGTTGCTCTGTCTTATGCTTTTGCACATTGCCTAGTTTATAATTCGAATTTCTCTAAAGTTTGGGTTTAGTGGCTAAGTCTAAAAACTCATCCCTGAAAAACCTGATTCATGTGGGTTGCATAAGCTCTATCCAGTCTAAGTTGTTGCCAAGTATAATATGGTACAAATAGATTTACTATGATTTCGTCCAAAAGAGAGACTTGACATCCGGGAATCTAAATTGAAAGAAAAGAGAAATGCTATGGGCTATGCTAAAAAAAAGAAAGAAAGAAAAGAGATAAAAAATGGACACGTGTCCGAGGGCGAGTAGAGCCCACATCTCCAAAAAAAAAAAAAAAAAAAAAAAAAAGAGAGGAAATAAAAGACAAAAGTCTAGGGCGAGCAGAGCCCACCTCTCCAAAAAAAATATATAAATATATATATAGCAATAAAGCCCATACTTTCTCGAAAAACCAAATAATCTTAATCTAAATAAATCTCGGATGAGAAAGTTGATCAAAAGGATGAATGAAAAGTATTTACTGTTATAACCGTTCTATCGGCAACCGCCCAAGGCTTTGAGAAAAGCTAAAAAGCCCCGCTACAATGAAAGGTAATAAAGGGTGAGAAAAGATATGCCATTTTATTCAAACTATAGTAGAAAATCTTATTATAACCCCGGCACTTGTGAAACATAATCGGCACAGTAGCAACTCCTGATCAACAACCAAGTATTTATCTTTTGCTCGAGGACGCGCAAAGGGTAAGCTTTGGGGAGTTTGTTGACAGATCATTAGCGACATATTCTTCTGTCAACTTACTACCATATAGGAGTAAAACTATACATTTTTTATACTCATATACATTTATCACTAACATATTTCCACTTGTAGTGTTCGAAATGTATTTTATAGTATTTATAATAAATACAGGTGGAAATACGTCCAAAGTAAGCCATCCCGAAAGCGCATTCTCAAGACTATCAAGCCTAGGATGGAAATGGACCAAATCGACACATCCGGACCAGGCCAAGCCCACACCACGACTTTTCAAGCCCAACCAAAGCAAAGACGCCGAAGCTTCGGACTGGGCCGAGCCCAAGGGAATGCGGGCCCTGGGTGCGGCCGCACCCCGATGGGGGCGGTTCGAGCCCATTTCGGCTCGAGGCGGTGCAATAAGTGCCCCCACGGTCGGTTTGGGTGTTGATGGCCGGTGCAACGCACTGGACGCCCCCGCTTAGGTTGGTTTAGGGGTAGTTAGGTCATTTAGCTCACTCTCTCTTGTGTATAAATACCTCCTCCCTCTCCCTCATTCCACACACCACACTTGGAGTCACCACACCAGCACACTCACACTCTCTACCTCAATCTCCACCTTCACTTCTTCTTCTTCTTCTTATTTGGCTAGCATTGGAGTAGAAGAGCTACAAGAGGAGGACTTGTAATCTTGGAGCAAAGTGAGCTTTGGTAATATATATCTTCCATGGATCTTTCTCTATTGTGCAAGTTCTATTTCTATGATCATGGTCTAACTTATGAATTAGAGTATAGTCTTGTTCATGTTCTAGTGTTGGTATATGAACTAGCATATAGTTTGTATATCATAATCTTAACGTGTTCATATTTGTTCTTCATCGATCATCGTATGCATAACATGATTATAGATGGGATAACGGTTCGTCGTTTTTCGGGTTTGCTCTTGTCTTAGTCCGTCCATCCGTAGGGTGGGGATCCCGGGGACAAGAGTAGTGCTGCGTACGCGGGCATGGTGCCCGGGTATTACGACACCTTCGAATATGAGAGCATGCCACGGTCGTGAGGGTAGGCGGCAGGGGTTGTGACAGCCCCTGTCCGTCCCTTGTAATCCCTCCACGTTCGCATGTGATGTAGGAGTTAAGTAAATGCTTTCCATTGGGCGGATGGTACCGGAAGTCTCCTGTTATCCTAGACATAACCATGCTCATATCGTGTTAGCATATGATCCTAACTATTCATTGTAAGACCATGACTAGAATACATTAGATTACTCCATAGGACATTCGTTTATTCTTTATCTATTTTCTTTATCCTTTCCTCGGTGGATTCCAATGTGTGTGTCACACTATCTATAAACCGTATTGCTTACCCCTGTTATGATCGAGTTGGTCTTAGCGTGCACACATTTCATCATCCGGATGCCATGCTACTTCTTATACAACATGCCTTCCTTTGGAAAAAATATAAATAACGATACCACGAATACTTCGGGTGAAATGCTACAATGATAGATAGATCGGCGCTTGCGGATGAAATATCAACTATGGCAAGATCTATCACCGTTGATTGAAAGTGCGTTATCACCGACACGGTGGTTCCACTTAGTGATATCGACGGCACATTTCCTAGCGTCACCATTAGAGATGGGTTCTAAACCTGTTTCTAGTGATTGCGCTAAGAAATGTCAACAAAGCATTTCTGACGCCGTTGCCGGGAATAGGTTTCATATCTATTTTTAGTAACGACGTTAAGAAATGCCAACAACGGGCGCTTGTAAGACTCCCGCCACGGTGCATGTATTTTGCATGACGGGCCAAACAGCCCGTCACGGTTAATGAGTGATTAACCGTGACCTTTGAAGGGTGACGGGCAAACCTGCCCGCCACGCATAATAAAAACTGCCTGTCACGTAAAAAAGTTTCAGTACTTGTGGAGGGGGTTGTGCTTGTTCGCGCATGTTTAGATGCCCAATTAAGAGACTTTAAAAAAGCTTAGTTGAGAGGCTTAAAAAATGGTCGCCCTGTCACGCGGCTATTGTGAGAAGGAATCGACTGAAGAAAAAAGTAGGCTTTACAAAAGCTTAGTTAAGGGGCTTAAAAAAGGCCACCCTGTCACGTAGCTGTTCTGCTACTATGAGGAGGAATCACCTGAACAAACAACTTGTTCTACTCCGTTCAACCTTTGCATAGTCGTCTCTAGTTTCCTCTACACATACATATAACTCAATTTTTATCTCATCTCGAGGCAGTTTAGAAAGGGGGTAAGCTAGGCCACGCCCAACACGACACCATGTACTCGTCTAATGCCTCAGAGTCTATGTTGGCACTGGTGATCATTGTTAGGGCAACAACAATACATCTGCTCAAATCATATATCCTGGATAAACAGTTATATGCCACATGTACTTTAAGAAGAAAGGAAGTTAAGGGATTCACCAAGGCAGCAGGCTAACCTGTGTTGGCTCTTGAACCAACTCTAACCAAGATGACGCTGCAAATTTAACAATGGACTATAATTTTTGGGGCAGGTTTAATTTGTGAACAAGTTAATTCCGCTGCTAAAGTATTTTGTATTAATTAATCTATTTTAGCTAGTCAATGCAACCAATAAGGAGACCGGTAGGAAAGAACGGTGGTCAACTTAAAAGAAGCTGGGTGCTAGCTAGAGGTGGAAGGACATACAACCTCCGTTGCTAAAGGAAGTCGTTTTGGATAAGGTTCGGGTTAAACATTAGAAATTTAAATCATCAATAACTTTTAAGTTGTTAAGTTTGTATTAGCTAACAGTGGAGTAAATGTCAAAACTATATGAATAGATTTGTCTTAAAAATACTTTCATAAAAATATACATATATCACATTTCTATAAATATTTTTATAATAACAAGAGGTCAAAGTTGTGTTTTAGAGATCACGTCGCTATCCTAAATGACCGCCGTTGGGATCTCAAGCTGTACGTGATCACGGAAGATGTCAAGATACGAACGGTATTATTGCTGGACTCAGATCATGAATGTTTGGCTTAATTATATAGAAAACCAGTAGCCATCCATGCACGTGCGTATATCTATAAAAAGAAATTATAAATAAATTCAGAGAAACAGTAATGCCATATTTTTTATAACTCTTCATCATCGTTGTCCTTCCCCATATCATGTTGAAGAAGAACCCGTTCTACACTATTGGCTACTAAGGTGAAAGCTGATGAAGACCTACAAAGGGAAGCTGAACACTGGATAGGAGAATTACGATGTCCAAATAATTTTAATAGAGATCCTGCTAGGATAGTTGGAAGGAAACCAAAAAAAAAAAGCATAGCACATTTGGAGTCATGCCATCTCAACTAAATTCTACATACAGTTAAAGCAAGACCAAAAGGTCACTATTAACTATGAAGATTCCCCGCGCGTTGCCACGGGTATGAGGAGGAATATAAATGGACTAGAATGTTAACTAGTAAATATTAGAATATGAATGTCTTGTGTGTTGCCGCGGGATTTGCATCAAATGTTAAGACATTTGATGAAATATACATGTTGTCATATGCAAAATTTGAAAAGATGCACGGAAGAAAAAATCCTTTGTAAAAGCCTTACACTGTGAAGATGGAGTGACAATAACACAGCAGGATAAAATGAAAGTGGCTGCAGATTTCTTCACTGCGGCAGTGGGAACAAACATTCCAAGAACCCGAAGACTGAATTGGACAGCTTTGGGACATTCACCGACTAATCTAGAGGAGTTGGATGCGCTGTTTACAGAACAAGAGATTTTTCATATAATAAAGTCGCTCCCATCTGACAAGGCACCAGGGCCTGATAGATTCATTGGGGTGTTTTACAAGGAATGTTGGGTGGTTATGTTGGCCAAAACACAAGAGCCATCCACGATGGCGGACTATAGGCCCATCAGCTTGATTAATAGCCTTGTCAAAATCATAACAAAGACCATGGCATCGAGACTGGCTCCGTACCTAGACCGCTTAATATCCCAAGCGCAAAATGCTTTCATCAAGAAGCGATGCATCCATGACAATTTCTTGTACGTGCAAAGAGTGATCCAAATTGTTGCACAAGAAAAAACAAAAGGCACTCTTTATCAAGCTTGACATTTCAAAGGCATTTGATTGCGTGGGATGGCAATACCTCCTAGAGGTCCTAACCGCCCTCGGTTTCAGCAGGAAGTGGCGCAACCGGATTTCATCGATACTAGGTTCTTCTTTCTCGAAAATCATTGTCAACGGTAAAACAACTCAGAACATCAGGCACGCTAGGGGGTTGAGACAAGGAGACCCGCTGTCCCCGATGCTATTTATCATTGCCATAGACCCACTGCAGCGTATGATAGAACAAGCGGTAATGCAAGGTCTATTACAACTGGTGCTCCCAACCAAGGCAAGATTGCGATGTTCTCTATATGCGGATGATGTAGCTCTGTTTGCACACCCATCGTCGGAGGAATTAACTTAAAGAGTAAATTGGGTGTAGAGAAAACGGCTCGTAACGTGTCCACGGTAGCAAATTCATTTTGGACCGTTTGATCGTGGCTTGGGCGTCCGGATCTGGTCCTAGCTACTGTGCTCCTCGCCAAATATATACCCATTCACCCATCTCCTCTCAAAAAAAAAAAAAAAAAAAAACCCTCACCCTCCGACCTCTCTTCCCGTGCTCCTTCCGCAGCTCCAGCGCGCCGCCGCCGCCGCGCTCCGCCCCGTGCCTCCGCTTCCTCTTCCTCTACCCTCTCCTTCCTCTCTCCGTCCCTAGCGCTCTCTCCCGACGGCGCAGAGTGAGGGCGCCCATGGCGCCCAGACCCGGCTAGGGCGGGCCCCGCCGCCGCCCGCGGGTGTGGGCGGCGCCGGCGTGGAGGCCACCGGCGAGGGCCGGTCCACGGCCATGGCTAACTCGCCCCCTCGCGGCATGGCGTGCTGGGCGGACCTCCGGCCATTGTCGGCGACGTCTTTGGGCGGAAACCCTAACCCTAGGTGTGCATGCGGCGGGCGCGCCACGCCCGGCGGCGGGCCGCGATGCCCCCGGCGGGCGGATGCGGCGCCCGGCGAGCGCACCCGGCTCTCCGGCGTGGTGGTGTGGTGGCACGGTGCCCGAAGCGAACCCGGCCTTGGCGGTGCCACGAGTGGCGGCGGCCAAAGGGTGGCGACGACCGCACCCGGCTCTTCGCCTCCCTCCTCTTCTCTCGCTACTCCTAGCTCAGCGCGGGGCGAGGATCTCGCTCATCTTCTCTTTCGGTCATGCCGGTGAGGCTCCATACCGCTTCCTTCCCTCGTCCTCTTCCCCTTCGCACCACATGGCGTTCCTCATGTCCGTCCCTTTTCCTCCTTGATTTTTCGGTTGGTTTGAGTTGAATCCTCTTCGATTTTGGGGGATTTCAATTGAACCCCTGTTCGATTTTGGGGGATTGGGGGATTTAAGTTGAATCCACTTTGATTTGGGGGATTCGAGCTGAATCCTCTTCGACGGGGGCTATTAGAATAGGACAGGACAACATGCCGGCAGCAAAGTGGACATGTTGAGGCTTGTCAGGCATTTGCGGGAACGGCCCCCCACACCGGCCGCAGATTGGAGTATACTTGACCCATATCCTTCATGTGCATCTGTCTCTTTTGCCCCTCACCGATCTCCGCCATTGTTGCTCAACCTTTCACGGTAACAGGTCTCCACGTCTCTTTCACCTATCGTATGCCATGTGCATTGGTTTTTATTTGACCTATAATTTTGTTTATGTGGAATCGGTAGACAAGTTCGATTTGATAGAGATTTGATGAAAAAAATATGGCAAGTTTAGCTTAGAATGTGATGAGAAAAGATATGAGCCGATGATTAGTTACGTTGAGGTCTTGAACAATCAGTTCTTGTGAGGAAAGATACAAGTTGATGAGTTTCTTGTACTTTTGTCCGCTCGTAGTTTTCCATGTATATGCTCGGATGCTCCTAGAACATGATCAAGTGACGATCCATAGTGTATGATGAGCTATTTTGTACTATATAATGTACTCCTTTGTTCATCCACTTTGGGGCTCAATTTGTTTATCTCGGTGGCCGTGAGTGTAGGATCTGTGGATCGACATTGTGGATGACATTGTGGATAGCCTTAAGTTCCTTTTCAACCCTTTCAAAGCTGTAAGATTATAGTCATGTACAATATGTAAAATTTTCTCTAAGTAGAAGAAGAATGTAGCCATGCTCGAGCTGATTATGTGTGTCACTAATAGATGTGTCTTTTTTTTTTTTTGTTCTTTTCTGCGTTCGGGATAAAACCAGAGTCGCGGATGTGGATTTGGAGGATGTTATTGTTCGCACGTCCTACCACTCCCCTGTTACTCCCCTGTTAGAAGTTGTTGTTCGCCGCGGACTGCCATGTGGCTCTTGATTAGCAAGATAGATCATAGATGCCAATGGGGCTCCCTGTTTTTATCTCCAATATCAACCCTGCTTTGGTTCTTGAGGTAGGTTGATATTGTGCATATCCCCTTTGTCCATCTTATGAAGGCGCAGATATCTTTGGTGAGCTGTCCTACTGTACCAATAGTAGTACCTTTGTCATATTGGTTAGTCAAGAAAATATTTGTGCTGCCTTAAAAAGACTTATTCTTAGATGCGGTTGAGACAACAAGTAGGTTCCAAAAACGTGCAATTGATAGTATAGTTGTTTATCTCACAGGTCACAACAAAGAGTTAGCAGTTCTTGACATGTATTTTCTTCAAAGAAAAGTTTTTTTTAATATGCCCAATAAATATGCAGAGCTAATAGTTGTGTTAAGGCTAGGGATATAATTTAGAGTTGTCCAAGTAAATATGGTTTTGGCCGGCCTTGCTTTATATCCGTCTAACCGATTACTCTTCTTAGCATGTGGTTCTAGCGTAATCGATGAATCATGTGATGACACCGGAGATCTATGGTTGTTGAAAGCGTAGTGATGATTGTGCTAGCATTGCTATCTTATACTTTCTTGGTACACAGTCATACAGACCAAGAATTTGACTTGAACATGGTAGAATTTAATTCAAATAAATTCAGGTTAGCCGCTATGCATGCCATTTATGTAATCCGTTCGCTTTGAATCACAAAGTAGGTCTAGGTAAGCATCTATCTACTTTCTCCATTTTACTCTGCGGGGAAAAGATGTTCCCTGTAGATGCCATGCACCTTGGATTCCTAACATGTATACGGCTCACTCTTAGCGTAAATATTCAGCTGGCTTTTAGTTCGTTTACCGGTGCCGCACATTTGTGGCTAACACAATGTGCTCACTTTTCGATTTAGTAGATTAGCATTTTTAGCCTTATATTGTTCTTTGTTGTCATTGTTGTATTGTGCTGATAAGAAGAGTTACGGCCACTTATTTGGGTCACTTAGTTACCATGGTTTTACTTTCTCTATTATTGTGATGGATCTAATAATGACTTATTTCTACATCTGAATTTGTTTTAGGCCTTGTGCAGATGAAAACACTGGGAGAGCAAAGGACCTTTCAAATTCAATCTTCCCGGGTACATTTTAAGCCGCTGCACAGATATACGCTCTTTGGGATACCGGTTCATTGATTTCATGGTTCTCTTATATATTCTTCTTATTATTATTATATGGTGCCAAATAAAAAATATTATTTTTGATGGACAACAGTTAGCTTTAGTATTGCTATAAGAAAAGAGAACTTGAAACATTGGTTATCGTCCCGAAGCAATTATTCCATGGATATTCCCCGCCTACCAATAAAGTTAGTTTGTATCCAATGCAATTTTCTTGGTGAGTTTTTAGCCATTCGGTGCATGTTTCTTATGTTCCGGATGCTTGTGCATGATATGGATATGATTGAGAAAGGAAGGTTGCCACATCCATTTGAGCTGAATCTTTATGCGAGTTTACGCATAAAAATCCATCATGTTTTTGAGTACCGAATAGTTCTATGTTTGAGAGATTTTTTTTTTTTTTGACAATTGATTTGCTAGCTCTTTTCTCGACAAACTACTTATTTTGTTCGTTATCTGCCTTTGTTGCCCCATTTATATTGATGTTTCTTCTTATCAAAATTATTCTTGTTGTATTGTTTCTTCTGAATTCGAGTGGTATCCATACAGAGCAAACCGCCCGATATTGTAGTGATATAATTCTAGGAGCAAACAGAGGTTCTTTTTCTCCGCATAGATTAGTTTTATGTACTCATTACACTAAGTACCGTTTATGTGTTATTTCAGGCAAAGTGGAAACTTCTCAGTTCCGTTGTGGGAAAAGAAATTTTGCACCGATGCTTGTGCTATCCCCAGGCTAAACCGTGTGAGACCAAGAGATTGATGTCTCGTACAAAAGCGTGGTTGATTGGGATGGCTCACCGCATTAGAAGCCTTCAATGATGCAAAGGCACGCTTCAGGCTTTGTATATCATGGTCAACATTATGATATCCCTTTGCCCGATCCAAACATGTTTATCGACATAGTCAACCCAGATGAACATGTTTATCGACATAGTCAACCCGGACTTGGGAATGGTGGCGAGGATGATGTCGGTCGGGCAAGGATGATAATGGTACACAAGTAGCACTGTTGTTGTATACGTCATCGAGCGGTTTGGGTTTCAATTCATGAACTACTAAGCATCTCGTGCTTCTTTTCATTGTGAACGAAACACACAGTAATGAGTCTTAAACAGAAATGTGCAACGAGAATTATTAAGAATAGTGTACCATTATGTATAGCATGTTTTCTTTTTTTTTAACTTTTGTAAAGTATTTTTCCCCGGCAGAGCATGTCATAATCATTCTTTTGTAACGTTACTCCATTTCCCTATTAGAGATGTGGCCATGACTCGCGCGCATGGGCGCGCGCAAATCACTAGTAAGATTACAATGGATATTGTTTTTGTTTGGAGAGTGCTCTGGTTTGAAAGTTAACATGAACAAAACGGAGATTTTTCCAATTCGCATGCAGTCGGATATGGTGACCAGCTTAGTGCAAAATTTCGGGGCAAAATCGGTGCTTTTTCGGGAAGTATTTGGGATTTGCTCTCGCATACCGGGAAGTTAAGGAAGATTGAAGTGCAACCGTTGGTGGATATAATTGGTGCAAGGCTACCGGGATGGAAAGAAAATTTCCTATCTTCACCGCAAAGGGAAACTTTGGTCAAAACGGCGCTGTCAAGTGTTCCAATATACCATCTGACGGTGTTCCAGGCACAAAAATGGATGATCAAGAAAATTGACCGCAATAGAAGAAGCTTTTTATGGTGAGGAGAAACACCTAAAAGGACCAGTGGAGGCCACTCACTTATAAATTGGCCCACAACATGTTTGCCAAAGGAGAAGGGGGCCCCGGGATTCTTGACCTGTATAGGTTTTCTAGGGCGTTAAGGCTGCGATGGCTATGGTTCCAATGGAAGCAGAAGGACAGAGCATTGATAGAGCTGGAGGTCCCTTGTGATAGAGTAGATCGGGAACTGTTTTATGCTTCAACCGTAGTTACTGTTGGAAATGGCAATACAACTCCTTTTTGGACGTCAAGCTGGATCAATGGGAATATGGAAAAATGCATCGCGCCATTGCTATATGTGAAGGCCAAAAGGAAGAAAATCACAGTGTGCCAAGCTTTGAACAGGGACAAATGGATAGACCACATCTACCCAATTACTTTAGAAGAGAAACTAACACAATTCACTGTCCTATGGGAAGCAATCCAGGAGGTACAACGGGATGTAACAGTGGAAGATTCTATAGTATGGAGATGGACAGAAGACGACGAATATTCAACAAAAAGCGCTCTTACCAAATACAGTTCACTGGCACATTCAACAAGCTAAAATTATCACCGGTTTGGAAGGCCAATGCGGAACAAAAATGCAGATTTTTTGCTTGGACTTTATTGCACAAGAAAATACTCACTGCGAACAACCTATTGAAAAGAGGATGGACCGATGACACAGACTGCAAATTGTGTGCAAACGCCATAGAAACACCGGTACATCTATGTAAAGACTGTCCATTCACAAAGGAGGTGTGGAATATCATTAAGCAATGGTTCAACTTAACAGTCCTCAATGCAGTCAATGTGAGTGGTTCATTACACGCCTATTGGTGGAGATGTAGGAGGTAGATAGACATAAGGCGAAGAAGAGAAGTGGATGGAGTTTTCATATATTTCGGTGGAGTATCTGGAAGGAAAGGAACCGAAGAACGTTTCAACATGCATCGCTGAATCCTTTACAGGTGGTTGGCCGCTGCAAAGAGGAGATTATGCAATACCGTTTAGCCAT
Source organism: Hyparrhenia diplandra (assembly GCA_015847255.1). Lineage (NCBI taxonomy): Eukaryota > Viridiplantae > Streptophyta > Magnoliopsida > Poales > Poaceae > Hyparrhenia > Hyparrhenia diplandra. The sequence continues at coordinate 109,271 of JADLZK010012132.1, forward strand.
GCAGACAGGGGAAGGGGATCATCAGGATAATAGAGTAGATTAGTGGGTGAGTTTTTGCCCCATGGGGGATTATAATTAAGGGGAGTGCAAACTCTTTTGTAATTATTTTTCTTTTATTCGTCTAATAAAAATTGCGGCAAAGCTTTAGCCGCCGCTCAAAAAAAAATTGAAAAGAATATATAGTACAAAATCATATGCACTGTAGTAAGCAATGACCAAAGACAAAACATGACTGAAATAGTACTTTCTATTGCAAAAGCAAAGTTATTAGGAACAAACATATGGAAAGGATAAGCTCATAGCAGGCGAACGTACTGGGCGACCCCACGGCTAGGGATTTGGCTCCACCGTAGACGCTGGTGGTGGCTGGCCCTGACGCCCAATGGTCCTCAAATCAACGCTGTATCCATGCCCACCATACCCTAACATTATAGAGGATGGTCGCTCGGTGAGCTGGAAGGCCTTCTTCAACAGCCCCGATCAGATCAGCCATTGGAGAAGAGCTACGTCATTTTGGCTTGGTTATATGAACACGAAAAATCAGCATTCATGTGCTGAGCACATACTATCTGCACCACCCATTTCGCATTAAGATGTGTGCACTAGGAGAGAGAATGCTGACATGACAGTGAAAGAGTACTGAACACTAGGTGAGAACAGTGTGTAGCACAAATCTTGAAACATATATGAACGGTGTAAATAGTACGTGCTGAGCACATACATGCTATATTGTATTACCGTGGTTATATGGGGGCATGACATAACTCCGATGCAGGCTATCTTCAGCCATTCCTAGCATCATCATCATCACTGACACGAGACTGCTTCCGCCACATCAAGAAATCCAGGAAATGGAAGATAAACATGGGCAGATCTGCGACCCAGGCCTTTAGGGCACAAGCCCTAGCAACGCCCACCAACACTACATACGCCATGTATGTTTCAGCCCAATATCGAAGGCCCAAGAGCAAAGCTATCTCCCCGGACTGCCGATCCTCGCGTTTGCCTCTCTCGGTGTCTCCCTCCGTCCCTCGCAGACGCGGCGGGTCGCGAGGGGGCGTGTTTGGTGCCGACCATCCGGTCGTGGGCCGGCCCAACTAAGGGCCCGACGCCTACCTCCACCTTCTTCCTCCTCCGTTCCGACGCCGCCCCCGCCGCCGCCGCCCGCCTCGCCGCCGGCGGGCGCCCTAGGGTTCGCCGGAGCTCCAGCCGAGCCCCTAGGCGCCGGCGGCGCCCGCCTTCCCTCCCCCTCTCTTCTTCTCCCTCATCGAGAAACCCTAGCCGCCATTGTCGCCGCCGCCTCCGAGCTTCAACACCACCGCCATGGATGACCGCCGCCCCCCGCCGCCTACCCATACCTAATCGAACAGGTCTTGCCGGCCCGGCCGGCGGCGACTTCGCCGCCTCGCCACCGCCGGCCGAACCGCCTGGCGTCGCAGTGTCGACAGCCGCGGCCGCCAGCCGGTCGCATTCTAGCCGGGGAGAGGAGGAAGAGGGAGGGGGAAGGACGCCGGAACCCTAATCTCGCCAGACTCGCGCGTCGTCGCCGCCTCCGGCGTCGTCGCGAGCTCTCGGCGGCGGCGTTTGTCCCGAAAGGCCGTGGGTCGGGCCACGCCCGCCAAGCCCGGTCGGCCGACCTCGGCGCCGACCTGGTCAAGACCGAAGATTTCCGCAGAGGCCTGGCTACGCCACCCGGCCCAGAGAGACAAGCCGCCGCCCATCCTACCCATGCCCGTGCAGAGGCAAGCAAAACGGCGCGGCGCCGGCCACCTCTACCCTCGACTCCTCGTGCTTCAGGGCACTAGGTCAGTTTTTGTATTGATCTATCATTAGGACATGTCACTTGAATAAACAAGCAAAATTGGATTCAGTGCTTGCTAGTGATTCTGCATAGACGTTTGTCATCCATGGCCCTTGATCTTTGCTTAAGTTTTAGCCTCAGGGTGTACGCAATGGTAATAGCTAGTGCTAGCTACGTATTTGGCTGATGTGGATGTGAGAGACAACAACAAAGATTATTTTATATTATTGGACCCACATATTCTTGGGCTACGTGAAATAGTCTAGCTATTTGCATGTAGCTAGTGACTACGCTCTCTCCTACTTTTTCTTTGCCACGTCACATCTAAATAGTCAAATAGCTAACCATTGCGGACGGCCTCAAGCCTTGTGCCTGCATCATAATGTCAATGTTGTCAGAGTTCAGCACACATCACTGGATGCATCAAATGCAACACAAGATTATCACTGATTTTCTCTTCAAAGTTGTCAGTCATGTGTTTCAATGTGCAAAAAAACTACTATAAGACTTAATGAGACGATGGATGAAAGCAAATGCAGCACCTCCCTAGACACTATTTTTTCATCTCATCATGTGTACTGTAAAACATTGTTAGCTTCTTAGAGGCCCTAGTCGAGAGTAAAAGCTAGCTAAGCCACTGGAGCTGAATGGCGTATAAATCCAATGAATAAATAGCATCATCGGTCAACAGCTTGGTTACATGTCCGTTTCTCATGCATCAATTTCTGAATTCGTCGGTGTCTCCCTTCTGAGCAGGGGGTGGGGGCTGAAGGGCCGCTATCAGGGCGGTTTGGAGGTGACGTGGCTCAAGGAGATCACAGATAAATACCTTAGTTGAGGATTATCTTTTCCTTTATATGAGTATTAGATAACATTACATGCCTGTAATGTGAAAAAAAAGGTTTCAGGATAAATAGAGGAACCATATAAAATATATAAATCAACAATTATCAGTCCTCTTCAAACTATGCCTTCGCGCTGGTGTTAACTCCTATACTGATAGACTTCATATGTAGGATTTTTTTTTTTTTGGTAGCATGCCTTCCGGCTTCCACTCTCATGCTCATGCACAAGCTGCTGAGATTTTATTCCGACCTTTTACTGCTAATGCTAAATAAAAGAAAACTAAAACCACAAGATGCTAGCTTTACCTAGAAATATTTGCATTCATATCAATTAAATTTGGGCGATACCACGATAATATTGCAGAGAGAGATGTTCTGTTCATGAAATCAAACATGCTGGCACAGAAGGATAGTGCATCTCGATAGTGCTAACTTGATTAAACAAGCGCACAGACATCACATTCGAGTTCAACTCACGCAGACACGAGTTGGCGCATCGCCCGGCGCGTCTCGGCTATAGCCTACTGTCCCTTGGCCTTGCCGTGCGCCAGGGTCTCGGCGATGCCCTTGGAGATGCAGTACGCGGTGGACTGTATGGTGATCATGGGGTTGACACCCACTGCCGTGGGCAGCAGGCTGCCGTCGCAAACGTACAGCCCCTCCGCCTCCCAGCTCTCGCCGCGGCCGTCCACGGCGCCGTCCTTCGGGCTGGAACCCATCCGGCAGCTGCCCATCTGGTGCGCCGAGCAGTGGAGCGCCCACTTATCCGGCCCAGGGCGCCTTGGGCCATCCCCGACGGTCACCTCGTCAAGAAACGCCTCCAGGTCCTTGTCGCCGAGGCCGTCGCACCGCAGCCGGAGCCCGTCGCTGCGGTGGGTGCCCACCTCGGTCGCCCCCGCGGCCACCAGGATACGGAGCGCTCGGCGCAGACCGTTGCGGAGCTCTTCGACGTCGTCCCGGTTCGGCGTGTAGCACACGCGGCCCTCGCCATCCACGGTCCCCGCGCCGCGGTCACCGACCAGCGCGAAGGCGTGCGCGGTGCGCGCGTACCTGCGCATGCGTTCCTTCATGTCGCGTCCAGACTCCCATGGGATCAGCGAGGCGAAGCAACCCGGCCCTAGCGCCGGCGTCTCGATGATGGTGCGCTCGGTGACGCGGTGCATGCTGGTGATGATGCCGCCCTCGAAGCATTTGCCGGTAAGCTGCGGCTGCTGCTGTTTGTTCTCCGGGAAGTAGCCCCACGCCATGGACACCGGATGGAGGTGCAGGTTGCGGCCGATGTGGCTGTTCTTGAGCCCGCTGTTTCGCAGCAGCGGTGGCGTCATGAGCGCCCCGCACGCCGCGATCGAAACCTTTGCCTCGATGCGGAGCTTCTTGCTGACGCCGTCGCTCATGCACGCCGCCACCACGCCCACGCACTTCTTGCTCCGGCCGTTCTTGCCGCCGGGGTTGCTCTCGAATATGAATCGCTCGGCCTTGCATCCTGTCAGTATGACGGCGCCGCGCGCCACCGCATCGACCAGCCACGTCGTGTCAGTGCCGCGCTTCTCGCCGGTGGGGCAGCCGATGTGGCAGCTACCGCAGAAATGGTCCTCCGACGAGTTGCGCGGCACGGCGTCGGCGCGTAGCCCGAGCGCCTCGCAGCCACGGCGCACGACCTTGTTCTGGAACCCCTCGTTCCGGCACCCGTCGGTCACCGCGAGCCGGGCGCACACCGCGTCCATGGCCTCCGCGTAACCCGGGCTCGCGAACACGGGGAGGCCGTGCTCGCGCGCCCACTCATATCTGACCTCCTCTGGCGTGCGGATGCTCGCCGACCAGTTGATCACCGAACCGCCGCCGACAGTCGTGCCCGTGAACAAGATGGTGGTCACGTTGGTCGTGCAGAAGATGCCTCCTTGCTCGTAGAGTTGCTCCATGGACGGGCCCTCGACGGAGCTGTAGTCCTCGGCGGTGAAGTAGTCTCCCTTCTCGACGACGACGACCTTGTGCCCCGCGGACGCGAGCACCGCTGCGGCCACGCCGCCACCGCAGCCTGAGCCGACAATGACGACATCGCATTGCACCGTGTGGTACGCGCTAGCAGGCGCGTCCGGTTCGAGCCCTCTGTCCATGAGTGACGTCAGTAGTGTAGTGTCGTCCAGCGCCTTGGTCTCCACGACGCCATTGTCCAGAGGCCGCGGCGACGGGGCTGCTGCTTCCGATTGATCTTCCTGTGGTTCTTCCACGTGTGGTACACTGTATCCTATTGCTTTCCAGCTTGGGTTGTCGTCTGAGTTCTCAGTTACCTGTAGGTTGGGAGAAGGATAAGGATATGCATTTCAGTATATGATGATGACTATCAATCGAATGTCACAACTTTGTCACGTACGGCCATGTATACTTAGGCCAGTCTCAATGGAGAGTTTCACCTCCCGGTTTCCAAGATGTGAAACTTTGGTATGAAATAGACGTCTCCCACAATGCACAGTTTCATTGCACAGTTTCATAGGCTCAAGGGTCCCACAATCTCTCTCTCATTGCATGGTTTAATTGCATAGTTGCATGGTGAAACTCTATTTGTGTCTCAATGGGGTTTCACACAGTTTCCAACGCATGTGAAACAGTGCCCAAAGGTTTCACCATGGTGAAACTCTTTCCTTCTCTCTCCTAGGGGTTTCATGCAAAAAGTGAAATTTTACTGATGTGGCGCTGCATTTAATGTGCATGAAACACTCATGAAACCCCCATTAAGACTGGCCTAAGGAGGTAAACGTGACAGACAATATATATATATTCCAATTTTACTTGCAGCCATGTACCACACCACCACACTATACAAGTACTCTTAGATAAATCCACATCACACAATTGAAGTTGTTTTGTTGTGAGAGAGAACATTTTTTTTGACAACATTGTGAGAGAAAACATTGTTATATGGCTGTTCAGCTCAAGCGAACAAGACGATATGTTCCGTTATCAACAATAACAATTTTGTTTTAAAGAAAGTATTAATTACACAACTATGTTCTATGGTAGTGTATTTTTTTTTTTTTTGAGGGAACAGGTGGTACATACTAGAGTTGATACTTGGATTGGTCCTGTGTGTTAGGTTGATCTACACAACTGAGCCTTGATCTCGCATCGTGATCAGAGATGCCCAGCCCAATACACGACTAGTGGACCCTTATCCCGTAGCGCCATAAATAGGAGGTGGGGGCCATGATACACAGTACGAGGTTCACTGTTACGGCCGCCACCCCACCGTCCTATCCCTGGCTTGATCTAAGTGGGAGGCGCTAAAGCGGTGGGGAATATTCGCGGTGGGAAGCTCCACTCCACCACCGGTCTTCACCATCGACATCGCCCCGAAGTCGACGCTGGAACTTCACCGACTCCTCCCGTCATCCACATCGACGGTCAGCAGTGCCTACCCTTCTCTCTCAGTTCCTCTTGTTCTCTAAATCATGTTGTTTATCCCAAATGCAAATTCTACACCCACTGGATCTACACCTAGTGACAATCCACTAAATATAACACTGTGTGGCAACTGGCAACAGAAACAATGGTTTGTCTCTTGTCTGTCTGTTACGCAATTGCAGGACAATGCCCAGCTACCAAACTTAAGGCCCAATGGCTGTGTTTAGTTGCTGAAACTGGAAATACAAACTCACTATTCACCTATCACATCAAATCTTTTGCCTTACGTAGGGAGCACTAAATGTAGGTAAATAAAAAAAAACTAATTACGTAGTTTTGATGTACACGACGAGACGATTCTTTTGAACCTAGTTACGCTATGGTAGGATAATGTTTACCACAAACAAACGAAACGTGTTACAGTTACTTTTAGATTCGGAACAGTGTTTTTCTCACCTTTTCTCACCAACTAAACGCAGCCAATGTTCGTTGGGCCATGCATTATTCCAAGGTACACTCCTGCTCAATCCAAGGGCATGAATGGTTGCCCGGCTCCTGATCAACGGGATGCAGGTTTTGCATATTTGGATGCCTGAATTTGCATTTGGACCTGGCTGTGCGGGCGGATGAGACATGCTCACCGGCCGCCTGGCATGGCTGCACGGAAACAAAATCAAAATCCGTTTCCGACGGGGCTGGCGCGGGCGCAGCGCACGACTCTTTGGATGCCAAGGAACAAAAACGCAAAGCCAAACTACTCAACCTACACGAACCTGACTTCAGGGCACCTTGCTCCCAGCTGACCCAGATGCAGACCTGGCTGCACAGAGATGACAACCAAACACGCCCGTATGATGACCAACCCAAACAAGTGGAAGCTGAGCACGATCCGCGGCAACGAATCAAACATACGATCCGCGGCAACGAATCAAACATGAATGTAGCTTTCCAGGCTCCCTTATATAGGGCAGCAGAGTACCGTGGCATGAATTCGGGCCACTCCACAAGTCAGCAAGCGTCCCTCTCACCGAGCTGGCCTGCATTTAATCCATCAATTTCACCAACTGTTTCGGATGTGTTTTGGTGCATTTATAGGTGCTGTTTTGTTTTACACATGGTTGATAAGCCGGATTGATAAGTTTAAAACGAACAAATGAAATATAATTCACATGTACTTTTTTTTTATTTGGGTTAACATGAACCTTAGGCCAGCTCCAACAGTAGTTAAAATAGCTACTCCACTTGTTCCTAAACATATGTCGTTTGCATTTCTCAAAAAAAAAACAACTTTAATTGGATATATATTAAAAAAAATATTAATATTTATAGTACGTTGGAAAGATCTTTGTATTTAGTTTTTAACAAATTTATTTAAAGATATAAATATTGCACGTATTTCTAAAATTGAAGTCAAATTTTGGCACGTACACTACCAACAACAGAAAAAAAAAAAAAATGGACGGAGGAAATAGCTCATAGCATATTTTATTAGATGAAAAGAATATAGAATGATAAAAACAACTAGGTAGCTCTTCGTTAAGAGATAAGCTCCTACATTTTTCTATGTTTCATGTCTTAGGCTTTTTTTTTTTTTATTTTTAAATTGATATGATCTAGCAAATCAACTATATTGTTGAGAGCGTCCTTCTGACTATTTGGAACCTATAAGGGCTTTACATAATGGTTGCTATGTTCAAGCGACAGGAAGTACTTCCTCTGTCCCTAAATAATTGTTGTTTGCACTTTTTAAAAACAACTTTGTTTAACTACATATATTAAAAATATCAATATTTGTGGTACATAATTTGTATCATCTTAAAGATATTTGAATCTAGTTTTTTTTAATAAATTTATTCAAAGATATAAATGTTGCACCCATTTTTATAAATCAAGTCAAACTTGGGCACAAACACTAACAGCCTTTTTAGGGACAGAGGAAGTATGGGTGTCGGCGCTTTCGAGGAACGGTGGGGTGCCTCGGTGCCGGCAATAAAGAATTTATAAGCCGCGGTGCCTCCTCCTCCCTCGATGGCGTAGCGCAAGATGGACACGGACGCAGCCGGTTTATCCCGGTTCAGCCAACGGGCCCTACGCCCAAATGGGGGTGTGTCCCGCCTGTCGTGTTACCTCAAGGCCAAAGGTGAGCCCGCAGAGGGGTTACAGCGGTCGCTGGGGGAGAGACGCTGGTCTCAAGCCCCACGATCATGGTTATGGTGGTGGTGGTGTGCGTTTCCTCCGTGTGAACCGGAGTTGAGCGGGCTCGAATCGAATCCTTCTAATGAGGCATTACTCCCCCTTTTATAGGAGAAGGAGAGAGATAATGTTTACACCGTGGACACCTAGGTGGCTAATTCCCCGAGGCCGCACCGGTTAGATGTGCGCCGCCGAGGGGTCGGCCGGGCTTGATGTCGCTTGACGGAAGACACGCTGGCCCCGATCCGAAGGTGGACGTGCCGCCCCGGGCGCGCCCCGAGGGTCCCGTGGAGGCGCCCCTCACAATCCGCATGGCGAGGGCCGGTCCCGCAGGTCGCCGGGCTATGCGCGTGTCGTGCCCGAGGGTCCGCCCATCGCGGGCGTTTTTGACGGTGTTCGGGAAATGCAATGCTGTCATCCTCGTTTCGCCCGGGTGGCGTGAATATGTCACCGGTTCAGCTTTGCGCCCCATCGGTCGGATTGGGGAGACGATTCGCGCTCGATTTGACTGGGGCGTAATCGATGGCACCGGGCGCCGCCGCGCCGTGCGACCGCATTGAATGCGGCGGTTTCCCTTCCTCCGGACGGAACCTCCCACGCCCGAGGGTCGGCGACCCTAGACGGGCTAGTTGGGCCGCCTCACCCGAGGATGGAGAGCTGGTCTCCCGGGCGAGGCGGAGTTTTTGCGCCCGAGGGTGGTGAGCTAGGCCACCCGGGACGGCGGAGATTTCTCCCGGGCCGGTGAGCTAGGCCAGCCTTGGACGAAACGGAGATGCGTGGTCGAGTCCGAGCCATGGTTTGGGCGGGCCGCCGACGTGGAACGCCATGGTTCGTTGTTTTGCGAGAGGTCTTTGACCTTGTCCTTCGTGAGCGTAATAAGCTCTTTGCGCCGTGGTGATTCCATTTGGGCCGCTTTGTGGGCCGCCTCAGAGGCCATCCGTAGGCCGATTCCGCTTGTCGTGTGAGCGCCGTGGCTCCATGGCTCGGTCCATCGTCCGTCGGGCCGTCCCTCCTCCGCGGGATGATAGCGGCTAGGTTTTACTAGGCCTTGGCAGCCGCAGATTCTCACGCTTTGGAGAATGTCTCGGGGCCCAATATTTAGGTCCCCCGACAAGAGTTCTTCGAGCCCCGAGCGAGTGAGGACTCGCCCGGGGTTCCGCCGTTCCCGTCGCCTTGTTGTTTCTCGTGGTGGTTTGTCTACAATGGGGTGCATGAAGCGCACCTGGGTGTAGCCCCGAGGCCTCGAATGGAATGGCGGATTCCTTCGAGGTCTTTTATATCTCGCACGCCGGCAAGACCGAAACAGCTCTTAAATTGCGCTTATTTGTGCGGAGTCTGCTCATTTTTGCGTGGGCAGCCCGAGGCCCGCGCTTATGTGCGCAAGGTCTCCACCTGTGCCTCCTCGACTTTGATCATACGCTCCTCCTCGCCGCCTCCCGAAAGGGGAGGAGGAGGGAGACACGCCACAATGCCCCGTAGCCGAATGTGTCGTGCTCCGGTGAGCGTTGTAGGGGTCTGCTTTAAGCGGGTGCCCGTGCCCTTGCCGGAGCAAGGGTCGGCTATGTGATCCAGATTCACCCCATGAGAACCTCGCGGACCGCTAGAGATCCCGGGTTTGGGCGGACCAACCCCCGAGGGCCCGTGGGCCTCCCACGGATGGGACATCTCTATAAGCAAAGACCCGCGGGCCTTAAACACGCTCAGAAATCCGAGCCCCGTGGGGCCCGGTATAGCCGGGTTGTGCATTTCCCTCCCGTCCCCCGGCTCGGGTTATCCCGAGGCGATCCAGAAACCCCCCGTGGGCCCAGCCGGGCAACCTCTCTGGAACGAGGTGTGTCGAGCCCGAGGCTCGCTTTGGTTTTCCGCCGGGGCGGGGAACCGCCAACGGATCGACTTTTTGCCCTCGTGGTCGGGCGCCGCCGGATATGGGTGGCCGGACGGTTTTACCCTCGATCGAAGACGAGGCGTCTAGTCGCCTCGCCGAGGTGGCGCGATGTTGCGGCCCCGATGGGACGCGCCTTACGCCTTCTTGTCGGGCGGAGATCGAGGGCTCCGGCCAAGGTGCATTAATGCGCCCGACGGTTCCACCGCGCGGCTTGGCCGCTGGATGAGCGATTTCCGTTCCATCGTGGGCCGCCCATTCCAGAGTCGGTTTGGTTGCCTGTGCCGGGCGGTTTGCCTTCCCTTCCCTATAAATATGGGGGTCGCGCCGGCGGCGGATAGTTGCTCCTTTGCTCTTTGCCATCGCCTTCTTGCCTTCTTGCCGCAAAGAATCGGGAGATAGAGAGATAGTGTAGGAGAGATTAAGGGAGAGATTCACTTGCCTTGCGCCGTGTGATCGGGGTTGCTAGCGGTTGCCACCCTTCGCCTCCCTTTCATCCATGGCGCGGCCAGGTAGCGTGACGCGCGAGGGAGGTGCTCGATGCCGAGCCGTGGGCCGAGGACGACGGCAATGGAGGAGAAGCTCCAGCGTCTCGTCGATGAAGGGCTTCTTCGCCCCCGCACCGATGAAGCGGCCGAGTGGATTGCTCCCGATTGACCGAGGAGGAGCCTAACCCTCCCGATGGCTACGTGGTGAGCTTGATGGATCTTCACCGGGCGCGCTTTTCGGTATGGGGCAGCCGTTCATTCGGCGATCCTCCACTACTATGAAATCGAGCTTCATCATCCGGGCCCCGAACCCGATCTCCCAGCCGCCATCTTCGCCACCCTTTGTGAGGGATTCCCGGGGATCGAGCCGCATTGGGACCTCCGGGGTTGTGGTTCTTCAAGGCGGACCTTACCACCGCCGCGGTTGCGCAGGCCAACCACGGAGGGCGCCGCGCGCTGAGGCCGTGGCGCCCAAGTCCGCCGAGCGACGGCCGAACCGAGCCGATGGGTACATCGTCTCCAAGCTCACCTCCTCCAACAAGGGGTGGCAAGATCGGTGGTTCTATCTCCGCAACGACGAGAACGCGCTTCCGTGTACACCGGGCGTGTCCTCAAGCACGCCCGCGAAGTGGAACTGGGTCCCCTCGGAGGATCATCATCGGTTGGAGGGCCTAAGGCAGGGGTCCCGCGGCCCGAGGGAAGGACGTGAATGCCGCCGTGGTCGCCGCTTCCATCGGGCGTCGGGTGTTGCCGTTGATGGCTCGCCCTTTGCTCATGTGCAAGATGACCCCCGAGGCCGCCCGGTCTTGGTGCGTGCCGGATGTCGCCTTCGCTTTCCACCGATGGCCCGGCCAAGAGGGTGAGGGATGCGTTGGGGTCCAACACCCGACACATATCCCCGAGATCCCCATGCGCCCGACCGAGGGTATATCTCCCCGGTAAGTGCTTCTTGGCTTCGGTGTCCTTGCATTGCTTCTCGTGCATTGTCGCCATGGAAGTTCTCACTCTTTTCTTCCCGCAGGGGCCCCTCAACTACCGCGACTCCCTCCGCCCGTGCCGGCATTGATGCCGATCGCCGGGCGGGCGAACCGCGTTTCGAACGAAGCCGAGGCTGGCGCCGGGCGTTGAAGAAGGAGGAGAAGAAGAAGAGAAACGTGGCTTGCGAAGCGCCGGGCCGAGCAACAGAGGCGGGCGAAGTCACCCGACACCTCGACCACCGAAGAGGACGAGGATCCGGAGGACCGTTCTCATGCGTGAACTCGTCTGATGACGACATGGCGGCTCGATGGACCGAGCCATGGGGCTCCCGACCGAGTCTGGGGCTTCGCCATACGAGCCCGAGCCTCGAGCCCGAGGCGCCGGGGATCGCCGACACCCGTGCGCCCGAGGGCTCTTCCGCCGAGTCCTCGTGACCATTGGCGTGGCCATGTAGGCACCTCGGCGTCACTGTGGTGAGGCCCGGCGGGGAGGAGTCGACGCCTCGCCGCTGGTACCCCGGCGCCGCTGGCACGGTTCGGGGGGACGGCGACCCCGCCCCGATCCAGCCCCCGCGCGTGCACGAACGCGTCGTGGGGGAGACGCCGCAAGGCCGAGTGCGACGCCGAGGTCGCGACCATCCCGAGCTCGTCACACGCCGAGGGCGATCCTCGGGCTTCGTGAGTTTCCTTTCGCCTTTGCAATCTTGATTTTCTTCCGCGTATGGTTGCCTTGTTTTGACGTGCGCTTGACTTTAGGAACTGGGGGGGCCGCTCGTTGCTTCGCACCCCAAGAAGGCCCTAAAGGCTAGTGCACAATCCTTCGCCGGCAAGCAGCCGGGGGTCGTCCGCCAAGATGCCTCGTGGCCCGCGCCGAGTCCTCTGTGGTGCCAGCCCCGAGCCCCAAGGCTGGGGTCGGCCCCAAACCCCGACCGCCGAGGCCGCGCCCGAGGCGGTACAGCCCATGGTGGCGATGGTGGGTTGGCTCGCCTACCGATGGTGATCGACACGGAGAGCTCGGTCGCGCCACAGACACCAGCCCGGTGCTGGGAGCAAGTGGCGCCGCCCTAAGGAGGTCGTGCCGCCGCCCACCCCGAGGAGGCTGGTCCCCTTTGTTCGGGAGTTCTCGCAAGAGGAGCTCTTCGACGCACGGGCTGAGACGCGCAGTCTCCGCTTTGCTCCGGCCACGACCCCAGGGCCTGACGAGCCGCGTACAACCCCGACTTCCCGCCGCACCACGTGTCGGGGTTCGAGGCGGCCCTTGGCGGCCGTCTTCGGCCATGACGAGGACGGGTGGTGGTGGGGCCCGAGGCCCCCGGACTTCTACCGGTCCGGTTCCCGTGAGCCGCGGGAGCCGCCGGTGGGGAGATGTATCCCTCTCGAGCCGACTCGCCGGGGCGGTCCGCCTCGACCGGGCGAAATGCCCGGGTCTCGCCGCCGCGGGTTGTCGATGATCGCCCCGAGGTCTTGGAGTGGAGGACCCATGAGCAGATCCGCGGTGGCCGCCGAGGGCCTAGCGAGGATCGGGGAGACCATAACCGGCCGTCTCTCGGAAGTCGACGCGTAAGTATCTTGATGGCCATCCCCTCGCTGCATGTCCTTTGTGCTTGCGCCTTGATGAGTAGTATTGTCGCTGCGCATCCGCCGCCGCCCCGAGAAGTCCGAGCTCCTTCGCCGAACATCCCGAACCGGAATGCCCTTGGTCAAACTCGGGTGAAGTTGATCGAGGCCCGCAGCGAGACCTCCCCGCTTGCCGCCCTCGCCGAGGAAAGGGAGTCCCAGCCGGGGACCCCTCGAGGCCGAGCCGATCAAGGCCAGTCCGAAGTCCAAAGAAGATGGGTGACATGGCTCGATGAGCCACGATTTTGAGGAGGCTCGACCCCGCCCCTTCGTGTTCAAGGAGGCCCATGACGAGCGGGATCGGGTCCCGGAGGAGGCGACGGCAGCGGAGATGTGCGACGCCTTGAACACTCGTGATCGGGCGAAGTTGGTGTCCGAGGGCGAGACCCTCGTGAAAGAGAAAGAGCGGCTTCGTAAGTCGATCGCCGAGGAGCACAACGCCATGCCGGGTCGGGCGGCTGGGTGGTGGTGCGCCCTTATCCTCGGTAGAAGCTTTTTTCCGTTCTTGATTACTTCGCTTTGTCGACGCCATCTTTGCCGGCGCTGCCGTGAGGGGAGAAGGTCCGGACCAAGGCCGTGAGACAACGCCGCCACGCTTGCCCGTGGGCCGGAGCAAGAGCGTAAGTCATACCGGAGCCGGAGGATGCCCCCGGCTCGACTCGGGCCCGCCGCTTTGGGGCGGACAACCTAGAGGTTGGTCCCACTACCGCAGCCGCCCTGGCGCCGTGGGCGGCTATCTTCGGTCCGAGCTCGAGCGCCTTCCGGAACGGCATTCGCACATGCCTCGGGCGGTGGTCCGCTCCCACTTCCCGATGGAGTCCAAGACGCCGGACGTGTCGCGAAAGGGCTTCTTCCTCGCTCCGATGACGAGGGAGGAGGTTGATCCCGCCGAGAGGGATGCCGCCGATGCCGCCAAGACCCAAAGTCTATATAACTTTGTGGATGGCGCCGCGACTCGACCGTCCTCTCGTTTTGAGGACGAGGTGTGTCCCCCCCGCACTCCCCCATAGAGTACACCACGAGGCGGACACGGAGATGGTGGACGCTATGTCCGAGGATGCGCCGAGGGGTCCGACGCCACCCTCGGGAGAAGCAGCCGCCGAGGGCGTTGTTGCCGTGCCGGCCTCCCTCGTCGGGCCGGCCGTGAGGCACAAGTAGATGAGGCCTCCCTTGCCCCCCGATCCTTCCTTGCATGAAAAGATTGGAGCTTGTGAGATGGATGTGTATAAACAATGGCGTCGCCCGAGGTCTATGGCCTTGGCGGGTGCACTCATGTTTTAAGGTTGCGTTCCCGAATGTCTCGCTTATTGTGTGGCCGGTCGCTTGCTTTCTCCGCTCGCGAGATAGTAACCGTGGACGCCATCGGGCAGTCCATACGGGTGCCACTAGGGGCGCATCCGCTTGCCTCGTTATCTTGCTTTTGGATTTGTGCGTGCGCGACCTTCGCAACTTAAACGATTAATTCAAGAGCAGGCGAGAAAACTTTTTTTCCCGAAAAAAGTTTTGAAAAAAGGGGAGGGGTCCCCCATGTAGCCCCCGAGGGAGTTTTAGTCTTGTGCCGGACGAGGCTAAGACTCCTTGAGGTTTGCACAAGAAGCACTTTTTTTCGTAAAAGATGTAGATCTTTTATTGAGTGAAAAAACACCGATGTTTGACTTCTAGTGCGGAATTTAAGGGTAGAAGCGACGTAGTCGTTCTATGTTCCGTGCATTGGAGTAGACTTCGCCCTTCTTGTTCTTCAACTTGTAGGTCCCGGCCTTAATATTTCGGGCGATGAAATAAGGCCCTTCCTGTGGTGGCGTGAGTTTGTGACGCCCTTTGTTGTCCGCCTTCACCTGGAGCACGGGTCGTTGACTTGAGCTCCCGAGGCTTCACCCCTTGGCGTGATACTTGCGCAGAGCTTGTTGGTATCTTGCCGGGTGCGGAGCGCAACGCTCGGGCTTCATCAACTTGGTCAATGGAGTCTTGCCTCGCCGCCGGTTGCCTTGCTCGCTGTAGGCTCGCAGCCTCGGGGACCCATATTCGATGTCCGTGGGCAAGATTGCCTCAGCCCCATAGACTAGAAAGAAAGGGCTGAACCCCGTGGCTCGGCTTTTCGTTGTTCGAAGGCTCCATAGAACCGACGGCAGCTCTTGGTACCATCTTTTCCCCGTATTGGTTCAGCTGATTGAAGATCCTCGCTTGAGCCCTTGGTGATCATGCCGCTGGCACGCTTCCACTTGACCGCTGGTCTTCGGGTGAGCTACGCCGAGGTATCCACTCGGATGCCATAGTCGCCGCAAAAGTCGAGGAACTTCTTCCCCACGGTTGGTTCCGTTGAAACCGTGATGATGGAGTTCGACTCCAAAACGGAAATGATATCCGTAAAGAATTTCACCATTTCCCTCGCGGTGAGGGTTCACCACGGCTCGGGCTTCGATCCATTTGGAGAACTTGTCAATGGCGACTAGGACGTGAGTGTGTCCTCCGGGCGCCCTTTTCAGGGGCCCAATCATGTCGAGTCCCCACACTGCAAATGGCCACGTAAGAGGTATGGTTTGCGCTGCTTGAGCTGGGAGGTGCGTCCCGCGGCCGTAGAATTGGCATTCCTTGCGTGTACGCACGACTTGGTTCGCGTCTCGCACCGAGGGCCGATGAGAAGCCTTGCCTCAAGACTTTATCGACTAGAGTCCCGGGCGGGCGCGTGATGACCGCATTCCCCCGGTGGGTGTTAACGAGCAATTTTTTGGCCTTCACCGAGGGTATGCATCGCATGTATACCCCCGAGGCTCCTCTCTTGTAGAGTTCCCTTCTCCAATCGCAGTGAAGGACTTCGCCTTCGCGGGCTGGCCGGCGAGCCTCGGTCTTGTCCTTCGGTAGCTCTCCCGGGTGAGGTACTCCATCGCCGGGTTTCTCCGTCGTGGACGGGTCGACCGCCATAGCTTCGGGTGTGGCTTGTTGTGGTGCCCCCGTGAGCCCCGAGGGTACTTTCAAGGGGTGTACTTGACCGAGGGTTTATTGAGGTCTCGGGTGAGGACGCTCGGGGAACGGTACCTCGGGTTGCCGCGACCTTGGCCGGTTCATCCGCGGCCTCGTTGTAGCGCCTCGGGCGTATGCTTGTGCTCAAGCCCATGGAACTTTTCCTCCAATTTGCGCACTTCCCGACAATACGCCTCCATCTTCGGGTCGTGGCACGCCGAGGCCTTCATGACTTGGTCGATGACCAATCGCGAATCCCCCGTTTCCAACCGTCGGATTCCGAGGTCCGCCGCGATCCGGAGACCGTTGACTAGCGCCCCGATTCTCGCGACGCTATTGGAGGCAGTGGAAATGCAGCCGATGGCGTACTCGTGTGAACCCCGAGGGGTGAGATGAAGAGTAAACCAGCCCCTCGCGCCGCCTTCATCATGGATCCATCGAATACATGGTCCAAAGACTCGGCCCGGATGGGTGCGGGGGTATGGTATCGGTCCATTCGCCACAAAGTCGGCTAGGACCTCGATTTGATCGCTTTGCGGGCAGAATGATATAGTTTCGCCCATGAGCTCCACCGCCCACTTCGCCACTCTTCCCGTGGGCCTCTCGGTTTTGGAGGATCTCCCGAGGGGGAACGAGGATACCACGCAAATCGGGTGCGCGAGGAAGTAGTGGCGAAGTTTCCTTCGTGTCGCGACGATGGCGCATAATAGCTTCTCGTGATCTCGCGAATACCTCGCCTTGGTGTCGGAAAGCACTTCACCGATGAAGTAAACAGGGCGTTGTACCGGCAACGTGTGCCCTCTTCCCGACGCCTACTACTTACCACCGTGCTGACCACCGGGTAGTGGCAAGGACGTATAAGAGCGGGTTTCTCCCGGATTTGGCGGTACCAGGACCGGTGGGTTTGTCGAGCTTGAGGTTGCCGAGGGCCTTTTTCGCCTCGGGGTCCGTGCAAAGCGCCGGACTTGCGAAGGAGCCGTAGAGGGGCATGCCCTTCTCCCCGAGGCGTGAGATGAACCTCGCTTAATGAAGCCGGGCAGCCCATGACCTTCGTACTCCCTTGATGTCTTGGATCGGACCCATCTTGGTGATTGCGCCAACCTTGGTCGGGTTTGCTTCGATGCCTCGCTGAGAGACGATAAAACCCCCAGAAGATCCTCGGGGACCCCGAATACGCATTTTTCGGGGTTGAGCTTGACTCCCTTCTTGTTTAGGCACTCGAAGGTTTCCCGAGGTCACCCACGAGGTCCGACGTTTTCTTGGATTTGACCACTATGTCGCCGACGTAGGCCTCCGATGATCCTTCCAATGAGTTCCCGAAGATGATTTGCATGCACCGCTGGTATGTTGCCCCAGCGTTCCTCAGCCCGGAAGGGCATGGTGAGGTAGCAATACATCCCGAAGGGTGTTATGAACGAGATCGCGAAATGGGTCGGACTCTTTCATTTTGATCCGGGTGATAATCGGAATACGCTGGCCAAGAAAGGACAACGTTTCACATCCCGCAGTGGAGTCGACAATTTGGTCGATTCGAGGTAAAGGAAAGGGAACTTTCGGACATGCTTTGTTGAGACTAGTGTAGTCCACACACATCCGCCATTTCCCATTCTTTTTCTCTACTAATACAGATTAGCTAACCACTCGGGTGGAATACTTCTTTTATGAATCCGCCTCCAAGAGCTTGTGGATCTCCTCGCCGATGATCTTCCGCTTGGCGTCATCAAACAGCGCAAGCGCCGCATGATCGGGCTTTGAGCCCGGCCGGATGTCTAGGGAGTGCTCGGCGACATCCCCGGTATGCCCGGCATGTCCGAGGGTCCCCACGCAAACGCCTTGGCATTCGCGCTGAGGAAGTCGACGAGCACGGCTTCCTATATCTCGGATCCAGTCCGAGCCGATGGTCAGCAGCCTTCTCCTTCGGTTCTTGGGATCGAGTGGGATCTTCTTGGTGCCCGAGGAGGGCTCGAAGCTCCCCCGGGGGCGCTTGGCCTCATGCTCGATCGTGATTTCGTCAAAGCTTCTCTTCGCAGATCGGGCGATGAGTGCCTCGGCAATGGCGAGTGCCTCGGCATACTCCACGCTCTCCACGCCGCACTCGTATGCATGATGGTGCGAGGGGCCGGGCCGTGATGACACCCTTCGGCCCCGCATCTTGAGCTTGAGGTACGTGTAGTTCGGGACAGCCATGAACTTGGCGTAGCAGGCCGCCCGAGGAGTGCGTGGTGGGGTACCGCGGACCCCAAGGATCTCGAATGTGAGAGTCTCTTGCCTGAAGTTCGAGGGGTCACCGAAGCAAACCGTAAGTCGATCCGCCCGAGGGGCTTTAGCCGCTTGCCGGGACGACGCCATTGAATGCCGGCCCTCCGTGGCGGATCTTGGACTTGTCCACCCCGAGGAGGTCAAGGGTCTCTTTTCAGATGAGGTTGAGGTTGCTCCCTCCGTCCATAAGGACTTTGGTGAGCCGAGTGTTGGCGATGATGGGATCCACCACCGCGGTGGATAAGCCCCCCGGTTCGGGATGTGCCGGGGTGATCCGACCGGTCGAAGGTGATGGCCTCGGTCCGACCAGCTCGGGGTGCCCGGCTCCGTGGCATAGAACCTCCCGACGCTCCTTCTTGCGCCTGCCGACGGGACATTGTTGGTCTTTGCCGCCGAAGATCATGTAGCGATTATCCACCTTCGAAGGGAACTCCTCGTTGCCCTTGGCGCCACCCCGGGAGCCTCTTCCTCTTCACCCTGGGGATGGCCTTGAGCTTGGCGAAATGTTGGCGTACCCTCTTGCACTCCCGAGGGTATGCTTGACCGGGTAGCTATGGTTACGGCATGGCTTCTTGAGCATGTCATCGAAGGTTTCTTGTGGCGGGGTGGGGCCCTTGCGGTCGACCGCAGCCACCATGTCTTCATCGTCCGCTTGCGGCGTGGCCCTTGCCCTTGCGGCTCTTATCTTTCTTCTTTTTCTTCTTGCTCTCCCGAGGTTGCGATCCCGGGCTCCTCTTCCTTGCGCTTTCCCTTGCCGAGCCCCGATTGAACAGAGCCCGACTTGACCTCCTCACCGCCGGGCGGCAGGCGATGTCCATCGCCTCGTTTGCCTCCGGTGGGAGTCCGGCGCCCGCCTTCTTCACGAGGTCTCGGCAAGTGGTGCCGGCCAAGAAGGCCCCGATGACGTCCGAACCGTCACATTAGGGAGCCTCGGTCCACGCTTGGAGAAGCGCCGGATGTAGTCGCAAGCAGGATTCATCGGACTTTGCGTGAGTTCGAAGGTCTCAGAATTTCCCGGGCGCAGTACGTGCCCCAGAAGTTACCGCATGAAGGTTCTCACCAAGTCCGCCTAGTTTGATATGAGGTTGGGTGGAAGGTGTTCCAGCCAAGCTCTGGCAGACTTCCGGAGAGGTATAGGGCAAATTCGATTATCACTTTGTCATCATGTGCCCTCGCGAATCGGGGCGTGCCGCCCGATAGTCGTCGGCCATACCTCGGGACGAGTCTCTCCCGTGTATTTCTCGAGATGGCTCGGGGGGGGGCAAACGCAGCGAGGAGTGCGGTGCCCTCCCGATGTCCCCGTGAAGGCCTCGAGGCCCGGCGGATCGGGAGTACCCGCGGCCCTCTCGATCCGCCCGCGGCGCCTCGTCCCGCTTGTCGTCCCCGAGGCGAGCCACCCCGGGCGTGCCCCCGCCGCTCGATCCCGTCCCCTCGAGGCCGTGGGCGCCTCGGTTGCGGTCGGTGTGGGTCTTCGCTGGCGTTCCCGTGACGGCGGCCCGCGGTTGTCGCCCAGCGCTCTCGGATCGGGCCTTGCCGAGGCCTCGGCTCGATCCGGGCCGGGATCTGAACCCCGCCGACCCCGCCCTCATTCCGCGCCGCGACGTCGCGGCCCGATCCCGGAAGCGGAACTCTCCGCCTTATTGCACCGCCGCCTTGTCAAGGAGTTGACGGAGGCCTTCCCCGTATGCGCCTACCCCCTGTGAGTGGAGGGCTCGGGCATTTTCGCCGCCCGGAAGCGGCGGCCGCCGCCACGCTGAGGCCGGCTCTGTTGAACAGGGCCGCTATGCCGGGATTGAGGCACTCCACCGGTCCGCCACGTCCGCCGCCATTGTGAGCTTGAGGTGCCCCCGCGCCCGCTTTCGCGTTGAGCTCGCTCCCGCCGGATGTTTTGCTGATGCCGGGAGTCGCATTCGCCCGGATCCGTTCCTCGCAGATCTCGTGAGGCCGATGCTTTGGCCGGCATGCCGGCGCCGCTACCGGATGGATCGGGGCAGAAGCCGCCGCTGGAGCTCGTCGTGGCGGTACGTCCGCGTCATCTTCGCCGGAGACGCCGCTGTGGCCGCCATCCCGCGGGCGGGACCTCGATGTTGAAGCATTCCCGTGGGGTCATAGTACTCGTCTTTCATCGCCGGTGCACGGTGCGCCAACGCCCGGAGGAGGTTTCGATTCTCCGGACGGTAGAGCGAGTCCCAAAGCTCGGGACCAGGCCCCGGTTGAAACCCCGAGGGGGTGGCATGGCGGGGTCGTCCCGCGTCCTCTCGAGGATGCGCTCCTCCGAGTGAATGTCCATGGGATAACGCTCCCGTGGAACGACGGGGTGGTCTGGCTCGCTCTCCTGGCGAAGGCTTCGACCGAGGTTTCACGCCGGGCGAGGATTCACCGGACTCCTCTCCGTGATGACCGAGCGGAGGCGTTTTTCCCGACGATTGGGGTTTCGGGGTACCCTACCACGAAGCGGTGGCGGTAAGGTATTTCCCGGGGCCTAGGGTTCCCGGGAGCCCTCCTTCTCGCGAGTCGGCGCCGGGATACGCCGACGGATTCGTAACCGTTGTTTGACGCCGCCTTTGCGCGGCCGATGTCCGCCTTTGCCGCCTTGCGGGGGCGTGATGATGGGCTCGCGCGGGCGATGCTGCCCCTCCTTCTACGATGCGACGCCGGGCGTAGGATCACTATCGTGTATTGTGGCCGAGCGCCACAAATGCCGCGGTCCAAGAACGGTGTGTAACCCGCGGCGGGAGCTCTCGTCTTCGGCTTCGGGTGGTGGAAATGAAGGCGGAAACGCCATGAGGGCCGAGGGAGATGCAGATTGCACACGGCGCCCCCTACCGGGCGCGCCAACCGCCGGGCGCTTTCAAGGAACGGTGGGTGCCTCGTGCCGGCAATAAAGAATTTATAAGCCGTGTGCCTCCTCCCTCGATGGCGTAGCGCAAGATGGACACGGACGCAGCGGTTTATCCCGGTTCAGCCAACGGGCCCTACGCCCAGGGGGGTGTGTCCCGCCGTGTTACCGCGCTCAAAGGTGAGCCCGCAGTGAGGGGTTACAGCGGCCGCTGGGGAGAGACGCTGGTCTCAAGCCCCACGATCATGGTTATGGTGGTGGTGGTGTGCGTTTCCTCCGTGTGAACCGGAGTTGAGCGGGCTCGAATCGAATCCTCTCTAATGAGGCATTACTCCCCCTTTTATAGGAGAAGGAGAGAGATAATGTTTACACCGTGGACACCTAGGTGGCTAATTCCCCGAGGCCGCACCGGTTGCATGTGCGCCGCCGAGGGGTCGGGCCGGGCTTGGATGTCGCTTGACGAAGACACGCAGCGCCCCGATCCGAAGGTGGACGTGCCGCCGGCACGCACCCCCCGAGGGTCTGAGGCGCCCCTCACAATCCGCATGGCGAGGGCGGTCCCAGGTCGCCGGGCTATGCGTGTCGTGCCCGGTGGTCCGCCCATCGTTTTGACGGCAAGTTCGGGAAATGCACAAAGTGTCATCCGGTTCCGTCGTGCGGGTGGCGTAACATGTCACCGGTTCAGCTTTTTGCGCCCCATCGGTCGGATTGGGAGACGACTCGGTTCGATTGGATTGGCGTAATCGATGGCATCGCGGCGTCCGGCGCGGCGACCGCATTGAATGCGGCGGTTTCCCTTCTCCGACGGAACCTCCCACGCCCGAGGGTCGGCGACCCTAGACGGGCTAGTTGGGCTGCCTCACCCGAGGATGGAGAGCTGGTCTCCCTCGGGCGAGGCGGAGTTTTTGCGCCCGAGGGTGGTGAGCTAGGCCACCCCGGGACGAGCGGCGGAGATTTCTCCCCCGGCCTGGTGAGCTAGGCCAGCCTCGGACGAAAACGGAGATGCGTGGTCGAGTCCGAGCCATGGTTTGCATTGCCGTCGACGTGGAACGCCATGGTTCGTTGTTTTGCGAGAGGTCTTTGACCTTGTCCTTCGTGAGCGTAATAAGCTCTTTTTGCGCCGTGGTGATTCCATTTGGGCCGCTTTGTGGGCCGTCGCTCAGGCCATCTGTAGGCCGATTCCGCCGCCGTGTGAGCGTCGTGGCTCCATGGCCTGGTCCATCGTCCGTCGGGCCATCCCTCCGCGCGGGATGATAGCGGGCTAGGTTTTCTTGGGCCTTGGCGGGCCGGCAGATTCTCACAGTTTGGAGAATGTCTCGGGGCCCAATATTTAGGTCCCCGACAATGGGTGACTCCAATGCAAGAGGAGGAACGTGCAGCATCAAACATTAGTTGGCCTTGTTTATCAGGTTTATAGTTTGTCGGATGGATGGCTCCTCCTCTTTCAGTAGTCGACACAAGCAACTATAGAAATTATTAATTTTTTTAAATTCAGAACAATGTAGATACACACCTCTGTGAACATATACGTAAACCCTACCCCTGTAGGTGCATAAAGCGAGAGTGGCAGAAGTCACCATAGGTGTCTTTGCTATCGATGGGAACATCATCGACCACTAACACACACTGCCATTAAAATCCTATAAAATACCACAAGTGTCTGGTTGTGGACTGGAACATCGCCTACCGCTGAAAGCACATCACCGTTAAATCTTAGAAAAAATCGCTTTCACAAGGATTCGAAATCAGAACTTAAGGTTTTATGGAGACTCTTGTAACCACTTGGCTACATGCCCTTCCACATAAAAATTATCATCAGTTTACTCTGTTGATTAGTATTTTGCTACAAAACAAGAGGAAGAGAGGGACGCTAATGATTATGATCCGGCCAGTATCTATGACAACGGCGTACCCCATAATTTTCCCCTCAAGATGTGTCTGGACAGTATTCTGGCTGCATTCGAAGGGTAAGGATTAGTGTGCGCCTCAGCGTCTGCGTCTTGTGCGGTCGTACTTAGAATCTCAAAATAAAATTGCAACAGTACGTACGTAGACTCCACGCTAGGAGGCAGATCGAGAGAGGCACGCATGCGTATGTACCACAGGCTGAAACCAAGCAAGCTGAGAACGTACCGTCGTGTAGAACGCGTAGTGCGAGAGGATCTTGATGAGGAAGAAGGTGACTTTGAGGGGGAACAGCCACCGCGTCTTGTTCCACCGCGCCAACGCTTGCTCTCGCCGCTCCACCGGCATGTCGGCGAACTTGCGGACGTAGGGGAACTTGCCGCCGGAGATGCAGAGCCGCCCGCAGAGAGCCAGCGTGCCCACCTTGGTGCTCAGGATCCAGAGCACGACGTTCACCAGCACCACCGCCTCCCAAACGCATCGAGTGACCAGCTCAGCGACCTTGATTTCGTCATCAAAAAGCAAAGAAATAAATAAGCATCATCGGCGACGGCGATTCGATGGACGCCGATGCGAGCTAGCTCACCTCTTCAGGGATGGTACCGTCGGCTGCAGAGGCGAGGTAGAACCGCTCGAGGTCCTTGCGGCCGCCGTCGCCGTGGAGCCGTTCCGTCGTCACCGGCAGCGGCAGGGACGGGATGAGCGCGCCGCACATGGCGCGGAGCGCCTCCATCTGCGCGGGGTGCAGCCCGTGCGTGTAGCGCTCGCGCCTGCACCCCCGCAGCAGTGGGTGGCCCCTCCGCCGGCGCCGTGTCGGTGTCGCCGCCTCCTGCGCCGCCATTACCAGCAGCTTGTAGTGTGCGGAGATCTCTGTCGTGTAGTTTTGCCAAGCTCTGTCGATGTGCGGGAATGTGTGCTCACGCGTGTGCCGCGTATATATGGATGGATGCACGTACTAGACGTTTGCAGTTTGCTGGACTCGTTTTTAATTGTCACAGTGTGACAAGAAAATGACAGTGTGGTTGGGGAGGCAGCATCACAGTTAATACGACGACTCCATCACCCGAATTAAGCCATGGCACCGACTCATCATGGAAATTGCACCTGCGCATAATGACTTTAGTGACCGATGGGACAAGTTCTGTTTCTCTAGGAAAATACTCCCTTCATCCCAAATTGTAAGTCGTTTGATTTTTTATTTTTTCCTCTCCAAGTTTGACCATTCGTCTTATTCAAAAAATTACGCAAATATAGTCAAATTTAAATCATTCTTTAAGAACTTTTATTAATAAAGAAAGTCACGGCAAAAGAAGTGATATTTTGCACAAATTTTTTAATAAGATGAGTGGTCAAATTTGTTGTCAAAAAAAAAAGTCAGATGACTTATAATTTAGGATGAAGAAAGTACTATTTACAGTTAATTCTACGGCTTTTCCTAGCTGCAGGGGCTGGAGTATATGTAGTTTTAGTCTTCTAATTTCATTTATAGCCCGTTTCAAATATGGTTTAGTTTTCATATACTAATATAAAAAGTCAAATGTTGTTGGACGCTTGAAATTTTCAAATTACAACTGCAACTATAATAAGTTGCATCGCAAACTACTGTTATTTTAGCTTTACTACAAGCTAATTTTGTTAATAAATAAGGTATAAACAGAAATCAAGTGTTGAACCATCTAGAAACACACGTTTGTTGTGTGTGCATTGCATTAAATGCAAAAGAGTGGTTAGGATGATCAGCAAGCTTTGTCGAAAAATTATTTACTACTTTGTCGAGGATTTTGGTTAAAACGCCAATGTCCAAATTGAAGAGAAGGGGTGCAAGTGCAACGTGATCTCCTTTGCCTAAACCCTTTCATAGGTTAAAAACAAGATAGAGCCAATTTTTTTAACAATCTTCCTTATCCATGACACATTGTGATCATCTTTAACACAATAGATGCCTCAAAAAAAATTATTTAGCTCTAGGAAAATTAAAAGATATTGATAGAAATCTAGAAAATTCCAAAAACTTTATGATTGATATATAAACA
Source organism: Hyparrhenia diplandra (assembly GCA_015847255.1). Taxonomy (NCBI): domain Eukaryota; kingdom Viridiplantae; phylum Streptophyta; class Magnoliopsida; order Poales; family Poaceae; genus Hyparrhenia; species Hyparrhenia diplandra. The sequence goes on from JADLZK010012132.1 coordinate 134,467, forward strand.
ATGTGCAATGAATATAATTGATATATAAATGTGTATTGAAAACTTTTGCAACTAAAAATAATATGCACCTAGCATGAATACATCAATGCACTTATTATTAATGTATGTTTCATTTATGTTGATTATATCTCATGTTTTTGTCACGTGAAGTATTTAAAACATGTTTATGCATTGATTAAAATGTTTTGCAAATTTTCTAGATTTTTTGGATATTTTTTCATCTAGAACTAAACCAATTTTTTAAAGATATTTTCATGAGCTTAAATATTTTATTTGGATTTTTTATATCTTGACCTATCTCTAGCTATTTCAGAATTTTAAAAAGTTAGAGACATTTTCTATGGTTTAAAAACCTTATCGAGTATTTGTTGATTTTTTCACTAAAAAACAGAATCACCTTCAGAATTACAGTAAACGGGATAGAGAGGTAATTTAAATGGTTTTGAGAGTTCAAAGGTGTTTAGTTTTGAGTTGACAAAAATAATTAGATTACACATAGTTTGTAGTTGATAGAGCAAGAATGGACATTTTCTGCGCCGCTTGTTCATCAGCGGAGACGAGATTGGCCCATCCAAGCGTTTGCTACCTGGGCATGTTCGTTGGCATAATCATAATAAGGAAAAAGTCCATATTCCCTCCCCCAACTATCACGAAAGTTCACTTTTCCTCCTTTAACGTAAAAAGCGGACAAATCAGCTCCCTCAACTTTTTCAAACCATGCAAATTACCTCCCTCGGCGGTTTTGAGGGCGGTATTGCTACAGTAACAGCGGTTTGTCTTTTCCTTTTTAAAAAAATCGGTTGAATCTTTGAAAAAACATAGTAAATCACAAAAAAAAATCATAAAATGAAAAAAATCTAATTTTGTTGGACTCCACATGATTAAATCTACAAAGTGAATATATAATATGATATACTTTAATATAAAGTTTTTACTATGAAGGTTTTGTATTTTTCTTTTTTATATATTCAATGTGTAGATATAATTATGTGGAGTCTAACAAAATTAGATTTTTTATTTTATGATTTTTCTGTGATTTACTATGATTTTTCAAAGATTCAAAGGGATTTTTTAAAAAAAAAAAGGAAAACCGTTGTTACTGTAGCAATACCGCCCTCAAAACCGCTCGAGGGAGGTAATTTGCATGGTTTGAAAAGTTGAGGGAGGTGATTTGTCCGGTTTTGACGTTGAGGGAGGAAAAAATGAACTTTCGTGATAGTTGAGGGAGGAAATTCGGACTTTTTCCTCATAATAATAATATGGGCATGCACGCGCCGCCGCCCAATTTGGGCCTATGGTTCCATGGGCCATCCAACACGCCGGTTGCCGCTGAATTCGAACTTGGTATCTACACATGTATCTACATAGATGTAGCCGCATAATTGACCAAAAAGGCAGCAGCAAGACAAACTGCAGGGAGTTGATAGAGGATAGTTTTCAGTCTTTGTCTGTGGTACATATCCCACCTAAATTGTAATTTTGTGCTCACGAACTTACTCTTGTGGGGGACCCGGGTCAGTACCAGTTTTGGACTGACCCCCTCCCGGAGTTTGTATCACGTTTATGTGCTCGCGATTTAGCTGAGCATTCTTCAGTCAATACAAGGCCATAGAGCGGAGTGTGAGAATAAAAAAAAAACAATCATTGCATAATCGACAATCTTCAAGTTACCATGTGTTGCATGTTTTTAATGTTTTATATATTTGTAACACTATTTCGCCCAATCTAGATTGATAAGGTTCGGCTTCCTATCCTTTTGGATCTATTTGTCTTTTAATGTTTTATGCTCATCTTGTCGTGACAAATACATCGTGTGTTTATAATAGCCGAGCAAGATCAATCCAGGTTGTCATGTGTTGCGGGTTCAAGCATGCTAGACGTGAGTCCTTGACAGAACTAGGTATCGTGCGGCAGATGCAGGTTTTTGGATTGTTTTAGAGCTAATCATCCGGTGGATTAGATTTTATCTCAATCTGATAGGTTTGCTTACATATACTTGTTTGAGTTTATTCTAGATGGGTCGGTAGATTAGCTGATTTAGACCTATGCATGTTTTACTTAAATTAGATTTATATTTATGAGTTACATATTCATGTCTATCATGCTTGAGCTTGACAGTTTTATCAGTCTGTTATATGCTTTTATGATACATAATATTGATGATCGATCTCACTTGTTCAAACATGCTTTCCTTGTGTTCATTCGGCAATCATGCTTTACATGTCTTTATTCTCATAATAGCTGAATGCTTTGTAAACATGTTGGCAGATAGCTCCTATAGCTATATGTCATCGTAAGTGGCTTCTGGGCCGTATATATGGAACTGTGCGGTCTCACCTGGCATGTTACAACTTTTGTATCTAACAATTTTGTCCCTTGTCAGTTTCATGTCAAACTGACTTGCACGCTTCCGGATTTCGATCGCCTAGGCACCCGTTTGAAGCTACGCTTTCCGGCTTGCTGTGTGTGAGGCATAGTGCGCCACATTTTGTGTCAACAATATGTACCATTTTTTTTTTGCTACGCAAGCGACTATTATATACAATGAAACATATTCGTTGCGACATAGATGGGCCATTGCAACCATCAACTAAATAATTGCAATATCACCGAGGGTATTACAATGACAATAAACTTGCTCGCAACGAAAATCCCAAATCATGGCAACACAAATAGCTTATTGCAACCGTTCTATATTTCGCAAGGATTTCCATACTTAAGCCCATGAAACAATTTCCGTGGCAAAAGTCACTTCTATCACAACCAAAAGTAAAAAATTGTTGCCGCAACACTCCTTAGTAGTGATTTAGACGCTTGTTTAGCTCTCTAATTGTGTTTTTGCTTGTGTAGCTAGATGCAGTGTGCTTCTAACTTATTAGCTTCCGTAGCTTGTTAGTTGCTTTGCATAGTCTATGTAACTAAGTAATTTGAGCCCTTGGGTTCGGCTTGTGTAGCCTTGTCCATTGTGCATCTAGTGAGCTTAAATTGCTTTTGTGCTTTTGCTCGTTAGAATTGTGTAGGAGCTCCCCCGTGCGTGAAGTACTTGTGCATAGGTTTGTGTGACCTTGGAGTAGAATTGTTTTGGTGAGCTCAAGCTATGCCGCCACCTTATTTGCGTTGTGTAGGATTTTTTAGAGACACTTCAGAGTTATAGATAGATGGGTGAGGTCCTAGCTAAACGAATAGTTTCAATCCCGCATTATTTTCGGTTAGCCGGTGCAATTAGTGTTAGAAAGGACTATTCATGCCTCCTCTACTCTGTCATCTCAACCCTAGAGTTAGCCATTGTGCAAGTGTTGGCATGTGTGAGTCATTGTAATCATTAAAGTGTTGGAGAAGGCCCTCCTACTAAAGTGTTTGCCAAAGGAGATATCGGGGAGCCCATGAGGTATATGGGCCAACTCTCTACCTAGAAGAGGCCTAGATAGTACCTAATTCTCAAAAAAAAGTAGGTATCTAGAGTAATGTCATGTGAAATCTAACACCACCAAGGAGTCACATGTAATAGGCGTTGCCTATATAAGTTCATAATGGCATCGAGCAAGGAACATCTTCTTCCACTCATTTCCACTTGTTAAAAATGTAGACCGATCTCTCTCCTTTGCCGAGCTCTCTCATCTCCCCAGTCTCTATTATTCAGAACTATCATATAAGGGTGTGGAAATGAGTACCAAAAATATGTCAACCAATCTTTACCGTGAACATAATGATTTAAGAATCGTTTATCAACAAAAATAATTTAAGAATTCAGCTAGTGCAAAACACAAATGTTATTGGTGACCTAAAACCGATAATAATAGTATGCCAGAATGTTTCCTCACCTCTAAAACCGATAATAATAGTATGCCTAGAATGTTTCCTCACCTCATTAGCATTTTGGTCATGTATAACAAGACACTCAAAAGCGCATTTGAGAGTATATCACGGCGGTAAGCCCCCGTGATCCCTTTTCTCGCTTGATTAAGTCCATCTCGAAGGAGGAAGAGGGATATGTGGTCATCTACTGTGTCGGAGGAGGCGCAGATCGGTAAAGGCGGCGTTCAGCGAATCGGATCGGCGGGGAAGAGGGCGGCGCGCGGATAGGCGGAGAAGGCGCGGATCGGGCGGAGGGGGCGTGGGACGCGGATCGGCGGCGTAGGGAAGGGGATCGGCGGTGGAGGCGTCAATAGTGCGGATCTATGGCGCCGTGGGGGCGGAGGCACGGATCGGGCGGTGGAGGCGTCGGGCGGAACGGTGACGGAGGCATCGACGAGCGCAATGGTAGAGGCGGCGCCAGTCGGCTTCTGTGGCGTTGACAAAGGGGATCCATGGAGCGGAGCGAGGCGCGAAGGTCGTTGTGTGTAGGGGGTGGTTGGAGAATCTTCGATCTAGGTTAGCAGATTGATCGAGCATTTCGTGTGTACAAATAAATACGCCTAAAATATCGCTAGATATCGACTTTGGCATCGGACAACCCAGCCCAACACAAGTCAATTCGCAAGGGACGAGAGGAAAGGCGAGAGGTTTGGGCCTAGGCTTTTCTTGTCGCCGACCGGCTGGCTCCGCCCAAAAAAGGAGGTTATGCTAAATTTTTAAATAATATATATACTCCCTCCATCTTAAGATTATATGAAAAAATACTAATACTTATAAGACAAAATAAGTATTGTTAGATTAGTTATAAAATATATTTTCATAATAAATTTATTACAAGATATAAATGTTAATTTGTGCCTCTATATTCTTAGTCATTATTGTCATATTCTATCAAGTGTACTTCAATGTTCTAGTATATTTCTCATGTTCTATCCAAGTGTACTTTGATGTTCTAGTATAAATAAATCGATATTCTCAAAGTGAAATGTTTCGGTTTATGCCTAATGTAGAGTTACCATTGCTTCATTTATATGGTAAGAGACGTCATCATTTGTGTCATGTGGAATTCTCGGACTCGGCTTAATTCTCTATACATGTACTTGGGTGAATTTATTTGTATATAATTTTTCACCAAGTAGTCATGGAGATTTCCTTTTATTTTTTTTAGTATATTGCATCATTGGCTAGAGCTATGATCTACCTTCATGGGAAGTATGTCATCCACCTAGACACTAAACCAACAAATCTTTTGGTTGGAGCCCACGTACTTGCATTGTGTTTTTTTTTCTCTCACGACAGTAGTTAACGTCAACATTTTACCATGAATAAATAGAACAATTAAGAACAAGAACAATAGAAGATAGAGTTTACACTAATGATTTCCATGAGTTTTGGTGCATACTCGGTTTTGCGAGAAGAACTAAAAAAAACATGAGAATCGAGAGAAAAAAAAAAAAATAGAGAGACGGAAGAAAATGACCAAATCAAGTGATTAATATAAATTTCGGGGACCTAAAGGTCGGAAGAAGACACCTTGCACAGGTCGGGGCCCACATGCTAACATGTGGGACCGGGCGGCCACTTTGATCGGGTGGGGCCACATGGCTCCCCCCCGAGGGATCCACGTGTCCTACGCTTCTCACCCCTCGAAAACCCTGAACCTTCCTACAACCGACCTAATGAGTAGTAGAATAGAAGGAGATCCAAGTCTAGGATGACTTGAACTTCAGATTTTGTCAAGGTGTTCTATAGCTACATTCATATCTTTTGATATATTTACTCAAGTTTATCTACGATATTGTTCTTTATCTTTGTTTGCATTGTTTATTGTTTGTTTTAATATGTCTAGTGGAGTTAGATATTTATTATGGATTGCATGCTTGGGATTGTATAGCTCTCATCTTGTAACATGCAAGATAGGTGTTATAACTTATGTAAGCGTGACTATGTTATATCTCGCAAATGTCCGCTATATGATGAGTCATGGGGTAGATCGTAGGGGTGGCAGCCCTATTGAGTCCTCTGTAATCCTCCCTTCATATATAGTGAATGGTATGACGTGTGTCGCGAAGAAGGTGAAGATCTCGTTATTAGATCCTTCCTAGTTGATGTTCCTTAAGTATGGCATGAAGTAGTAGTGCTAATAATGATAGCTAAATGTTTACACTAATTACGGTTTAGCAATAACATGTGATGATAGTTACTCATTATTAAGTTTTCCTTATATTACCCCATGTTAGTCCTTAGACTAGAATACTCTGTTAAATCTTTATCTTTTATTTATGAGGCTTGATCCCTGCATTTATCATTCATCTTTATTATTATTAATTATATATATCTTTATCATATTTATTATTATTGTGACATTAACCATGTCATTGAGTAGAATCCTTATTCATTATTGGTTTATAGTTATTCCATATATAAGGATATTATTAGTACTACGCATATCTAGTCGTAGATACCTTCCGAAGTAGTAGAATAGAAATGACAACTTTGGTCTTTACTCTAGTTAAAATACTATAATGATATTTATTATTCTATCCGCTTGCAGAGCCTTATTCTTTACTAGCAGGAGCCCCACGCAGTTTGCGTGGGTGAGTGTTGTCTATAGCATGTATAAAATAAGGAGAAGTAAGGATTGGGGGGCAAAAAAAACTGGTTTTTGGTAATGGGTGCCTTGTTTTCGTAACGGGTTTGATCTTTGTTACATAACGGCTTTGGTCTTTGTTTACGGGACCGATCATCTTATTTGTTACCGGGTTTTCTTGTTTCTTAGTGGTCTATTACTGTTTTTAACGGGTCGTTACTGTTCATATACCCAGTACTATTCATTGTACCCGTTACTGTGCTGGCAACAGTGTTTGCCTCACTGTACCCAACACAGGAACCTGTGAGGGCGTCGAACCCGGTTGGGTTTCACGTAAATCATAGGTAAGTATAGATTCCTTATCTTATTTTCTGCCTAGTCTTATCATTCTATGCCTTGGTATACTTTCTAGTTGCACAAGATGGACTAACACCCTATCTTACTAGAAGTATGGGTTCCTTTATGACTAGTTTACTAGTGGCAAAGTAATTTTCATATACCAAAGACTTTGTTTGGAGTCATTGTTTTTATAACGTTGTCATGGCGTCTTGTTGTTATATTAGTAATGTCGTTAAGCAGTGTCAACACTTCTAAATCAAACTAGAGATGACGAATCATCATTTTAGGGGAAAAATACCTCCTAAAAGCTAGCTTCAGAGTCTCCTTATTCCAAAGTTCAGAGATGGTTTTGTTGACTTCATTAGTGACAATGTAGTTAGGCTAGAATTCGATGTCTAGACTAGAGTTACCAAACCAACAATCTTACGTACCCAAAACATACTTTCCTACCATGTCCTACTAACCACTTGCATCAAACCATTATTTACTACTTTGTTGGGAATTTTGGTAAAAACGCCAATGGCCAAATTGAAGAGAATGGGTGCAACATGATCTCCTTTGCGTGAGCCCTTTCATCATAGGTTAAAAAAAACAATTGTTTTCATCATTACTTATATCAAAAATAGAACAAGTTTTTAACAATCTTCCTTATCCAAGACACAATTGTTTTCATCTTTAACACAAATAGATGCCTCAAAAAAAATTATTTAGCTCTAGGTAAATGAAAAATATTCATAAAAACCTAGAAATTTCCCAAAACTTTATAATTGATATATAAACATGTACTGAAAAAATCTTGCAACTAAAAATAATATGCACCCATCACGAAATTAATGCACTTAGCATTAACGTATGTTATATTTATGTTGATTATATCTCATATTTTTCACGCCAAGTATTTAAAACATGCTTATAAATCAATTAGAATGTTTTGCTAATTTCCTAGATGTTTTTGGATATTTTTTATCTAGAACTAAAACTATTTTTGCAATTTGTAAAGATGTTTTCAAGATATCTAAATATTTTATTTGGATTTTTTTTATGTTAATTAACCTATCGCTAGCTTTCATAATTTTTAAAGTTTAGAGACATTTTCTATGGTTTAAAAACCATATCGAGTATTTATTGTTTTTTTAAAAAACAAAATCGCCTTTGAAATTACTTCAAAGTTCAAACTATGATAGAGGGGTACTTTAAACGGTTTTGAGTGTTCAAAGGTAATATATGTTTAATTTTGAGTTTGACAGAGAAAAATAAATTACAGCAATAGTTGATAGAGCAAGAATGGACTTTTTCTGCGCCGCTTGTTCAACTGCCGAGACGAATGGCCCATCCAAGCGTTTGCGACCTGGGCAAGTTCGCTTGCACGAGAGGCGGATGCACACGCGGCCGCCCAATTTGGGCCGGTTCCATGAGCCGAGGACCAGCACGAGAGGCCGAGGATGCACACGCCGGATGCCGCTGAATTAGAATTAGTATCAGCCGCATAATTAATTTGACCAAAAGGCAGCAGCAAGACAAACTGTATTGTGAACAATCGTTGCATAATAGACAATCTTCACCAGGAACAAGTTGTATTGTGACTCACGAACCATTTGCACAATGTACTACATGTAGTATAGACGGTATCGCCACACTCGATTAACCAGAACGCATACATGCACATGATGCACACAAGAATGAACTCATCGCCCGGCGCGTCTCCATCATAGGCTGGCTACTGTCCCTTGCCCTGCGCCAGGCTCTCGGCGATGCCCTTGGAGAGGCACAAGGCGATGGACTGAATGGTGATCATGGGGTTGACGCCCACCGCCGTGGGCAGCACGCTGCCGTCGCACACGTACAGCCCCTCCGCCTCCCAGCTCTCGCCGCGGCCATCCACGGCGCCGTCCTTCGGGCTGGACCCCATCCGGCAGCTGCCCATCTGGTGCGCCGAGCAGTGGAGCGCCCACCTGTCGGCCCTCGAGTGCATGGGCCCCTTCTCGATGGTCACCTCGTCCAGGAACGCCTCGAGGTCCTCGTCGCTGAGGCCCTTGCACCGCAGCCGGAACCCGTCGCTGCGGTGGGTGCCGACCTCGGCAGCCCCCGCCGCCACCAGGATGCGCAGCGTGGTGCGTAGGCCGTTCCGGAGCTCCTCGACGTCCTCGCGGCTCGGGGTGAAGCGCACGCGTCCCTCGCCGTCCACGAACCCGACGCCGCGGTCGCGGACCAGCGCGAAGGCGTGCGCCGTGCGGGAGTAGCGGCGCATGCGCTCCTTCATGTCGCGGCCGGACTCCCACGGCACCATGGCGGCGAACGCGCCCGGCCCCAGCGCCGGCGTCTCGATGATGGTGCGCTCCGTGACGCGGTGCATGCTGGTGATGATGCCGCCCTCGAAGCACTTGCCGGGAGCGGGGGTCCTGCTTGTTCTCCGGGAAGTAACCCCACGCCATGGACACCGGGTGCAGGTGGAGGTTACTGCCGATGTGCCGGTTCTTGAGCCCGCTGTTGCGCAGCAGCGGCGGCGTCATCAGCGCCCCGCACGCCGCGATCGAAACCTTGGCCTCGATGCGCAGCTTCTTGGTGATGCCGCTGCTCGCGCACGTCGCCACCAGACCCACGCACTTCTTGCCTCGCCCGCTCCCGCTCCCGCGGTTCTTCTCGAAGACGAAGTGCTCGGCCTTGCAGCCGGTCAGGATCACCGCGCCGCGCGCGACGGCGTCCACGAGCCACGTCGTGTCGGTGCCGCGCTTGTCTCCGGTCGGGCAGCCGAAGTTGCAGCTCCCGCAGAAGTGGCCATCCGACGAGTTGCGCGGCACGGCGTCGGCGCACAGCCCGAGCGCCTCGCACCCGCGGCGGACCACCTTGTTCTGGAGCCCTCCTCCCGGCACGCGTCGGTCACGGCGAGCCGGGAGCACACCGCGTCCATGGCCTGCACGTACGCGGGGCTCGCGAACACCGGGAGCCCGTGCTCGCGCGCCCACTCCTGGGTCACCTCCTCCGGCGTGCGGATGCTCGCCGACCAGTTCACCGCCGAGCCGCCGCCGACCGTGGCGCCCGTGAAGATCATCGTGGTCACGTTGGACGTGCAGAAGATGCCGCCCCGCTCGAAGAGGCGCTCCATGGACGGGCCCTCGATCGAGCTGTAGTCCTCGGCGGTGAAGTAGTCGCCTTTCTCGACGACCACCACCTTGTACCCCGCGGACGCGAGCACAGCCGCGGCCACGCCACCGCCGCAGCCTGACCCCACGATGACGGCGTCGCATTGCACTGTATGGTGGTTCGGGTCCGACGCCGCCGGCTTCACCGTGAGGCCCCTCCCCACGAGCGATCTGAGCAGCGCGTTGTCGTTCAGCAGCCGGGTCTCCACCACGCCGACGTCGAGAGGCCGGGAAGGCGACGGTGTCGCCTCTGTCCCAGTCGGATCCTCCTGTGGCTCGTACACGCTGTATCCTATCGCTTTCCAGTAGGGATTCTCAGAGTTCTCATTCACCTGCATGTTTGAACAGATATTTTTGCACTGACATATTTGCCTATGATCTTGGAAAAGTGATGATTGTGATAAACATTGTATTCTATGAAAAAAAAAACCATTCCATATATATCATCAATGGTTTCCCGGGAAAAGTAAGGCCACGATTTTCTTATCTGTTGGTGTGCAACAAGTAGATGAATTTCCGGCATGCTTGTGGTTATACAAGCTACCACGATCACATCAGTTCCAATCAAGTTACTTGGTACAGCACTATCAGGTTACGCACACAGAACTAGTAGATTTTTTTTGTGGTCCCTTCTTATGGACCGAGACACCTTAGTACAGTACGAGATTAGTTGCGTGTTCTATAGGAGTATGCAAGACCGTGCATATCCTGGATAGAATCGACTGGTGCCAAAACCAAGTTGCATTCAGATAAAGCGGTCATTTTCAGTTTTCAGAACTGAATTATCAGAAAATTTAAATGCTGACAGTTGATAGGAAGATCGAGTGGCCTTGTCAAGAAACTGCACATAATGTACTAGTTAGAATCGACATGTGCCAAAACCAAGTTGCGACATTCAGATAAGAACACTAGTGATTTTCAGTCTTCAGAACTGAATGGACTGGTCCAAACAAGATTTTTATAGCTTGGTGTTCTGATGAAATTTAAATGCTGACAGTTGATAGGATGATCAGTTATCCCTGCAAGAAACTGTATGATGGTCCAATACTGCACATACAGTGACTGGAATTGCAGCGGGTAACCACCCGAGAAAACAAAATCGACCAAACTCACAGATTTCAATCAGGAAGATAAATATGCTAGCTTCAGAAATCAACAGCAAGGTGGTGTTCCAGATTCGTGTAAGCGTGAAACTATTTATATTTACCTTGGCGACAGATGAGAGACGGCCCCTGTCGCTGAGGTGTCCTATACTAATTATTATGCAATTCTAAAGCATCCAACGAGCCTGAACAGATACTGTAGTAAGTACCTCAATGAGCAGTTACCGTATAAAATCTCTGCAGTGACACTTAATGCTGTGTCGGCACTATTGCTAATCCTCACGTTCTTGGTGTTCCCATTTGCCGATGACTTATTGCTTATTGCAGTTTATTCAGATTTTCGAGAGCTGATGAAACTGACAGTTTGGCCTAGTATCATACTACCTCCGTCCCTAAATAGATGTCATTCTCGCTTCCCGAGAAGTCAACGTTTTCAAACTGCCAAAGAATTATATATTAAAATATATATAAATTTATGCTAAGTAATTAGTATCATTGAAAAGATCTTTACGTCTAGTTTTTTAATAAATTTATCTGGAGATATAAATGTTGCACGTATTTTCTACAAACCTAGTCAAAGTTGAGAAAGTTTGACCGACACACACCCAAAACGACTTCTATTTAGGGACGGAGGGAGTACTAATACTATAGCGTTCAGAATAGTGGAAAGCTGCTCGTTACCAGCTTCTAACTGAGGTTCCAGAGCCTAATCTCGTACTACCAATTACTAGGACGTGTAAGCAACGAAGGGGGAGCAGAGTTTCCGGGCGTACCATGGCGTAGAAGACGTAGTGGCAGAGGATCTTGACGATGGAGAAGGCGATCCGGAGCGGGAAGAGCCAGCGCACCCGGTTCCAGCGCTGCAGCGCCGCCTCCCGCTGCTCCGGCGACATGTCGGCGAACTTGCGGACGTAGGGGAAGCCGCCGGCGAGGCAGAGGCGGCCGCACAGCAGCAGCGTGCCCACCCGCGTGCTCAGCACCCACAGCACCACCCATGCCAGCGCCACCGCCTCGTGGATGCACCGCGTCACCATCAGCTCCGCGACCTTTTAGTTTGGCACAATAGCAACAAAATAAAAAAAAATGTCATGCTCCTGCTGTGATTCATTTGGATACTGGAAAGCTATTCTTTTTCTTTATATATATATATATATATAAATATAAATTTAGAGGAAAGATCTTTTTTCTTCATATATATAAAAAATTATAAATCATGCAGAAATCGTGACATGACATCAGTGACGGAAAGCTTTTTAAGCTAAACTGTGTTACGCCTTTCTGAAGTGATAAAGACCGATCATAGTACGAGGTGCAACGTCGATACCACAGTAGTTGTTGGCAAAACTCTAGCCTAGGCAGCAGCAATTTTCAAAGTGGTGACAAGAAAGCCAACGGTGCACCGCTACTTTTCCCGTGCAGCGGACTAGATGTCTTGCCACAATTTTCAGTGCCAGAGACCGGGACCCGTACCACCGGTACCAAGCCAGATTTTTATTTTTGGTTTGCTGCATATCGCTGCGTGCAAGTGCGTACTTTACTATCAACAAACCTAGCAGAGCATTGAACTACAGTATGCAGAGAACGGCAGAGCCTCACCTAACGCTGAGGCTCAGAGATGAATGGTAACGCAACCAGATGTCAGATGGATATGATTCTTGTTTTGTTTTTAGCATCAGAAACAAACAGGAAAAGATATAGAGATAATTAGTTTGACCAAGCAAAAAAAAAAAACACTGGGCGATTGGCCGAGAAGATCGATGGTTTAGCAGTAATAAACCAATTAGGAACGAGACGGTAGGCATGCGTGATTGATGGTGGGTTTGTTGGTCACCTCGTCGGGGATGGTGGAGTCGGCGGCGGAGGCGAGGTAGAAGCGCTCGAGGTCCTTGCCGCCGGGCGGGTCCCCGCGGCCGGCGTCGTCCGTGGTGTCCGCGGGCAGCGAGGGGATGAGCGCGCCGCACATGGCGCGGAGCGCCTCCATCTGCGCCGGGTGCATCCCGTGCGTGTACCGCTCGCGCTTCCACCCGCCGCGAAGGAGCGGGTGGCCGCCGCCCCTCGTCGTCCTCCTGCCACCACCCGTCGCCGGGGCGGCGACCTTCTCCTTCTCCTCGCCGCCTTGCACCGCCATTATTGGTTGCGATGCAAGAACGACACGGCGAGAGAGAGACCAAGGCGGCACGACACGGGCTAGCGCGCGCCGGGGATCACTAGGCAAGGCAACAGGGTTGTTCGGGTAAGGTGCTTCTTGTGGCGGGCGACCTGTGATGAGCTGGGTTTGGCCCGCGCCGTGTTTTTTTATATAGAGAAACCCCTCGTGTTTCTGGGATCGGACGAGGGAATTCAGCAGCTAGCGAGAGAGGACCAGGAGATAGGGATCTTTCTCCTCATTCAATACGGCTCACCAACTAACCCAAGGAGAGGAGGTCACGAACTCTCACGGACGCCGTCGCCGTGTGTTATCGGCGGGTTTTCTTTTCTTTTTCATCAAAACATAGTACCTGTAAAATTTTTACTTCCCACAGAAGTCCGAGTCCCTGCAAGGACTTTTTCTACTCGTATTTTACATGATCATACTCTCTCCTCTCCGTCCTTGAATAATTTAATTCCTAAAATCTGAACCAGTTAAACTTTTATAAAAAAATAACAATATCTATTATATAAAATAAAATGACCATAATGCTTCATAGTTTTTCCTACAAATATGATCAACATTTAAAAATTTAACTCAAGATAACTTCAGAAATCTATTTAATTCAGGGATAGCTAGAGAGAGTATATATAGAAGTGGGCCTCACATGACGACCACTACCTGTAGCTTTTTTTTTTTTTTCGAAGCATACCATGGGCAAGACGTCTTTGCGTTAAAGAGGTGAGAATGTTAAAATTACATCCATTCTTTAGCGAGCTGCCCGGAAGCCATTAGGCGACACACATACAAATGACACGGATAGAACGGTGACGCTTAGAGGTTGTACTAAGAAGAAAACTAATGGTGCGACGAAGAGCAAGAGCTAGGCGACTAGCTAGCGGAATGCCTTGGCGAGGGCGCTCAGCACGCCACTCCGGATTTGGATCGCGGAATGGCACTTTGGCGGCCGGCGGTGGCGCGGCGTGGGGTGGCAGCCATACCGCCCACCAGTCCACCGAGGGCGGCGACACCACCTTGGCCACCTTGGGCGCCTCCACCGCCGATGAGCATGGGATCAAAATCCGGGGCGGGCCCTCCCAGCCAGCGAGACACCGCAAGGTCCCGCGGCGGCACCTGTGATCCGGAAGCTGTGATGCAACCTGAGCGGTCGACAAAGGCGGCGACTACTGGTCGCGAGGAGGCGGGCGTAGTAGGGGAGTCCAACGGCCCCTCGGAGGGGGTCGAGGCCCGGAACGTCCCGACCTGTAGCCTTTTAGGACAAAATTCAAATCCTATCTTTACTTTTTTTTTTTAGAGAGAGTAGTTTCGATAGTTTGGAGGATTTTTGGTGTCTTAGGTTTGAAAATCAGCTACCACAGTGATTATATATACATACATTAAAATAATAATGCTTCATATAATATATTTTTATTTATTTATACAGATTACATATAATGCCATATACGTATAAGCAAATACACTGTAGCCCAGGAGTTTACTAGCGTATTCTAGAAGTAACACACTTTACTAAACTCCACGTCGCTATTCCTCCTGGCAAAGCAACACGCTCGTGTCACTGGTTCAGAAATCTGAACGGTCCATCATCAATAGCCGCTAACGGTGCATGATTCTCTATGGCGGAAGTATTGACTTGCAAGGCAAAGGCGAAGCTTACTACTGTTAACGGTCCGTGTCAAAGCGTACGAGATACTGTTATACGCTTGCGTCGATGCCGTTTAAGATCCGTGCCAATGAGTACTAGTACGAGATACTGTTGTACGCTTGCGTCGATGCAATTTACGATCCGTGTCAATGTGTTATGAACCGGCACAAGACGCGAGAAATTTTGGTAGAGTCCTCACGTTTAACGCG
This sequence comes from Hyparrhenia diplandra, assembly GCA_015847255.1. NCBI lineage: Eukaryota > Viridiplantae > Streptophyta > Magnoliopsida > Poales > Poaceae > Hyparrhenia > Hyparrhenia diplandra. The sequence continues at coordinate 149,494 of JADLZK010012132.1, forward strand.
ACAAAGCCAACAATCGCCTTGCAAGCAAGACACCTTCAGTCGTAAGCTAGGCACATGAAAATCGGAATTCTAATCATCCAAACAATTAATTCGATATCTGTATCCGCCGAAACGTCAATATTGGTATCTGTATTTGCGTATTTGCATATTGAGTAAAGCCTCACTTGACAAAGCTTCATCACTGGCACCTAAGAGCAACTCAGAGAGATATGCTATCACATATTCTATATGTTGGTTTAGACCATTTAGTGTAAAATTGGCCTCCATCAGATTATCTCTAGTGTTTTGTAAAAATAGTCCTGAGCTATTCCATAAAAATAGTCCTGAGCTATTCCATAAATTTCGTTTGCCAAATATAGACGACGCTACCGGCTCGCCAAATCGCCCTTTCTCTCCCTAACACATGGGTCAACCTCTTCCACGCCTTCTTTTTTGTTAGACAATTAGAAAATTTCCATGTCATTTTAACATTATGATGATGACATATAAAAGATATTTAATCATTGAAAGCATGATAGCAAATATATCCATAATAATATGGAACATGAGAACAATAAACATGTGAAAGCATGTGTATATCAAAAACACAAAAGCATGACACATGTAACATAACAGTAAAACATCTCATAATAGCAACAGACACATGAGAGCATGTGAAACAAATTAACAGAACAACTAAAACACATAGACAGCAGCATATGAAACAGTAGGACTGAAAAGCTGAAACAAACATGCACGGCATATTACTAGCAAGAACAGGCATTAGACATATATAAATAAATAAACTGACTCAAACAAGGCGAAAGAAATATATGTACATTCCTTTGTCACTATTAAAATGGTTTAAAAATATATAAATATTTTAATTATATTCGTATATAAAATCAAATAAAAATGTGATAACTATTCAAATTTGATTACATGCATATAACTGAACCGGATCCGTCTCTACCAGCAAGCGAAAGAAAATCTTACCTTCTCCAGATCGACCGCCGGCGTGGATTGGACGCGCCGCCGATCGTGCCATTCCCAACGGACCGTGGCATGCTGTGTGCCTGTGCGGCTGTGGCCCGGCACGGAACACGGCGGCCGGGCACTACTACCATGCAACGCGGCTGCTGCCTGAACAATGATATCACTGGCGCGCGCGCATGCATCCACAAGACCGTGAGTAACGTAGCCCGCGTGTGGTCCGTCGGCGTCGGCGGGGACTGTGAGAGCTGAGTGAGAGCGCGCGCGGGGCACGGCCGCTGACGCAGGAGCGAGGCGCACGGGCACGGCGTGGCGAGATCGCATTCGGATCTGCAGGGGGTAAAGATGTACGTATGGCCCGTGGCGAGGCACGGCCCGCCCGGTGTCGGCGGGCCCGCGGCGGCACGGCCCGACCGTCGGACCGGGCCATAGGCGCGACCCGGCCTGGCCCGGTGCGGCATGGCCCGGTGGTGGCCCGTCAAAATATCAACAATTTGGCCCAGCCCAATCCACGTTGTACATCTATTTCCTAACTAACAGCCTAACCCTAGGTCCTTAAAGCTAATCCCCATCCGAGTCCCCAGAAGCAGCGGCGCGTGGCGTCGGCGAAGAGGAGGCAGCGGCGAGCCCGGATGGGGAGCCAGCGCGAGGCGCCGGCCCGGAGGCGGGCGCGGCCGCGCCCAGCGGCCCGCGCGGGGAGGCTTGCGGCGGCGTACGGCGGCGGCGGTGGCGTTGGCGTCAGTACCTTGGCGCAGCGGCGAGCGGCGGCCGGCGTGGCAACTGGTGGCCGGCGTTGGCGAGCCATGACCGGGCGCGGCGGCCGGTGGATGAGATGGTCTGCGTGGGCGCCCGGTGGCGGTCAAATGGCCCACGGACCGGGCCATGGGCCGCGGACGCGGCCGCACGGTGGGAAACCTGGCGGCCCGGCGGCCCATGGCCCGACAGCGGCCGCGTGGCCGTCCGGCCGGCTTCGGCGGGCCCGCGGGCGCACCGGGCCAGGCCCGTTGGACATCTATAGCAGGGGTCCTGCCACTGCCCAGCGTCAGAGCTTAGCGCGGCCAGCGACGGTACGATTCTTGGCTTTCGCTACGGAGCTCCTCAAGGTTACTGGCTAGCTTCCAGAGATGAGAAAGATGCACGTACGTACCGGTTTCGGCTAGACAGGCCATGGTCCATGGATGGAGCACGCGCCAACCTTTCTGTTGTGTTCTTGGCCCGTTCTACTGATCCGATCAACGTCACGATGCATGGGCCCATGTTGCTAGCAGTTTTGTAGGAACATGACTTGCTTAACTTCTGAACGGGACCTTTCTACATTCCCATCCATCCACAATACAACGCATCCATTTATTTAGGTAGGGAACGTATCCTATGCACACCAACCTTATATGCACACGTGCACACTCACAGTCTGGGTCTTCCATCTCCCATCCGATGGCCAGGGAACCAAATTGAAATTTTGCAAAAAACATGCCGCGATCGCTGCTCCTTTTGCACTTCGCACCCTCCCCGGCGCCTCTCTCACAGCGTCCGTCCGCGCTCGACCCATCCTTTTCCTCGCCTTCCCAACCCGTCGTCTCTACATAAAAAAAAAAAGAACCCGTCGTCTCGAGGCGTCCCATGGCGGCGGCCCACCGCGAGGCTCCCCCACGGCGGCCCCCCCGGGAGAGGGCTCCCCCACGGCGGCTCAGCCCGGACCCTCCCCCACGGCGGCTCAGGCCGGACCCGCTCCCCGGCGGCGGCGGCCCGTCCCTCCGCCAACCCGTGGAGGCGGCCTGGCGGCGGCGGTGATGTATCGTCGAGGCCATTGGTGTCGTCATGGGCCGGGCGAGCCCTTGCCGCGCGCAGTGTTCGCCTCGTTAGCCATGGCGGCGACGGCCCGCCCCCTCGGGCATGGCGCGCTAACGCCCGGCCGCGTCGGGCTTTAGCGGCACGCTCGCCCCCGTCCCCGTCGTGCTTGGCGCTTAACGCCCCCTCCGCGAAGACCCGGGCGGCGGTCCTAAGAAAACGAACCTCGCTTCTTGCGCGAATGGGACGGCACGGGTGGGCGGGCCTCGCCGCGCGTGGGGGGGTTTCGCGATAAGCGTCAGCGGCCGCGGGCGTGTTTTTTGCAAAATTTCCACCTTGGTTCCCCCTCGGCCACCGGATGGGAGATGGAAGGCCCAGATGTGTAGTGTGCACGTGTGCATATAAGATTAGTACAAGCATGCGATAACGTTCCCATTTAGGTATTGTCTTCTTTCTTATATTTATACATAACTACAGTACCGTTTCTAGAAGCTAGCTAGTGTGTTTCATGAATCTACAGTTTGAATGGCTGGAATCGTCTGAGAGGTTGCAGTTTTTGGTCCTACAGGAAAGTAGGCAACTGTTGTTTTTGCTAAACAAACCTACCCATCTCCATCCTCATCTGACCCCTAGCTAAGGCCTTGTTTAGATTGCTAAAAATTCTAACATTTTTCTCACTTTTCTCCATCACATCACATTAAATACACCAAAAGACATATGTTTGGAGTATTAAATGTAGTAAAAAAAAAATAACTAATTACACAGTTTAGATGTACATTGCGAGGCGATTCTTTTTGGCCTAATTCTTCCATGGTAGGATGATATTTACCAGCGACAAACGAAACGTCTTCAAATTGATGCGACGTGACATTCGGTTACGATTTTTAGCAATCTAAACAAAGGCCTAACTGTACGTACTAGCACACGGTTTCCGGTTGCAAAACTGCTCAAGATCGAAGAAGTACGTGGCCAAGAGCACAGAGCGGGACATGGTCATTACTGCCTGGCTCGTCATCGTCATCGTCATCGGTCATCGCTTCGGTGTAAACCGTACGAGCACGAAGAATTGCCGGCATCTGCAGACTGATGCGACCGTCCTTGGCGCCCGGCCATCGCCTTTCATATGCTTCCCAACAGAGCTCGACGACGACGAGATCGACAGGGCTTGGCGCATGCGTAGTACGATCCCGTCCGTCCGTCCGTCCGTGGTCCTGCATGCGGAATGGAAATAAAAGCTTGGTTTGGAGTTAATCCCGTACGTACTCGCGTCGATCTGGATCGCGGTCAGCAGCAATGCAGCATGTTCTGAAACTGCCGCTGCCTTAATCCGCTGCAGTAGCAGGAAATAGCCCACGGTGAGTACGTGAGTGATGAATCTGCCTGCATCCGTTCTCGTTCCGGGAATTGCCCATCTTTCTACTAGTAGTCTTCTAGATAGATGGATGGCCTGCTTGGCTCATTGGCTGAAATGAAAAGCCCACAAATCTCATCGACCCCGCCGGCAATTGAGTAGGTTCTCGCCCAGATGTGATGATGCGTGCGTTTCCCTGCTGCGTCCGCCACTGAAAGTCTGAAAGGGGAGGGCCGGCCGGCCGATCGGAGCCGTCAGGTCAGGTCAGGTGCGGGGCGGTGGCGAATGGCGACTGGCGATAGCGTCGTTCCTCAGCTCCGACAGGCGCATGCAACTCTTTCAGAGTGACTGCTACTGCTGCGCTAGCTAGCAGCAACAGTCCGTAACGCTGGCCGTTGGAAAAGAAAACGATCGGCAACGCCCGCGCGCTGATCGTTGAATGCATCCAGCCACATCGATGCTGCATCCCATGTTTTTGCCATTGCCAGCGTCGTCCGGCACGGCACATTGATAACGCTCGCTCGCTTGTTCTCGGTCTCGAGGCACATTGCACATGCATGAAAAATCAAGCCGGCTTCGTGATACAAATACCATACAAATACCACTAGCGCTGCTGCCCATGGTTTTTGCCGATGCGAGCAGAGCACAAAGAGCACCGTTCCGATCGACCACATTGAAGAATACTGTACTGTGCAAGGGGTAGGTGAATTGTTTCCAAGTGCCTGCCCATGGTTTGGTTTCAACTTTCAAGCGAATTGAAGACCTGTTCAGTGTTCACACACACACACACAGCTAGAGTCAGTCTAGAGACACAGAGGTAGCTCGGCGCGCACTATCCGCCGCTGCGCTGCATGCATGTCTGCCGCGCCCAGATCGACGGTGAGGTGATGATGAGAGCAAGAAAAAATCTGCAGTAGTAGCACATGCATGCATGATCGCCTGGTCCATGGGGACAGCCGGACGACTACGAGTTACAGTTGCAGAGCAAGGACGGGCCTAGAGAGCAGGACTGTGTGCGTTACTAGTAGTTGTTGCTTTGCTCGTGGGGGCTAGCCCGCCGGCTGGCGACGAAGAAAACCGCGGGTGTGGCGGGACGGCGATCTAGCCCCATTCCGGATGGATGCGTGCGCTGGGACCAGCCATTTGTCGTCGTCGTTGTTGGTGCGCCAACCGACGGCGGTACTGTACTGTCATGGGAGGAAGATCGAGGAGGAAGGAAGGATCCATCCATCCATCCATGGCGTTGGGGGACACGAAGGCGATCGCCTACCAACCATGTCGCCAACCCCAAGCAATTTGGATTCGCGTCTCTCTGAGATGGAATCTCTCGCGCCATCTTGCATTCTTGAGCATCAGTCAATCGACCCGTACAGAGATAGATTGCTCCCCTCCCCCCTCCCTCAAAAAACAAATTCAGAGATTACTCTAGAGCGGATCAGGAATGCAAGTTCCGCCCATCTTGGCCCATTCCAGTTCTCTTCGGCCTGGCAAGCGTCTCGGCCCAGGCGCTAAGGCAGCCCAGCCCAGACTGACACGACAATCGAGAGGCCCATCCGTGGCAGCAGCAGGCGGCGGCCGCTACGCGGCACAGACGGTGGGAACTGGGAAGTGAAAAAGGCGACTGGAATTGAATGATGATGAAAAAGGGGGAAAAAAAAAGGCAAGGGAGAAGGAAGAACGAGAAAGCCCTCCTCCTTCGCTACCACGCCACCAGCCCACGAGCTTGCGCGGCGACTGCGACTGCGGCGGCGGTGCGCGATGGACTCCCGCCATGGTCAGCCGCCCGACTACAAGGTTCGCACCGCTTCCTCTTGGGGCTCGCCTCGGCTCACCGTACCGTTAGTTAGGTCGTCTGTTCGCGGCGGGACGGAATGCGGGTTTGCGGCCGGGAGGCCGACGTCACCTCGGGGATCCGAGGCGCGCTGTGCGTAGTGGTCATCGATCGTGGACGAATCGGGGATCCTGTTTCTCATGACGGGCCGATCAATCGCTCGTTTCTTCTACCGTGATGTCAGGGTTTGGGGTTTATTATTTTATTTATCTATTATTATATTAGGGCGGTATCCATGTAGGCGCTTTTCGATGTGGTTTTGGCCGTAGCGTGATGCTTCCTGTAACAGAGTACTTGAGCTGGAGCAGATTTTTTGTGCGTGAATGGCTTGGCGTGGCTTGCGCATTGAGCTTGTTTTGTGATGATTTTGCTCTTAATCTGGATGACAGGTTTTGGGACAACTTTTTTTTTATCCAGGACTAAACACAAAGGTCTTTTGGCAATGTACATAAAAAACATGGGGTATTTAGATGTTCTACTAGAAACCCAGGCGCGGCTTTGCCGCGCCCTACTAGATCGTCCAGTTAAGCCGCGCCCTACTAGATCGTCCAGTTATCGGTTGGCACCATCCCCCATAACTGATATGCTAAATGTAATCAGGAGTTATCAAAGACCATGCGAGCTTTGATAACTGTGCAAATTTCACAGAGTTAAATGGCTGTGCTGAGGAAGAATAGGCAAAAAAGTAGCATAAATATTTAACATGGGACATTACTTTGTTGTAGAACAACCAGGTAACTGTTTAGCGCAACTGGATTGCTCCTACCATTATCTACACATTTTGGGCTGGTCCAATGGCAATGGATGATTCCCAATGAACCCCAACATTCTACTAGCAGCCAAAAAATTGTATAATCTTAGTGGAGCATACAAGTATTTTCAGATTATGAAACCAATGGTAAAAGCAATACATATAAAACACTAAAATTACACTTGAGAGTACGGCAGCAATGGTGTCAATTTTTTTAATGCTCGCAATTCTGATCTATCTAAGGATTTTCAGTTATAGCATGTTCATGCCATTGAATGAGCAGTCATGTCCTCTCAAGTTCTGCTTTTGGTGTTGTATCCCGTGGGTTCCCCTACTTTGTACAATTGTGGAATTGCCATATTGGTATTACTTCTGTACAATAATCAAAATTTAGACTACCACTAAGCCAGGCTTCAATCCAAATGAGAAATTAGGAAGATAGAAAAGGAATATTCCAGGCTGCTAGTACACGTACCTTCATTGGCTTCTTGGAGACAAACACCTACAAATTCTATTATATACAGACACATATGTAAGTGAAAGACAATGGAAAATCTGTAGCATGGTAGTGTAGAAAGTCAATAACGCTGTAAATATTACGTTTGTTTTCAACTTTATGAAACAACAGAATACCTGCCATATTTGCTCACAAAACATTTATAGAAGTAATGTCATTCTCGGATAAAGAGTGCTATATAAGAGGCACAGTACAACTGCTTCGAGCATTACATTTTACCCATGAACAGGTTTCTATAGTTTAGGGCTAAGCTCTTTTGTAAGCCATGGCCTTTGCATGTTTCTGAATCTCTATGAGATCCCCTGAGTTCAGACCAGTAAATAATCTAATTGTTGGGTGTCTGCGTCAAACATTTATTTATCAAAATATAATTATTTAAGCAATTGAAATGACAATGGCTAGAGAACGTTAACATCAATATTCTGTCCTAGTTCTAGAGAAATGAACAACCCAGTATGCAGATTTAAAAAACAAAGAAAAATGGTAATGAAGTATAATTGATTGAAATGACAGTGGCATGGACTCAGACTCAGTAGACGAGGATGAAAGCCATCCTATGCAGGTCAAGCTCGCAGATGGCAATCAAGTGCTTCTACGACTCACGACAATAATCTATTGGTACAGTAGGTGACTAACAGAAACAGAATAGCAGTCATATGTCTGCACATATTTTTCAGGTTTAAACTGAATAATCACCTCATAGAGGCACAAATCGTCATGGACGTCGTGGAATAATTACCTTGATGAGGTCCAGGTAGATCAAGTCGATGCGACCGGCGTGAGGCGAGTGTGGATCGTCGAGGTAGTGAAGGCAGGTGAGAGCTAGTTGCCATCTCCTCCAGCGCTAGGGCAGCGACCCACGTCTTTGCGCCGCTCTCCTCCAGTACCGCGGCCGTGCCTAGGCGGCGGAGTCGCGCCCCTCGACTTCGCGTTGAGGCCGACTGACGGAGGTGCGGCCCTTGTTTTCACGTCGCTCTCTAGCACTCGTGACGATCAGTGGCGGGGTAGGTCTTGGCGGGGGAGCGGGTGGCGAACGGGCGCGGCGCCGGAGGGTGGCGCCGACAGCGCCTGAGCGAGGGCTGGGATACTGGGCGAAGCCGGTACTGGGACAGGGCGACGACGGGCATGTGGGTATTGGGACGGGCGATGGCGGTGTCGGAGCAGGGCTGCGGGAGGAGGACCGAGACCGTCGGACTGGGAGGGACTGCGCGAGAAGGTTCCGAGGTTTTGAGTCCGCTACGAAACTTAACGAAGCGTGAATCGACCCATAATCAGGCGTCCCCATGGCTTTGGGCTCGATCGTATGGCTGAGAAAAGCAGGTGACGTGGCCCAATGAAATGCCGTAGCTTGGCTCTGATTTAGAAGAATAGAGATTGTAAACAAGAGCCGTGCAAATTTAGAGTAATAGATGATTTTGTGAGCCTTCAGTTGAAGGGCTCATAAGCTTGGACCACAGTTTACATGGTGTTCAGTGACGCTGTAACTGGCGCACTGCTTGTTTTATTATGCTGCGTGCAAGAACTGACTTGTGGAGACCCTTCAATCAAGGTCTAATGTTGCTTCCTCAAAGATGGAACTGTAGTCAGTGCTTTACAGTGTGCACCTTGCTTTTGTGCACTAACATCAACTTTTTTTTTTTGGACGGCAAAACTAACATAATAATATCAACTTTTACCAGTTCTTAGATGTCATTTGGCCCTAACGTTTCATTAGCGTTCTTAGCAGTAATTGCTATAGTATCAAAAGGGATTGAGGTACAAATTGCTCGGGTACTAACTAGATAATATCAAAAGTGGTTGAGGTTTACTTATTGTGTTTGGTGCTTACTCTATCTGCTTTTATTATTTTCTTGTGCTTTATACACTACCTTCATTCTTGCTCTGATGTTCTTTAACTGCAAAGTTTGCCAGATTATATTTTTTATGAAAGAGTTAAGATTGCTTAATATTTTGTGGCTCCACTGTTCTCTTTGCAGATCTATGTTAGAATGATGAAAACAGTACCACTTGATGTGAAGTCCACTGATACCATAGACGAGATCAAGTCTAAGATTGGTGCTTTAGAGGGGATTGACAATAGCCAGCAAACGCTCTTTTTGCTGGAAATCAGTTGGAGAAGGACAACAGACTTGCTGATTACAACATCTTGACAAACTCTTGTGTTGACCTTTATGTGACTGATGGGATGCAGATCTCTGTCAGCATCCCTCTGTAGGGAAGACCATCAAGCTCAATGTCACGAAGTCCCAGAGTGTTGCTGATGTCAAGGCGGTGATCGAACAGAAGGGGAAATTCCTCTGGATGAACAAATCCTGATGTATGGATGCCAAAAGCTTGAGGACAACAAGTTGTTGAGTCAGTGTGGCTTGAGCAATGGCCAAACCCTGCATGTTTTGGTCTGCCCTACTGACAGGCTGTGTATCTCTGTGGATGTTGATGGTGAAAGAACTGTGAATCTCGATGTCAAAAGCTGGTATACTGTTGCTGATGTCAAGTTGATGATCGAAACCATGGAGGGTTTACCTGCAAGCACACAGATACTCATGCACACTCAACCTGGTGGTGCTAACACAGTACTCAGAGACACTGAAACGCTGCAGAATCAACACATCAAGAACAATGACATTGTCACTCTATATCTTAAAATCAACTTCTTCGTCAAGACATATGAAGGGAGGACACTAATGATGTCAATGAGGACTTGTGACACGGCGGAGGAAGTCTTGAAGGCAATTGAAGAAAAGCATAATGTCAACACAGGTGTCTACTTCCTGCACTACAGGGGCCGTGTTCTGTCTCTTGGGGATACTCTTCGGAAGCACAAGATCGACAACAATTCCACGGTCGATATCCGCCTTCGGAATTCACATGTACCACAGCAACTCTGTCGGGGAAGCCGTAGGGTCTTTGGTTGTTAGGCCAAGTGGCAAAACTTAAAAGTTGCTTAGCCCCCAAAAAGAACTATAACTTTGCCATTTTGTTGTCCTGCGTACACTATGGTTAGTTAGTGGATGTTTGTGGCTCTTAACTGGGTAAGGTCTTGTATTGCCTATCTGGTGGTGCATTGCGTAGCGTCTGAACCATGTATTGCATGTCTGGTGGTTGTAGTGTTTTACTACGTAGTACTTGTGTAGCATCTCAGGAACTGTGGCTGTCTGTTGACTGGTGGTGAAGAAGATACAATTCTGTTATGGTTCTAAATCTATTCACTGTCCTTTTTCATTGTAGCATGTGATCCTAAAACTCAGCATGGTCTCTCTACCGTTGCCGTGCGTTTTTCGCTCGATTGCTTGACAAGCACAGGTAATGTTCGATAATTTCGCAAATTGAGACAGGATTTGTACAGCAAGGTTCCACCATTACCCTACTGTTCTCACCGCACAAAAGAAAAGAGAAGTACCAAGTACAGTCCTAGTTAAAACATGAATATACACGAAAAAGAGCAAGAATGGAATGCGAAAGTAATCATTGTCCATTGCATTAATCAATGTTCGATGGTGTATACATGGTGAAAACGCATACACCCTCCGTCTTCTAAAGAAAGTCATCTTTGACATGAATACATGATTTCACATGCCATGAAGTGATTAGAGCAACTCCAACAGACATAATAGCTAAATTTTATTGTTTAGCCACTTTGTAAAATAGAAAACTTCTCAAAAAGAAGAGAATTCACAACAGACTTGTTTTACAAAACTATATAGCAAATGAATATGATTGTTTTAGGGTAGCATGTTTGTTATTTTACAAAATTATATATCACGTTTGTTGGAGTTTAGTTTTTCTTTTCTAAAAAGTCATATATAGCCTACCTAACAAGTACATAACACATCTCTTTGAGTTGCTCTTAATAAGTAAGATATACCTTTCCTACTTTTCCTACAGTAAATAGAAAGTCGGGGGACACTCTTATCAATATAAGTTCTCTTTGCTTGATTAGTCACTATCCCTATACTAGTGAAGTTCGACTTGTGATGGGACTATCAATGGAGATTTCATATCCTAGTTTTCAAAAACTCTGATGTTCTATCCTTGTCCTTGAATAAATAGATTTCCATCAAGTTTATGACAAATTAGTATGATGGAGAAAAGACTATAATACCCTTCAATAGCTGAAGTAGTTATGCATTGATAAGGCGGTCTCGATTGGGGGAGTTTCACTTTGTTGTTTCAAAGGTTACCATGTCATGTTAAATGAAATGAAACTTGGATGAAACACACTCTCAGTGCAAAGTTTCATTCTAGAGTTTCAAAAGCATTTAATTTCATGACTCAAAAATAGTCGATAATCGTGCCAAGAGAGTTTCATCTAGATGACACTCATTCCTTATCTCTCTTCTTAAGGGGGTGTTTAGGATCGCTCCACAAACTACGCTTCTCGCAAACTCTACCGTGGAAGCAGCTCCATAAAACACAGAGTTTGTGGAGCACGTCTTTTGGAAGGTGCTCTCACAACTCCACACTTTTTTTTCTCGAGCGATTGTGCGTGGAGCTAAAACCGTTTGGCAAAAAACATGGAGCATAGCTGAAAAAGCGTGGAAGCGAGCGGTTCCAAACACCCCTAAATGCGTTGTCATGTCATTAAAAATGCATAAGTGGCAACATATTTAATGCAAATGAAACTTCAAATGAAATCACCACCTAAATCGGCCTAAAGGATTATTCCATTTACACATTAATTATAACATTTACTACACCCATCCAAATACATTGGCTGATGAACCATTTAGTAATTTTTAGACTAGAAATCTTTATATTCATGGACAAAAAATACTGCAAATAGTGTAGATAAGTTTTATGCTCATAAAAGCTGGTTTCATCCTATAAAACTTTCATTATGTCTCTATACTATGTCACCAATATTATAGGCATTGATTTTTTTTTATAAACTTTATGAAGCTTAAGATGGTTTGACCACGTGGTATACAAAAATTACATTTTCCTACGACCGGGGAGATTATATGTGAAATGTTCGCCTTTCTTTTTAATTTAAATTTTAAACTCAGGGCCCATTTGGATTTTGCAACCAAAATGTGCCATGCGAAAGATTTGGGCAAGTCAAAATTAGGTAAATAGAAATATCGTAGATTTGGCAAGACAAACGTGAGAGGTTAATAAGTTTTGGTAGTAAATACTCTCGAGGGATGGTATTAGAAGTCGTTTTAGACAAGGTTTGAGTCAAACATCGGGAATATAAATCATCAATAACTTTTAAGTTGTTGAGTTTGTAAATGTAAAATTTATATGAGTAGATTTGTCTTTAAAAAATACTTTGATAAAAGTATACATATATCACATCTCCATAAATATTTTTATAATAATAAGAGGTCAAAGTTGTGTTTTGGAGACCCCGCTGTCCTAAACGACTTGACTTTAAAGGGCGTCTCAATTGTGATCAAATAGCTAGCGAGGAGGAATTCTATTGGCTATGAGCAGCAATTTGGAAATAGCTAACTAGATAAAGTATAAAAAAATAAAAAAGTAACATGTTCATTGGCTATCGGAGAGAGAAGCCAAATAAGCGACTCCCAAATAGGTAGCGACTCAATAAATATCTAATCTAGCTCAATCTCCTGTAAAACATCTCTCTCACATAACTCTCAACTGTAGTGTTTATTTTTTCTTATTAATATGTCTCATCTAGCTAGCTATTTGTAAATTGTCATTAATAGCCAATAAGATTCCTCACCTCCTAATGATTTGGTAACTATTAAGACGCCCTAATACCATCCCGGAGTGAGTAACCCAAATAGTAGTCAAAATCATGACTTATCTCTTTTTTTATTTTTTGTCAACAACTTGTCTCTAATCTTTGATTTTTGTCATAATTTGGAAGCTAACCAATCACACTCAAATTGCCCTACGAGGGTACGATGCATGTGAAACAAAGCGTTGCTGAATGCTGATCTCATCCGCCACCGGCGTTCCCGCATGCCCGCATCGGTCACCCCGCCGTCGCTACAGTTACCGAGGAGGCACAGCCGCGCATAGGCGTGGAAGCCGGAGGGTTGCCGGATGCCGCTTTAAAATCCGAATAGCTCTCTTCTCAGCTCTCATCCGCAGCACTAAACCCGGACCCCCGTAGAGAGCAGCGCGGCGGCATTGTGGCGAACGGTGGGCGAAGTGGCTCGCCATGGACTCACGCCAGCAGCAGTCAGAACAGCACTACAAGGTTCGTCCCTCTCTCTTCGCTCAATTTCTTGCGGATTCCGAGTGAGGTGCGGACAGATTTCCAGCAACCGTAGAGGGCAATGTCTGGCCAACTGCAGAGGATTTGGTCCAGGAGTGGGAGTCATGAGTACTTGCTCGATCATTCGGTCCCAAGATGATGAGGGTGGGGTTTATGGGCTCTGTCAATGTCTTGTTTGTCTAGTGCTTCTTCATCGCGGGTTATTGGAGTAAAAGTTGTCAATGTACTAGGCTATTATAGTACTAGTACATGAGATGAAGAAAACATATATGTACGCTTTTGATTTGATCAGCTCATTAGTTATACAAAATCTAGTCATGTTTCATCTTCTCTGTGGGCTTCGTTTCCTTCCCTTGTGGATCAGGGCGACCAAAACCATGCCTGATCTGAACTGGATCATCAGAGGGCTGTCGTGGGCTACTTTTATTTTGTTGCAGTGTGTGTGTGCGAAATAACTTGCGAGTTGTGAGAAATGTGATCCATGCCTAATTTTGCTTCCTGGAAGTCGGAACTCTAGTCAGTACTTTATAGTGTGTGCCTTGCTCCTATGCATGTGTCAACTTTTGATCGGTTCTTGGAATGCCTTCAGCACTGATGTATCTTTCAGTATTTCTTACCAATAATTTCCTTCACATCCTGGGTCACAAATTGCTCAGATATATATATTTTTTTAAAAAAAACTCACTGTCTTGAACACTGTGAAAGACCAATGTCATTAAAAAAAGGTCAAAGTAGATAGTATCACAACGTTTGATTCAGGTTTAGATGTGGTACTATGAACTCCTCTTTTACTGCTCTGTCAATCTTATTCGCTGTTCTTTATTACATACAAACTTTGTATTTGTCATTTTCAATATATTGATTGATGGTTTCTTATCAATTTGATGGTTCCACTCTTTGCAGATCTATGTTAGGATGATGAAAACAGTGCCACTTGATGCGAAGTCCACTGATACCATAGATCAGATCAAGTCTAAGATCGGTGCTTTAGAGGGGATTGACAATAGCCAGCAAGCGCTCTTTTTTGCAGGAAATCAGTTGGAGAATGGCAACAGACTTGCTGATTACAACATCTTGACAAACTCTTGTGTCGACCTTTATGTAAGTGATGGGATGCAGATCTCTGTCAGTATCCCTTCTGTTGGGAAAACCTTCAAGCTGAATGTGAAGAAATCCCAGAGTGTTGCTGATGTCAAGGCGGTGATCGAACAGATGGGGGGGATTCCTCTGGATGAACAAATCCTGATGTATGGATGCCAAAAGCTTGAGGACAACAAGTCGTTGAGTCAGTGTGGCTTGAGCAATGGCCAAACCCTGCATGTTTTGGTCTGCCCTACTGACAGGCTGTGTATCTCTGTGGATGTTGATGGTGAAAGAACTGTGAATCTCAATGTCAAAAGCTGGTATACTGTTGCTGATGTCAAGTTGATGATCGAAACCATGGAGGGTTTACCTGCAAGCACACAGATACTCATGCACACTCAACCTGGTGGTGCTAACACAGTACTCAGAGACACTGAAACGCTGCAGAATCAACACATCAAGAACAATGACATTGTCACTCTATATCTTAAAATCAACTTCTTCGTCAAGACATATGAAGGGAGGACACTAATGATGTCAATGAGGACTTGTGACACGGCGGAGGATGTCTTGAAGGTGATTGAAAAAAATCTTTATGGTAACACAGGTGTCTACTACCTGTACTACAGGGGGCGTGTTCTGTCTCGTGGGGATACTCTTCGGAACCACAAGATCGACAACAATTCCACGGTCGATGTTCGCCTTAATTGGTCCATACATTACGGTAGATGTTTGAATCTTTAGATTCTTTACTGGTGAGGTCTTGGATTGCCTGTCTGGCGGTTGTTCTTGTGTAGCCTGTCAGGAACGGTGGCTGTGTGGTAACTGGTGGTGGAATCAATCTCGGTGTCGTGGTTTATCAGTCACAGTTTGCAGAGACAGTGCTGCTGCTATATCTCTCTTTGCTTTAGTAGCTAGTGAACTCAAAAGGTTAATGCGTAGTAGAAGATGGCAATCATGGGTAGTCATGAAATCAAAGGTCTGAAATTCTGTAAGGATCGTGAGTCACGTCTTATCTTACTGTCTCTTTGTGCACTGTCATCAGCTGCATTGCTCTTGTTACTAGTACTTATACTTATGTGGCTATTGAGTTGGTCTGTTAGCGCTTCCAAATTATATATGGCACTTTAGGTTTGTCAGAAACAAGTTTTCTCTAACTTCAGATAGTATCATTTTAGAAAACATTGACAGGTTCAATTTAATCTGATG
>JADLZK010012133.1:0-156267 GCA_015847255.1 Hyparrhenia diplandra
CAATTCTAAATAAATTCTATGATCTCTATGTCACACAAGAGCTATGTCACTACTCTAACTAGTGAACAATCCTTGTATGGTCCTTATGCTAGCAAGAACAACCTACACACAAGCAAGTGCTAGCTCTCTACTCAAAGTAATCTAGCAAAGTAATGCACGAGTGAGAGACTTGTTATAACCGACTTGTAGAGGCTATGAACCAATCACGGGAAGAGGATGAACCAATCAACACAATGAGATGGAGAACCAATCACCAAGACAATGAACAAGTCAATTTGTTCACCGGGAGTTCGCTTGTACACCGACAACTACTCTCCGGTTGTGCCGACCAACACAAGGATGGTGTTTGAGCTAGGCGGTGCCCTTGCTAGCCTCAACACACCACTCAACAAGTGTGGTACCCAAAGCACGAGCAATGTATTCCTTGCACTTTGTCTTCCGACGCAGGAGTGCGTAATCCTCTCACAAATCAACCGGAGGTGGCCAAGAAACAATCACCTCTTCTTGCCAACAACTCCACCACTTCACCAAGCCGCTAGGAGCGGTGCCTCCAAGAGAAACGGAAATCCACCGTCTCACAACGATCTCCAAGTGCCTCTAGATGCAAGAACTCGATGCAATGCACTTGGATCAACTCTTCTCTCAAGAATGAAGCTCAAATCAAGAGTGAGAGAGGAGGGAGGCTTGCTTGCTTGCTCAAAGGTGTTAGGAGTGATTCAAAATGACCAAGAGAGAGAGCAAGTGGCAGCCAAGGTGGTATATATAGGCCACACCACGAAATGTGGTGGAAAGGGTGGAAAACACACTTTTCGCGCGCGGCCGACCGGAGCCCGATCGGCCCGGACTCACCGGTGAGTCCGATCGGTGGGTCCGTCACAACCGACAAGCCAAAACCAATACTGGACCCTGCCCTTTGGGCGTCCGGCCGCGTCCGATCGGTGCTTCCGGTCGGCACCGGAAGCATCCGGTCATCGCGTCCGTCGACCCCTCGAAAAGCTCCCCAAACATGCTCTACGCGGGCGCCAGACGCAAAGATCGGCCCGGACCGTCCGGTCACTTCCGACCAGCTTCGGTCGGTCGGTGCCCCGTCACGCCCGAGAGCTGCGAAAACTCGTCGTTTTGTCGCCGTTCCTTCGCCTTTGCTCCAAAACCGACTTCCGTCACTTGTTTCTTGTTGCCGACACGCCGAAGAAGAACACCTCGACACCATGTGTTAGCATTTTCAAAACCATTTTTGACAAGGACGGAGTTAGCACTTTAGGTTAGAATGCATGCATATGAGACTTGAACCTAAAGGCACGTGAGGATCGATATGCCGAAAGTTTTCCCCTCTTTATAGTACGGCTTATCGATCCTATAACCACCCACACCCTCTATGGTGTCTTGGGTGTGAAATCAAAAGCCCTATGGTCATACCTTTGCCTTGGGACCTTTGATCTCGAAACTCCACCGAGTTGCATGCTTGATCAACTTTTGGATCACCTTGACCCTTCATCCATGATCACAATGCACCAACTCGGCCACGACCAATCTCCAATCTAATCAAACACTTAGCATCGAGAGATTAGTCCTTAGGTGTCACTAATTAGCCAAAACCAAACTAGAGATCTTCACAGTCTGCTGTGGGCCGGCCCGTGGCGGTCAAATGGCCCACGGGCCGGGCCATCAAATGGCCCACGGACCGGGCCATGGGCCGAGCGGTGCGGCCCGTGGCCCGACAGCCCGTAGTGGGTGGGCCGGCCGACCCGGCCGGCGGGCCATGGGCGCACCGGCCGGCCCGTTGGACATCTATAATAGAGGCCCTGAATGAGCCTATTGTACATTTAATATTTTGGTTTCTTTTCTAAAAATTTGATATGAGCCATGTACTAGAGGGTTAGTGGGTCTCTTAGAGATTTTTCTAGAATATAATGGTTTTCTAACCTTTAATTAAATGCAGTTTTTGTTTCTATAATTTACTATATTTTTTTAAAGATCTAGCAAAAATAATAAAAATGACAAAACCACCATCACTATAGCAAAACTAGCGTCCAAAACCACCTAGGGGTTTATTTGACCGGTTTTGGAAAATTTAGGAGGTAGAAAATCTGGTTTCATAGTTTCGAGGGTGAAGTAGCCCACCAATAAGAGTTGAGGGGGTTATGTATACTTTTCCCCTTTCCTTAACTTTGCTTGGCTGAAGGAAGGGCAAAGGAAAAAGTCTACATAAGTATTTTGGGGTGGGGTGGGTGGACTACTTAACCCCTAAACTATAAAATCGATTATTCTACCCCTAACTTTGCAAACCGGTCAAATAATCCCCAAAG
This sequence comes from Hyparrhenia diplandra, assembly GCA_015847255.1. Lineage (NCBI taxonomy): Eukaryota > Viridiplantae > Streptophyta > Magnoliopsida > Poales > Poaceae > Hyparrhenia > Hyparrhenia diplandra. The sequence goes on from JADLZK010012133.1 coordinate 2,307, forward strand.
TGATTCTGTCTTTTTCTTTTTTATTTATTTAGGATGAATATTTGAAAATCATAATAAATCAAAAAAAATTGTAAAATGGAAAATCCAATTTTGTTGGGCTCTATATGAGTAGATGCACATAGTGAACATATAATATGGTATGGTTTAGTATAAAGTTTTTGTTGTACATTTATATCTATGTTTTTACGTAATTAAATGGAATAATTCAAAAATACAATTTCCATGGTCTAACTGTGGTGAAAATTTTTTGTGGTGGGCTAAATATTGTATGCTTGAAGCCTTGAACTCTAGTAAAAATTTCATAGTCATTGTATTATGTATAAGTTGGTTATAAATTTAAATAAATCTATCACTAATTTATACATGATCCAATGAGTATGAAATTTTTAATGTACTTCAAGCATACAATTATTAGCCCACCATAAAATTTCACTAGAATTGACCATGGAAATTGTAGATATGAATAATTCCCATTAATTACAGAAAAGGATAGATCTAAATGTAGAACTACTCATATGGAGCCCAATAAAATCGGATTTTCTATTTTATGACTTTTTTTTATGATTTATTATGATTTTTCAAAGATTCAACATAAATAAATAAAAACAAATACAAAACCAGCCTTCAAAACCATCTTGGGGGTTATTCGACCGGTTTGCAAAGTTTAGGATAGAATAACCGGTTTTATAATTTGAGGGTTAAAAGTAGTTCACCCTCCATACTTGGGGTTATGTAAACTGCCAAACAAATTCCATAATAAGAGAAGTGCTTGGGTGGCCTAAAGCCTAATCTTGGATTTAGTTATAGGACGGGAGTACGTTGGTTGATTATAAAGCACAAGGAACCTAGGATAAAAAATGTTCTTTTTTTTTTTTTGGGGGGGGTGGTGAGGGGAAACTTTTCCATTAATCTGACTCAGCAATTACAGACTGAATACAAATAGACGAAGGATCCAACACCGGATCATCATCAACCGAACAAAAGTTTGCCTAGGGCGGCTAGCCTATGCGCTGAAGAGTTACACACACGGCTTCCATGTTGTATTCTCCAGGAGATGAAATTCAGAGATAACAGGCTTCGGAGCTCCGACACTAAATGGCCTACCATGCTCAGATCATAGTCGCTGGACTGAATGGCATGCACCACGTTCATGGCATCGGTCTCCAGAATTACTCTGCCAATGCCTGCTTCAGCTGCTGCCTGAATTCCCTGGATACAGGCAATGATCTCGCCCTGCATAGGCTCCAGCACCGCAGCAAGCTTGCCACGGCGAGCTACAATGACGTCGCCATCTGCATCGCGCAAGATACATCCCCAACCTCCTGTCTTCGACTGCACATCAACAGCTGCATCGCAATTTACTTTGATATGATCAACTGGTGGTCGTTCCCATTTTCTCCCTACCGACTAGAAAACCATGTGTTCGCTTGTGGACTGCACTTGTTCTTTTATACTCCACGCCACTGAATAGACCTCAATACCATGTGCTAAATTGACAGCGTCTTTCACTGGATAAAAAATGTTCTTGATTGGTCGTGCACCCAATACAGAAAGACCCAAGGAAAGCAGTCTCCGGATGCATGGTGAGTGGGTGAAAGGCCACTATCTTTGATCTCGTAATGCGCAGGAAGGCCCCTGGCTAATGAATGGTGATGCAGGGGCGCTGCAGTTCTATGCAAAACGGGCGCAGCCGGGCGGCTGCTCATGTCCATATAAAATATGTTACATTTTCAGATACGAACTATTAAATGTTTGAATATGTTACGGATACTAAATGTTCAAATTCAGATACGAACTATCCATATAATTTTGACCCTTTCGGGACGGGCGGATAGCAGTTTTGGTGGTCATAAGGGTTCTAGTGGAGCTTTTAAGTGAAAAAAAAAAAGGGCTTCATTTTGATATCATTCTTATTTTGGTCAACAGAACCTATGTGGCTTACTAGTTACAGCTCCGTATCAATCGATTAACCATTAGAAACCACTTCATTTTCACCAACCTAGTGAAACATTTGTCATCAACAACTGAAATATTACTCAAGAAAGTAAAGATCACAGAAATTGTGCACAACAATTAATGAGACATAGGACATAGCTACCTCTCTTGTCAACAAGATCACACACTGAACTTGAGAGCACCAAGATCCAAGAAGAAAATCTATGACCTAGTTCAAATTTAAGACATAAAAGTGGCTTCATGATGAGTTTGATAAGTTCTCATTCTGAAAGGAAAAAGGTTCCAAATTGGAAAATGTTTGTGAAAATACAAAAGGTTTTTTTTACTCAACGAAACATTTTAAAATATTCTGGGAATATCATTGATCAGAGTTCATGATTTCAACATTTAAATCCCACCTGCAATAATAATCATAACATGCTATACAGTAATCACTACAGCACACATAGAACACATAAGAGAAACTCCAAAGTTCTAGACCCATATAATGCTTGCACTAGTTTTGGTAACAATATAATGCAGCAGCTAGTTAATTAAAGATGCTAAGACTGACAAGGGAGGAAGCAGGTAGCTGCCATACTCTTTCGGTGGTAACATGATCTGCCAAAAGAATTTCTTTAGCGTCCCATGAATGGAGTAACATTGATTCATCCAAACTTTAACAGATAATTTGTTGCAGCAGACTAGATTCATCATTCTTTTGCTTGAATATACTCCTCCTTCAAGATGAGCTGGAAAGCCTGAGTTCAATTGACACCAGCTGATCCCGCAGATGCTGATTGTCCTCCAGCAGGCGGTCATATTCAATCAGCAAGCCTTCAGATTGTTTTTGGATAGTAAGTGCCTTATCCTCAGCAACATGGACCTCTTCTATCTTTTCTTGGACTTGTAGCTTCAGTTTCTTCATCTCATTGTTCAGTGTGGCAATCTCTACCTGGTACTTCTTTGCCTCCTCCAAATTTTCATGTTTTGTTTCGTCCAACATCTTATTATGCTTACGCACAGCCTCTAAGTCCTTCTTGAACCCACGCAAATCTCTGATGTATTGGTGGAGCCGATTCGATCACTAGAGCAAGAAATAAGGAGTACCCTGAAAGAATAGCACTCTACTCAGATTTCAACATAGAAAAGATAGCATAAATTCAGTGCTGAAACATTTAGCACAATATTTCAAGGGGGAAAGGGTACATGTGTAAAAAGGACATGATAGATAAACACATTGGACTATGCATATTAGAAATTTCATTGCAACATATATACAGAATATATCAAAACAAGCGTTGCTGACTGTACTCAATGCTGATGCAACTAGTAGATAGATGATCACAATTCAATTTCAATCTCCATATTTTTGTAAAATTTCTACTGTCTAGGTAAAGTACACTAGAATATAATGCAGCTTAATATATGTTAAGTACTTACTACTTAACTTTCCCATCAACAAATTGTGTGTGCTATTGTTATACTTTGGATCGAAATAGTTCCTCATGAGATAAAACTACTCACGGGACCATATGAATTTTCTATTTGCTCACAAATAGATACATAAGAATGTACAAAGTTTTAATCCCTAAGCAGGAACAAAGAATGGATGCTCCTTTCTTTTATAGACCAACAAGAACTTGGCCAGGTTAAGATTTGAAAGCTTAAATGCTCGGGTTACCACCTTACATCAACGCAAAGGCTTGAAAAGCCACCTAAATAGCAATACATCCCCACCAACCTAGATTGCTCAGACTATTCATCACACTCAGATCTCACCAAACCCCTACCCAAGCACGCAGTAAAATCACGGAATTGAATCAATCACAAACTGGGGAAAGAGGAGCCCACATAGGCAAGGCGTACTGAACGTGATCGAGTGAGCGAATGTGCGTTACCAAAAGACCTACCCATGAGGCACGCCTCCAGGAGGTGCCGCGAGAAGAGCACCTGGTCGGTGGGCGTGGGCCCGCCGCCGGAGCCGGAGTCGGAGTCGGTCGCGCCGCCGCTGATCTGAGCCATGCTGTAGAGCGTCGAGGCGAGCAGGGCCAGGACGACGCCCGCGACCGTCTTGACGACGACGGGCGCGTGGCGGCCGCGCTTGAGCCGGTCGACCACCAGCACGGCGAGCCTCCGCAGCGGCGTCTTGAAGAGCAGCGCCGCCGTCAGGGACGCCTCCGCCGCCAGCACGGCGAACAGCAGCTGGATCATCTCTGCTCGTAGTAGGGAGCTGCTGATTGGATTCTGGATTCAGACTGTGATGGGAGGGAGATGAGGGGAGCCGTTTTGGAATTTGGAGCGGGGGGTGGGGTTCTCCGTGCTCGCGTGCTGCGGTTTGGGAAAAGAAGCCGAGGAGGCGGCGCAGATTCGAATTTCTTTATTTTCAGTCAGTCCACTCCAGTTTTTCAGATCTACTCTAAGATTTTTTTTTTTTTGATAGTATAGTAGGTCAAAGAGGAATTGGAATTGCTGGTAAGTGATTTAGGCATGTTTGGATTGAGGGGACTAGGGACTAGAGACTAATAGAGACTAAAAATTATTAGTCTCAGGTAGTCTCTAGTCCTGTAGTCCCTCCCAAGATTACAGTGAAATTGGGACTAAGTGGGACTAAAAATTAGTCCCTAGTCCTTATGTTTAGTTATTTAGGAATTTAAATGACTAAAAATTAGTCCTAGTCCCTAGTCTTATTGGAACTAAACAGGCCCTTAAACTAAAATCATTTTTTATTTGGCTAACCATGAAATATGTTGCATCCAAAAAATATGAATCGTTGTCTTTTTATTGATTGAAATCAAGATTCAAATCAATGTTTGACAACACAAAGAATCAACATATGAATACATCTTCTACGCTTAGAGCTCTCTAGCAATTGAAATGGCTGGGAAATGATTTAAACTAAATCAATTTTTCTATCTGGCTAACCACGAAATATGTTGCTTCCAAAAAAAAAAAAATCATTTTTTTTACAATCAGAATTAAAATCAATGGTTGACCGAGCAAAGAATCAACATATGCATACATCTTCTACTCTTAAAGCTCTGTCAAAGTAGCAAGTGTATAGGTGACTATCTCCAACAGCATGTACCCATTCCACTTCCCAACACCAAGTAGGTCACGCATGGGTTAAAATCACCCTCCGGTAGGCGGATTTTTTATTTATTTGCCACTCTTACGGATGCAAACCTGCTGCGTGTCAATAACAGGTGGGACCATCTAAGTCACTGACATGTGGGGTTTGAGTGGCAAATAAATAAGAGTGTCCATAAGAGTGGCAAATCTGTGGCAAAAAAATAAAACCCCCCCGGTAGGCATTCCAAAAATGCAAAATGTATAGAAGGAGAGAGGAAAGACAAAAATGTAGCTTCTCTCTCTTTGAACCAAATCCCTGGCACCATGTACGGCGATGACGAGGTGAGGGCGGAATAGGGGTGTCTTGTTGCTCGTGGAGCAAGGGGGGGGAGCGACGAGGAACCGCGGTGAGGCAAGGACAGAACCACCGCCTAGATGCCAGCGCGAGCGCGTGGGCCAAGGAGGGGAGCGCGCGCGCATGGCGGCTGGACATGGTTGGTCAGCGGCGAGCGGATCAGGACTGGAGACCGGGGTGCCGTAGTAGTGGACAGAGAAGGAAATTTGCATTCTATAAGTGCTAAATGGTTAGAGGGGGGTGAATAGACTAATAAAACTTCTACAAATCACTAAAACAACTTGTTAGATAAACCACAAGCGATAATCGTGGTTGCACTAGCTCTACTTGATCGGCAAGCCATCTATTGATAATTCTAGTTAATTAAGTCTCTAGAGCACTTAAGAGCTATGTTACTACTTCACTAACTAGGTGAGCAAGCTAGATTACTCTAAACAATTCTAAGCAAGCTACTCAACTAGAACAACTACACAAACACAATGATAGGAATGAAGTAATGCAAGGTAGAGAAGATGTTATACCGACGTGTCGAGGAAATGAGATGAAACCCAATCGTCGCTTCGCCGTATGCCACGCGCGGGGCTTCTTCCTTCAACGCCCGAGTCCCCGCGCGACGCCGTGGCCGCGCTGTCGGCCACCTCCTGCCAGGCCTGCTCCCGTCGTTGGCTGCCTACTTGGACGCGGGCCTGCCCTCCAAGCTAGCTTTTGCATGCGGGATGCCTCCCCTCCAGCGAGTCTAGCCGCCCTATGCGCCTGCCCTCCAGTCTAGCCGCCCGCAACACGAGGCAAAGGCCAACAAGGGCTCCTTAGTCTCGTATTTGAGTCCCAAGTTGTCTACATATCGCAGGGTTTGAAGTGAAGGAGGCCTCCGAGCCCTCAGGAGTGGTCGTTCCCGTACTCCCAGGAACCGCCGATATGACCATTGGGATTTATGGGGATCAGATACTAGCACCTCCGCCGAGCCCCAACAAACGGGCCGGGATTCCCACTCGAATTTACCCGCTTGCAGCTCACCGGGTGCCTCAGGGTCGTCCCAACGAGGGAACCCAAGAGTAACATCCAACCCTCATCCTTTGCGGAAAGGACGCGTGAGGGACGATCCGCAGCCTCTCTTAGGCCTGGCCATGCCATCTTCCTGTTCGAAGGGTCCAACGAAGAGCGTTACCTGAGCACTTACGCTGAGTAAAAGCTGATAAGCGCCGAGCGCGCCAAGTCTCCATCACGGAGTAAAGGATCGAGCCGCCACGTGAGCCCTAGACGGCTCCCCACGAACACCGCTCTCCTCGCAGAAGAGACGAAGCAACAGGGCGAACAACCTCCGTGGATCGAAGCACCGATCTACCTGGCAACCCACCACCGCCTTAGGGCGTGAAACCGAAGACTGCTGGGAGCACAACTACTTGCCGGCACCGGTGCAGTGGGATGGTAGAGGTAATGCGACAACCTCATAGAGAGCCCTCCCGTTAGAAGGGGCGAACGGCCCTGCATTTCTCGAGGGCACAACCTGCAGCAACCAGATGAGCCAGGTCAACCACTGTTTGCCTTGGTACTTGGGTGCGTGCTTTTTGGCCCGTACACCCCATCCTTGAGGTTCTGCCATCATGTTGATGGACTGGAAGCCCAATAACCCTCCCATCTTTTATGTACTTCATGCACCAGTTCACAGCCTCCTCGCTTGTGTATGCCTCGATCATAGAGCCCTCTGGGTAAGCACGGTTATGAACGAATTGATTGAGGGTAGACATTAATCGCTCAGTGGTCCACATCGCTTGTAGGTACACGGTTCATAGCTATTGTATCTAATCAACCATATGCATCATCAGGTGTGGCATAATATCATAGAACGACGTGAGAAGCACATCTCTAGGCGGCAAATTGTTTTCCGTGATGAAGCTGTTTCAGGCGTAGGTAGATCGGCTTTGTTAATAACCTTCTAGGTGATTTGGTTAAAAAAGTATGACATCCTTGTGATCACCATCTTCACTTAGCCTGGACGAATAGCTTTGATCACAAATGGAAGAAAAACCATCATGAGCAATGTGTGCGTTGTAGTTTGTCATTGTGAGGTCTTTCATGGATACTAGATTCTTGATGTTGGAAGAGAAACTGGTTGGTACCTTGATACCCCTAATCAACTAACACATAGCCACCTTCTCATCTCTTGTTAGGTTGTAGGCCGCACCTAGGAGTTCGACTTTACCGTTCAGAGGTGGTGTAGGGTGAATTTCCGGTCGGATGCCCATGTTAACAAGATCTATACGTGACTTGATACCGTCCTTCGTATTGAACTTGATATCCATCAGGAGACTGATCGTGCTTTCGAAGACATTTTTCTCAAGGTGCATAGAGTCGATTGCATAGGGTGTATTCAGTGTCTTCCAGTAGTTTAGATACTTGAAGAAAATTGACTTCTTCTTGAAAGAAACGATATGATGCGCTTCTTCCTCCAATTTATCCCTCTTTCTCTTCATTGTCTTGGTGGTGCCATCATCCTCTTTCTCCTTCTTTCCGAACTCGCACTCCAAGTCCTTCACCATGTCAAACACCTTTGGACCATAATAGTCGGTGCCGGTTCATCAAGTTGCGGCTCGCCCTTGTTGTCAAAGTATTTATTCATTTTATGTCATCTGTACCTATGCTTTTTGTAGAGGAAGCGTATGTGTTCCATGTACACCATTTTGGTGGATCCCTTAAGGTAAGTGTAGTAGGTACCATCGATGCAAGCTACGTAGGCGGTTTCTCTTGGATTTTCCCTGATAATGAAAACAGACTGGGATAATCAGTGATGGTGACAAAGATGATGGCTTGAAGAGTGAACTCCTCCTTGCGGTACGCATGGGACGGGACCGCGGGAGCCGCAACCGCGAGTCCACGAGTGCCTCTGACCTCCCACCTTTGTCCCCAGGAGCTACGACGCCGGCACCATCCAGGCCAGCCACCCTCCATCACGCGAGGTGGAGGGAGCCACGAGTCCCATGATGGCGAAGGCGTAGGAGACTGCGTGGGGCAGCGAGAGGAGGCAGCACAACGTGACGGGAGGGCAACGCGACCGGCGGAGCTCCCAACGCCCTGACGAGCTCACGCGGCGAGCTCCCTCTCCCTGTCAGGCGGTAGCGTGGTCCCCATCCCTGCCTTGACCATGGAGGCCAGGAAGGCTAAATTGTCGGGTGCGGGTTACCCGTCGGGTACGAATTACCCGCGTGGGTGCGGGTATGGAATAGATTTCCTGCCCATCTACAGGTACGGGTACAAGTGCGGGTAAGACTTTTGCTTGGCGGGTGTGGGTACAGATGACCAGTACCCGTCGGGTGTGTACCCGTTGCCATCTTGAGATTGAACAGAGGATAGGAAGAGAGATGCCGCTGAAAAGGAACAACTTCCACAATGGATGAAACATAAGAAAAATATACTAGATGAAAATAGACAAAAAAAAACAAATGATACGAGATAAAAAAATACCACATGAAACATCATTATGAGACACTAGAAAAAACATACCTGATCTGGTTTTGAAACATCCGAAAACAACATTTGAGACATACGACTGGAACTAGTTGAAATACTTAAACATCCCTTCTGAAACACTTGAAACATCCCTTCTGAAACACACTTAACCATTGCAACCATACATAAAACATCAAATTAAACACATGCAACATATGTGTGAAACATATGCAACATCCAGATAAACATAATTACAATTTGCGTCAGGAAAAAACTAGTCCCCGCACTAGAGCAGGGCTGCACGCCTTGGATCGAATATGCGCTCGCCTTGGAGTTGCCGCCAGGGTCGAGTTTGCCAGAGGAAGAAGCAATAGGATCCAAAGCCCGTCACAACCCATGGCCGCCACCACCACGTCCCTCCAGATCCGATGCAGCAGCGGCGGCAGGAGGAAGAGCAAACAAGAGCAGGAGGAGGCCTCGGATTTAGAAAAGGCTCGCCCAACCTTGTCACTGATCTTCCTCGATTGCGATGGAGGATGTGGGAGCCCGGTCCCTAGAAGGCGCAAGGTATCGTGAAGGTTGAGGAGGGGGAAGAGGAGGGAGTGCCGACGCGAGTTGGCGTGCGACGTCCATCCCCGTGTGCAGGCGGAGCCTGAGTGTGCAGCGGGCATGCTGGGCCTGGGATGCCTGTTCGATGAAAGGATAAGGAGTGTGGAGGGCAGGGCGGGGTTCGGCGCGGTCACACAGTTAAGGGTGCAAAGAGGTAACCTTTAGGTGCACCTCCGAACCTCTTTAGTTCAAATATTTGTACAACTTCTTCAAAAATTTGGATAGGTAGTATAAATATTTGAACTCGAGGTTTGAAGGTGCACCTAATTGTCTTCAATTTGCAGGCCTATTTGGTTTGCGGTCTTGCAAAGTTGCCTGGCGCAGGAGCTTATCCTAGGCGTCCGATTTTCAGTGCCTAGGGTCAAGATTGATGCCTGGCATGACCTCTGCCTGGGAGGCTTCAAACCATACAACCCCCCTAAGTCATACATGAGTTAGGCTTGGGCTCGTTCGGAACGTCGCTGAGCGTCCGGACACGCGTAGATAACAATTACGGATTGAATATGGGTAGGTGAGAGACGTTTTAAGGGCAGGGCCAATGCAGGCACGACGCAGCATGCTCCCTCAGCTCCACGTAGACCAAACTCATTTGAAAGCAAGCTGCAAGCTGAGAATCTCTTAAGTAATCATTACTTTTTCACCCCACCGCCGATCCTTCGCAACTTTTCCCTTCTCATTTACCTTTTCTCTCCTTATTCTGCTCCCCAAGCTATATGTGAAACTATAGATTTCCATGCGGCCCGCGGCCCGACGGCCCGCAGACGAGGCACACTTGTTTTGGCGGCCCGAGCACGCACGGCCGGTGGTCGACGGGCCCGGCACGGCACGGGCAGCGAAGCGGGCTTGGGCCGACCCTCAAGCACGCGGCACGCGGCACGACCCAAGACGTTAAGAAAGGGGAGGCCTGGTGGCAAATATACTAGTGATAATATTGTACATATTTGGTATATTAGTCCCGATATTTTCATACTTGGGCCTTGTTTAGATGGCTAAAATTTCTAACTTTTTTCTCACTTTCTCTCCATCACATCACATTAAATACACCAAAAGACATATGTTTGGAGTATTAAATGTAGGTAAAAAAAAATAACTAATTACACAGTTTAGATGTACATCGCGAGACGATTCTTTTGAGCCTAGTTACTCCATGGTAGGATGATATTTACCACTAACAAACAAAACGTCTTGCTACGATTAATGCGATGTGACATTCGGTTATAATTTTTAGCCATCTAAACAAGGCCTTGGTATAATATTATACATATATTTGGTATAATATTGTACAAATATCTTGAAATACGTGTAAAAAATGATCATGTTTGAGTGTTTTTAAAAATCGGTCCGTGGGCGAAAGACGCAAGACAGCAGACCACGATTTGACCCCGGATGGGGCGGGCTGGAGGTCGCACGGAGCCCGGGCGGTGCGGCCCGGTCCGCGAGGGCACGGCGTGCCTTAGCGGCACGGCACGGCACGGCGCGAGGCAGGCGGGCCGGCGCGGCATGGCCCGTTGGAAATCTATATGTGAAACCAACGCATCACATATGCTTTACACTTTTGTCAGACGGAGCATTCGGCTCTGCTTACATCTGCGAATCACGGTGGGGACGGTTCGGGTCGAACCGATGGTTCCTTGAACCGAGCCATAGAATTGAACCTAACGGGCCCCTTCTACGATTAACAGTTGACCCTTGGGGCTCCAACGGATTTGACGGTTCGCTCCAACGCCCGACGCCCGCGTCGCCCCCGCGCTCCGCGACTGGCTCTACGGCGGCAGCTCCCACTCCCACGCCGCCGCGAGACACCTCCAGCGCGCCATCACCACGCCGCCGCGAGTTCCGTCAGGCCAGGGCCACCATCGACGGCCTCAAGCAGGACTTGGACAGGGTCGTCGCCATGGGCGACGGCATCGGAGACAACCTCGCCCAGATTTCAGAGACACCTGCGGTTCATGAAGCCGGGGTCGCCATGGTCCGCTCGTTCGAGTGTCTTTGGATCGGAGACAGCCTCGCCCAGATTGCAGGAGCCAGGAGCTGCTGCTTTGGCTCTGCTCCCCGACGGGTGGATCGATCCACTCGATCCTAAGGTTCGGGTGTCTTTGAATCGGTGCTCCTATTACTGGTTAATGGATCGCTGGGTCAGCCACGGTTCGCTCCATGGTTCACCCATCCCCATCGTGATCTGCGAAGCTACTGTTTGGGTTGAGGTGGACCAAAGGCTACTGCGTGGAAGCTAGGGCAGTAGTACATGCTGGAGCGTCGGGGATGGCCTAAGTGCCCGCTGCCAGCTGGATATAGTGGTGCGGCAGGTGGTGCCGTGGTGGCGCCGGATGAGCAGCGATGAGTGGCGGAGAGGGACGGACGACTCCTAGTCGGACTCCATATTCCGGAACCGGGTCATCAATTCTTCGATCGGATCCTGATCGCTGCCTGCCGCCTTTAAAAGCACCCGTCCGCCGTTGGAGAGCAAAACAGATCTACTCCTACATCCATCGCCCACCTCTATCCCTCTAGGCCCTCAACCATCGATGAGAAAAGCATTGCGGCCTAAAATGATTGGGTTGATTCCCAACCGCAGGGAGCGCGCCAAGGATGGCCTCAAGAAGAAGGCGCGCGAGCTCTTGACGCTTTGAGAGGTTAAGCGGAAGAATGGGACGAAGAAAAAGGCGCGCAAGCTCTCCACGCTTCCGGTCGCGCTCGTCTGCGCTGACTGCGAGGATATGGCGCCGGCTGATGTGTGGAATTCGGAGGAGGAGCTGGAGCGCGCGCTGCACAAACTCCGCAAGGACGAGGAGGACGAGGCGGCGGCTAAGCTCGCTGAGATGCGGATGCGGCTTCATCTGGATGGCCTCGCGGCACTAAGTCGGTGGGACTCGGCGCTTGAGGTCTTCACGCTAGAGGAGGCGCATCGGCTGCGCCGGTTCCTGGACAAGGCTCTGCGGCCCGTGAACGAGAGCAGGAGGGCGCTGGGTCTTCTACCTGTCGCCGACGATGGAAACGGCGGCGGCCACGACGACCTGTCCGATGGGATCGAATTGCCGGCCGCGTCCAACGCACCACCCGCGATGCTGGGGTCCGGCGGTATTCAGTGCGCCCGAAACAACTTCGTGGGTGGCGACAGCGACCATGCCATGTGGCACAATGGCAACCCGCAGCCGTGCAGCAGCACCTTTATGCATCCTGACGCAGGCATGGACATGGCCGGCTACCAGCAGCAGCATATGGCTGCGATGGACATGTATGGCCATGAACCCCACGACTACGACTACTACGACTACAGCACCACCAACAACGACCACCTCGTGTGCGCAAGCAGAACCTACACCGACATGTGTCTGGCTTCTGCACGCGGTGTCGCCCCGCCTACCAACAGCAACATCGGCAGCCAACCACCAGTGCGGCCCCTCGCCACAAGCTATGGTAACGAACTGATGAACACTGCCAGAAGCCTGCAATCTGATAACCCCGATTATCTGTATCGCCACTCTTCTCTTCTGGAAGACATCAATTTGCAACTCGGGGGAAAATAATCTTCCTCCCATGCATGCCCTGCGCTACTAGGGTGCAGCTCATCCGAGGTCCGTGCAACCGAGCAATTTGCCTTGAACGAGATCAGTATTAATTAGGTGTCAGCGTTCTTTCATCAATATGTCGTGAACAAGATCAGTATTAGGTATGAGCGTTCTTTCATGCATCTGTATCATGTCATGTATGCAGGTGATCTATTTACGTGGTACTATCAAAGAATCGACTCAACCACATGTCTCATGACACTGCTGCCTCTATGTACAGTTTGCTTTTAGATGGTCAATATAATATCTCCTCCATCCTGAATCCTGAAACACTACATATAAAGTACCGAATCTTATAGTAAAATGTATGCATCCAACAAAAATCAAATAGACCTATAATTAATTTAGGGGTGTTTGTATTCTTGACACACGGCCATTAGTCCAAATTAGCTCGAGACAGAATCCAATAGTAAAATGTATGCATCCAACAAAAATCAAATAGACTTATAATTTAGGGTGTTTGGATTCTTGAGACTAGCGACTACACATGACATGACCATTAGTACAAATTAATCCCTTTTGAGGCACGAATCCTATATAATAAATGCATGCATCCAACAAAAATCAAATAGACTTACAATTTAGGGGGTGTTTGGATTCTTAAGACTAGGGACTACACATGACCATTAGTCCAAATTAGCCTCTCTTGATAGACTAGTGGATTAGAGACTACTAGTCCCTCTTTTTCCCCATATTTAGTAATTTACGGACTAAACAAAACTAAAATTTAGTCTGAGCCCAGGAAACTAATAGAGCCTTAGAATTGATGGAGTACATGTGAACTTACTTCTAAAAAATCATTAATCGCCTGCATATGAAATGTTTTGTATGAACCTTGTGAGTGTGACACACGGGAATATTTACTGTCGTACAAAATCGCTCACCAACCTCAATCATGACAAAATCTGAGGTAGGGAGACGGAAGACACGGTTGTAAGGGGTAATTGGGACCAAAATATAAACGTGTGGCCATGCCCATTGCCTATTTTATAGTCCGTCGTGCATTAGACGTCACGAAACAAACAGCGGCCGCATTGATCTTTGAATAACATTCTCCTCCCTAACGTGCAATGCTGTAAGAACAGAAAATTACAGAGATAATAGCAACAAGTAAATCACGGTGGTGAAAACATCGAGAACTCAGATTTTCAGGCCGAAAATCGAGTCATTGTCAGCTCGGTGACAACATCCAAAAAGGATCTCAGGTCCAAAATTTAATCAATCTTGAATCTCAGACATTTTGGTATAACGCTTACAGGGTATCGTCGGAGTCGCATGGGCACAAGTGAAAAAAGATCTTAGGTCCAAAATTGAGTCAATCTCCTGTCCCAAGACACTTCGATATCCTCGCTTACAGGGGATCGTTGCTTGGCACAAGTGGAACCGGTATATAACAAACTGTACAGACCCGCAAAAATATATATATGTACAGGCATGGTCTGTTGTTAATTGTTATCCAGGTACACCTACGTATAGAAGTCGAGCCTTCTCTGGCCAAAGTTTCCACCACCAAGTTCACCTTGGCAGAACTGCGTGTTCCAGCTGATTAGTTGTTCTATATGCTCTGAGCACCCTGACACGCTGGCCCGAACCTGCAGTAGTTATCATATGCTCACGCATGGAATGAAGGAAAACATTCCTCAATCCTTGTGACAATTCCTGAATAAGGGCCTGTTTGGTTCCAAGGAACTAGAGACGAATAGGGACTAATCCCTATTCGTCTCTAGTTCCTAGTCCCTCCAACCAAACAGGCCCTAAGTAATATATATGCAGTGTTCCCTCACCATTCCAAGTGCAGATTTGAAGTCATCCAGTTTAACAGGCCTAACGTCTTTGATATTATACAGCGGAGGCTCAGGCCTACCTTCAGCTCTCGCCATATTCTTCTCCTGTCCATGAGGGTGGAACTTTAGCACCTAGGGATACATTGGGAAGGGTAGATTATGTGCTTAATTACCTGTTCTTCCTTGTCCACCATTTCATGAACACGGAGTCCAGTTGCAATTTCACATAGATTCTGCAGGAAGAGTAAACAAAGGTAAGCTGTCAACTGCTTATCACTGCAACTCATGATGGTATAAGGCACACAAATATCGACATACCCTCAAATCACTAGCTGAATATCCTTCAGTCAAATTGGCAACCAATCTGAGGTCAACATTTGATGCCAATGCTTCCCCAGACAGTATTACTTTCAAAATTTTCTCTCTGTTTGGTGCATCTGGAAGGCTTACCATCAATCTGCCAAATAAGATTTCAGTGCCCAGGGTCAAGGAGCAAACTTAAGCTAGTTCAGGGTGACCAACCAAAGATTCAGAGTGGCCAAAGAAGATACCTGAATGGAAACCTCCGGATAACAGATTCATCAAGATCATATGGTTTATTTGTTGTGCCAATAACCACTACGTGGACTTGATCTGTCGTTGTGATACCATCCCAGTTTAGCATAAACTCATTTTTCAACCCTGTATTCTCTCTCTTTCCAAGCAAACTGTCAACCTTTATTAAACATAAAATCACAAATGTAAGGACAATGAAGCACATTCCAACAATGAAATTGTGGATGATACCCATTTGTTGCACACCTCATCAACAAATATCACCGAAGGAGACAATTTAGTGGCCAAACAGAAAAGTGCCTTTACATACTTTTTTTTTCCTTCCTGAAGCCACTGAAACAAAATAAACAATGCATCAGATTAACAGTAAAGCAGATAAAAGTAAGCGAAAAAAAAAAAAAGAGCAGATAAAAGTAAAAGCGCACACAAAACAAAAAAAAGGAAATGCTACTTTGCTTAACTGTACCTTTGCTCGAGTTCCGACATCGATACATTGATGAACTTTGCACCTGCTTCAGTGGCCACTGCCATGGCAAGCATTGTTTTACCTGTTCCAGGAGGGCCAAAGAGTAGTATTCCCTTCAAACCCTGTCAGAAAGAAACGTGTTAGAAGTATTTCAAAATGTACTGGTAGGGAGCAATAGTGGGTTGACACTACTCCAAACTAGACCTAATTTGCCTGGTTCAAAATAGATAAGCACCTTTGCCATCTTCCCTTGACCAAATAATTCAGGTCTCTGCAGAGGAACCATGAGTTTTTTCAGAGTATTTTTTTCACACTATCCAGGGCTCCAATATCCTCAAAAGAGACACCGACTTGATCTGGTAATATGACACTTGATAGGAATTTCTCCTCAAACTCGTTATATATGTAATGACATCCTGAAAAAGGTAGCTTCTGTGAATCCAAGTATAAAGAACTTCGAAGGTTTTAACAGGTGATGATAATGCCCTGGAAAAGAGGAGGGGGGCTTACTGAATTTTGAATTATGTTGCATACATTCTGTTCGTCTTGTACCATACTGAGTCCATATTCAATACTGTGTCAACAAAACCAGCTTAGCCTTACAAATAAACAGGTTTTAAGTTTAGAACTTTATATCGACTGCCGATACGAGATTGGCAATAGTATTTTTACCTTTCAACCGAAAGTATAATCCTGCTTGTAGTTTCATTGGGTTCAATTCGCTGAATTACGTACCCAATGGCATGCCCAACAATCTTATCCACATCTGAATAAGAACATAAACTGTTTAGAGTACTACTATTAAAAGAAAAACATGTTCCATGACAGCAATAGAAGGAACAACTTACTTTCAATAGTCAGAATATGATCTTTGATGCATAGCTTATTAAGATCATTGCATTCAATTCTTCTATTAGTGATAAACTACAATAACAAAATAATCAAAAGTCACATCACCATTTGAATAATGAAAATATGGAAAAGATGTGATAATAGAAGGAATAATAAAAAAAAAAATTAGCATTCTATTTTTTCCTCGAACACACGGAGAGCTGTGTATCATTATTAAGAAGAAAATGGGGCAAGAACCCATACAAGAAACCTTCAGACACAAAACACAAACCAGGTCATTTCCTTGCGATATTATAGAACACAGTTTACAAGGAAATAAAATGTGAGGCATGTTACTACAGATATATTACTGGAAGTACCACAAAGTTTTGTTCTCTCTTTTTTTTTGGAACAAGTACCGCAAAGTTTTGTTCTTTTGATGGTCTCAGTAAACACAGTTTATACTTCATATGGAGATCCACTAAAAATCCAATATAATGTCCCTGTCAATATGTTTAAAATTAATTGCATCTTACCTCATGAATAATTCTAATGTTGGCTTTAGCTTTAATTGTTTCAGCATCGTATTCTAACTGTTTATTGAGAACAGCTAGCTCCTTTTCACCCTACAAAACAGAAACATAAACAAAAATATCTAGGTTACAAGCACACTGGATATATAACATTAGTTAGGGGTAACATTACCTTCGGGAGTTCAATTGGAATATAGTTTGGGAAAAGCTTTTTTAGGTGTTCGAGTGACCTTGTAATGATCCCACTTCTATCATGGGCATCCCTTTTGTTCTCCATTTTCTTTAAGCATGCATGGATAGCATAAAATCGAGATTAATATAACTGTTTGCGCAAAAGAATAACAACCAGCCAAGCAACCTCAACTGTTGTATGCCACTTTTATAGACCTAAATAAAAAAGAATGTGCAAGTGTGAAATATTAACAGAAAATTGTTGTGTATGATCTGGTCTCCAATGGCAGGCTTTGGAATAGGAAATCCACCCAGATGGGACTACAAATTAGTCCGAAGCACACTATTAACACAATTTTAACAGAAAGAAGATAATCATGGGAGACAAAACATGAAGCTGATACGAATACTACTATTGCCGCATGCCCAAATTAGACTACAACAGGCAAAAACGATGCAACTGATGCAGTTCATGAACCTATGTACACACAATAAAAAAATAATGTTGCGGCAGGTAGAACATGTTGCAGGAAAATGTTTGAGCATCATCTGATTGTTTTCAGGTGATCTAGGTAATGCAGAAGTTCCATTATGATTTGTCTACAAAACAGTTCAGATCACTCAATTAACTTTTGACAAAGAGGAAAAGCAGTGGAATATAACTTAGGATTGCTGGTGAGTTGAAAAATCATCCAAAGCCAAATAAATTTTTTTAGATAATGGATTTAAAAATCCGGCTTCATCTATCAAAAGATAGAATCAGGCCAATTATTACAAATTGTCTCAAAAAAACAGAAGTTGTCGGCTGCAACAATTTTTTGCAGACAAGAATGAAATAACGATTATCCTAAACATGACCAATATGTCTTGCAGATGACCAACCACTAGAACAAAAAAATTGTAACGCCGACAACCATGCAGAGTATAACCTAAGAATTTCTACCTCAAACATGCTGCATAACCACTGTGTCTTACTCCCTCCTTTAATATCTTGGACATTACAATGTTCATGACAATGAAATTGACATCACATGAACGTGTTTTTGAATATGAATCCAGTTATAACAAATTTATAAGGTATAACCTTCGAATCCTAAATTTTGGTCTAATATTGAAGAGTTTGAACTTTGAATATTGGGCCTTATACAAAACGAAAAGGAGGAAGTCTTAACAACGTGCCTTACACAAGAGGGGGTAAGTATTAACAACCTGTATTCCAAATTCATTTGTATTATAAAAGATGATTTACGTGATTCCCTACCATTGTGTAGGACCCAATTATCAGAACACCAGGTGGAAGCTGCCTCAATAGTGACTTTGAGTCTGTATATTCAGAGAATGTTTTTCCCACATCCTTGATTAGCACAATCAAATTGCTGCTTTTACATTCATCTGAAATTACCTGAAACACAATCAAAATAGAAAAACAACATAGTTGCAGGCAACAAGGAAATTTATTTTAAGAATCCTGATCATATATAATAGCTATAATAGCCATTACCTCAAGTAGCAAGCCTAAGGCAGAGCCATCAACCTCACAATTAGAGGAGTCAGGCCAGAGCTCATCGGCTGCAGAAATTTCAAAACAGTATCACACATAAGAACAGAAGAGCCTTAATAGGTAACCAAAATACTAATCACTTCAGGAGTTCGGACTTCAGACTAACCATGGCAAAAGAAGCCATGCCCGGCCTCACACAAACCTCCAAAATCAACACCACCAGGAATCTCACGATTAAATCTTACTCCAAGTTTTAAGCGTGTGTTCTCCGCAAAGACAAGTAAGACCTTTCCTCGAGAACCAGGAGGCGGGCCCCAATTAGGAACACCAGGAGGCAGACCCCCTATAAATGAACCAAGCAATTATCAAAATGTGAAAGGACATTTATCGATGACCACTAATCACATGACCACTAAGGCAAGATTTATCGATGTCAACAACATAGAGAGTCCTCTATGATGTTGATCAAAACAAGTGTAATATGAATGCAAAAGGTATTTACTCTCAACAGGGTTTTTAGACAGCAGAAGGTCCATTTATGATGAATTTTCAAATGCTCAAGAACACATATATAACACATTGTCGTTATGTATTCCTTTAACTGATGTTAAAAGCAGGTTTGACAGTGTCCAGATTTCAAGTATGTCAAAGTTCAAGAACACATATATAACAGAAAAAAGAATCTACCATGAAACAAGAAAGATCTCAGATGTGTTAGTGTGAGCTTATAATTGGACAAGAGCCTGGCTCCCAATAAAAATACCTCTGGGCATTCTGTGCCTGAAATGCCCTTACAGATTTGGACCCAGCAAATTGTACTCTATCACCTGCAAAAGGAAAAATATGTAATGATTCAAATAAAGGAGGAGTAGGCTTTAATTGAGCAGAAACAGAAGAAAGGGGCACCAAAACCTTCTTTGAAAGTGTTTCTCAATGATGTTGTCAAATCAGTAGACAAGCTTGATGTTCGTAGATCATCCCCCTTGACATTGTCCCGGGCCTCTGGTACCTGTACAAGTGGGTAGACAACTCTAGAGTTATCTTCTAATCAATAATTATAAATATCTGTTACTATGGTAGAAGTTTTTTGACAATGTAATCATATGGGACTTATGTAGAACTTACATCGCAGAGCATGATTGAATCTATAATGAGAAGTCTGGCATGAAAGTGCTTAGCAAGGGCCTTTACCAGTGTTTCCTTGTAAATTTGAGACCCTAGAGGCAAGTTTGTACTCAAAGTGTTAGACAAGGGCAAAAGAAACAATCACCAATCAGTCATGAAAACTTAATACAACTCCAGAAGTTATCACAATAAGATCATAAAGAAAACAAACAGTGAAAATTACATTCGGGCCAGACAATAGGATTCGCTCATCAATTGACAATATCCCAGTGCAAGTGTGGTTTCAGTGCCTTGTTCTTCATATGTATTAAACCAGAAGAAATCAGTTGCGTAGTCGTTTTGTCACTGCAAACAATGAGCACAGATTAATACAGAGAAGGTGCTATGAGAAAATCAACAAGCTGAACTAATATATAATTAAAGCTAAGAAAACAGTGATTGTTTGGTTGGTATGAACTATTTTAGGGAAATAACAAGATTTGACCATCAACAAAATCAAATGATTTTATTTAAAAGTCAAACTCCCTAGCTTCCGATTTGTCATAGATGATCCCCGAACCCTTTGACCCAAGCAACATCTTTCAATCCATAAATAAATAAGATAAGGTACGTGAATGGATTATGCATTCGCCCCTGACAACACTAGGTTATTTCATTTGACTCAGGTCTTAGAAAGGGCCATTTGGCTAAAAATAGTTTGGCCTCTACAAGGAAAATGTTAGCATGCAAAGAGACTAGCATATAGCAACCGATTGCTGTTAAAGCAAATCCAGAACAAGCATATTACCTTATGTAATAAGGGAACTTATCAAGGGTTACTTCAATATCATCTGGACAAATAATTTCACGTCTCAATGAATCTTTAAAGGTAAGAGCTGACAAAGAGATTCGCACAGCCTTGGGAGTATTATCTTTAAAAGGATGATGAAGAATCTGCCTGAAAGTCAAGGATCACTCTGAGAAAAAAGGTAAATAGTAGAGCAAACACATTTTATCACTGATGAATTACCTAATAGCAGTCAAATCTATGTAAAGGAAAGATGAACAAAAAGGACATAGTATTGTTATATGAACAATATTTCATAGAAATTTTTACAATAATTGGGAAAAAAATTCGATGGCTCACGTCGATCGAGAGCGGCCGATCCGACGGCTACAAAGGCCGTAGGCAATGGGAGGCAAAGGCATGGAGGCAAAAGTTGCCTCCCGTTGTGTCTATGACAAGTGGCCCATAGGAGCAAAAATTGCCTCCCGTTGCCTCCATAAAATAAAGGGATTAAGAATGGGCGGTAATTGCATTCTCGTAATTTTTTTTTGTCAAGGGTAAAATGGTAACTCCATAAACACAAAATATTGTTTTGCCTAGTATAGTTAGCGTGGATAATACAACTACTATAGTTAGTTGGATTTGTTTTTTTTCAGTAACTCATTCTAGGGTTCGTCATTCGTCAAGTCGGCGGCACCGGTGGTTGGGGGATTGCCGCCGATCCGCCGGCGTGGGGCTCCGAGGCGTCCGCGAGAGGGCTTGGGGAGAAGTAGAGAGAGGGGCAGCCGCCGGCCGTCGTGCCGCGCCGAGCGGATCTCGCACGCGTGGGAGAGGCGACGGTGTGTGGAGGCACGGGCGGCGGCGAGGCGGAGACGCCGACGAAGCGGATCTCGCACGTGGGAGAGGGCGACGGTGGGCCTCTCGCCCGACGCGAAGTTGGCGAGCGGGGAGCCACGCCGGAGCGCCGCCGCTTCGCCGCTGTTCGGCCGCCGAAGCGGATCTCGCACGCTGGGAGAGGCGACGGCGGGCCTCTGCCCCGACGCGAGTTGGCGGTGCGGGGAGCCACGCCGGCGCGCCGCCGCCCCTGTTCTCCGGTCGCCGCGCGAGCACGGATGGAGAGAGGCGACGGCGGGCCTCGACGCGAGGTGGCGAGCGGGAGCCCGGCGGGAGCCGACCGCCGCCGCCGCGAGGACGCTGGTTAGGCCGCCGCGACCGCCACGGGCACATCGATGACGTCGTCCCACGGTCGCCGTGGTGCGATTGGCCCGCCTCGACTGTCTCCACACCGCCTTGGGGCTCGCCGGCGCCAGCTCCCGCTGAGGCTCTCATCGCCGCGCCCGTGCTTGGATCGGGTGAGTGCCGAATCCCCCCTCCCCACTTCCACACGGACGCGTGCTCCTCCACCGTCAATCGCCCACGCCGCTGAATGTTCTGTTATATTGGATATGTCGTTGAAGCCCACAAATAAGGTATCGTAATTTAGATGCTAACAATGCAAGTGCTAAGATCTTGAACAATAATGCAATGTGTAGACAATGAGTTCTCGTACTCACACTATGCGTCCCGTGATTTCGACAAACACCTCTCGTGGTATTTGATTGGACTCCTAAGTGGTGTTCCTCGGTCGGTTCATAGGAGTACATATGATTCAACATGTGCTATGCTGGATCGATCCATAATAGATAACTGTAGTTGGATGTTTGCAAAACTGGGAAGATTGTGTTGAGTTCTTGTCCCGAGGATGCCTAACTGCTGAAGCAATCCTATTACTATGTTGTTTTGGACCACTCTGCAAATTGATGATCCGAACCCCGACAATTACTCATCGAAATGTGGACATGTGATTTTATTAGGCATCTAATTTGTGGTATTACATTGTTTCATTAAGCCTCTCGGGGAGCACAATGAGATGTTTGTGTAGACAAGTAGTTCCATTTGTCCTTTCTTATAGATTGTTTGTGATGCTCTCAACAGTTTGGTACATATCCAATAGAGATGGCTTCGTGGCACGATGAGATGGTTTCTCGACTTTGCATTTGTAAAATTTGAGCTTACTCTTTCTTTGCTATGCATTTTCCCTTGACACAGATGCATTGAAAGGATGATAATGGGTAGCGTTTATATGTAGCGGTATAACTTGGTGAAGTCATATGAGTTTGGGCAATTCTTAATGTGATTCCATCATAAGAGAACAAGTATCGACTTGATCATTTCTGTATGTTTAGCATCGACTTGCCATAGAATAATTATCCAATATCTTTGTTTCTTTTCTCTTGGCAAGGTAATCGACACAGATTTGTAGTATGCCACATGTATACTCATTTTGGTCATTTTGAATGGCATGCATTACGCTATTTTTCATTTAAATTTTAGGACAAGTTAACTTTGTATTTGTTCATACTCTCAAAGAACAACTTGTTTCAGTTTGTGCCGATGAAGCACCGAGTGAAAGGTCAGTAGCATTCGTTGACACATAGCTAATGACCACGAAGCAATTTAATGACGATGTACCGCGAAAAGTATAGGCCGATCGGCCATTTTGCGTAATGATGGACATAATCGCTTGTGCCACACATGCGAGTGGAGATTATAGTTTCAAGAGCCAATTATGCTCATACCTCTGTTACGTATTTGGAGCTTACTCTTTCTTTGCTCTGCATTTTCCCTTGAAACAGATGCATTGAAAGGATACTATAAGTAGCAGATTTATATGTTTCTTTTTTTAAAAAGAATGTCGGGACCTTTGTGCTTTGTTCAAAGATCCAACTTTAAATATTTAGAGGTAGCATAACCATGTCGGGACCTTTGACACTTCGCTTATACGATAGTAGATTGGCTTGAGATTTCACCAAGTTTTATTCTATGGTTTGAATGGAAACACACGCTTATTATCTCTAAAGTTGTATATGTACGCTAAATAAAGGAACAAATTAAGTTTAGGTCCTACCATTCATCTATTCACAGTCAATCCACAACTGGAGGAAAAGCAATAGCTTTGCTAATTACTAGAACACAAATAGAAATAGATGAAAAGCACACAAGTGAATCCCTCTTGAAAAAGATGCATGGCTTTCTTTCACATGGATGTCAAGTTAACTCGCCCCCTCTTGAACACCAAGTGCATCTTTTTTTTCAGTAGGGCAGCGGCAGCTCCTATGCCTTGCCCATCTAGTTATGCCTTTGCAAGATATTAAAATCATTAATGGAGTCACTCTTGATGCAAACATGAACGAACTGCATATATAGCAAAGTAAATACTCAACCGAATGACCAATGTATAGGTACTGCGCAACTTCCGGTGTTCAGTATGATTATCTAACTCCCAAGCACATAGCACAATCCCCATTTATGCAATAGTGACTGGAGTTGCCTTTGTAAAATGCACAATTCAGAGTTCGGACACACACAATGCAAAACAAATTCTTAAAAAAGAAGAAACGTCAAAAATTTATCGATTGCTTTGCCTTAGTGGCTGGTAGCTCATTCATGTGAGGATGACATCAAAAACTACTACTCTATATGGTTGCTAAAATTTGACACAAAGTATCAACTGGGAAATGTAATTGTTACGCACCTAATTTGATCAATCCTCCTTGATCATATATTGCTAGAAGTTCTATTTGTAACTAGTAAGTCTGGCTTTTATATTTTTTTTGCTGATCATTGAATCTTTAGAGTTCAAGTTTAGCAGGTCTAAATGTTATTTGCAAGGTTCATGCCCCTGAGAAGATCTGCATTCATATAGATGTAGGAACTAGGTTGGTTTTGTCCGGATGTGTGGTGTTGTGGTTTCCATAAATGGCAAGTCAAACGCAATGTTGGTTAGAATCGTTCTATAAACCATATGACATGGAGCGTTGCTAGCTTCAACACACTCACATTAAGGGCCTGTTGGATCTCCTAAAAATTATGAGAATAAGACCCAAACAAGTGGATTCGTGTTTTTATCCAACCACCAGATCCAGCTAAGCACCTCCACCATGCTATTCTGAGATGTGAAGCACCTTCCACCATATATAATCTCTGTCTATAATCCGATTCTAATAATGCCTAGGAGATCCAAACATGCCCTAAATTGTATAAGCCTTAAGGTAGAATACATTTTGGCACTTGACAAATTTATATAGAATAGGACCCATGGTATCTTTCATCAGAAGTAGTATTAGTCTTAGTTGTATATTGTTTTATCAAACAATTTCCCATTTCCTCTGTAACACTAACAACTCAAGTGAACTAAACATGTTATATGCAATAATAGTTGCTTGCTATATGGCTCATGTAGTATTGGTTCACCGAGAGAAATTGCGTTGTAGAGTGTTTATGAAGCATCGATACTCTACAAGATTTTCCTAATGAGATATATATGATCATCGGATGTCTAAATCTGAAAGTTTTGAAGGTCCGGAGGTTGAATCATGGACACGAATCTTGGTCAAGTACCGTAGGGCTCTCGCAATGGGCAGACGACGAGCGGTTGTGCTGGCGCGCCGCCGGGTCGCGGCCCTCCCCGACGCGGCGCTCTTCAGCGCCCCGCCCGGCTGCCGCCGGCGCTCGCCCGCCGCCTCGGCGGACCGCTTTGGGCGCACGGCCGCGCCTAGCTGCCTGCCGCCGAGCCCCAGCGGAGGAGCCCGCGCGGCGGCCGTTGCTTTGGCGACGAGGCGGTGCTGTCGGGCGAGATCCCTCGATCTAGTCGGTGGTGGCTTTGGCGACGGAGGCGGCGCTGTTCGGGCGGGCTCCCTCGATCCGGCGACGTCGAGCGGCGGCCTTCGGCGGCGGTTGTCGCAGTGCGAGGGCGAGGGCGAGAGGATGGTGTCGAGTGCGGGTCGGGGTTCCGGTCGGGTCGGTCGGGTCCGGGAAGGGGCGCGGGGCGGGTGGGGATAGGGAATATGCAAAAATTACTTTTTTACCCTAAATCAACAAAAATGCTATTTTGTGGAGGCAATAAGAGGCAATGGGAGGCAATTTCAAGTATGATAAAAGAGCTCTATTTCATAATAAGGATACAAAGGTATTTGCAAAAGATGGTGGCCCGAATGATATTTCGTCACCGCTCTTAAGTCTGTGTCTTTTTCGCTGCCCAATTGGGATACCATTAACATGTACCCAGCCATTTCTTCCGTAAACTTCCATTTCACATGTCCCTTGATCCTGGAATAAAAGCAACACAACATTTAAGCAAGAAGCCATAAACATAACCGTTGACACTAAAAAAACGCACCAACAATAATGTAACTGCATTCTAAAAAATACATATGCATGCAAGGACCTTGTGATTCTCCATTTCAAAAAGTATTGGGCTCCTGATTCCATCATCCAAGTAAATTTCACAACCACTGAATCCAAATCTGCATGGGGATCTGCGAAGCCAAAGATTTGGAACCTGCAATCATATGTGTCTGGTATCAAGTATCAACATCACCCAGGGGTTCCTTAGCTTTCGAATAACAGAAACAATTGACAACAAACTCAAAAACAAATGCTACATGATAAAACTGATCACAAAAGCACCATGTCTTTTTCTTCGCGATAGAAAAGTACCATTTCGTGTTGCAAACGAATTAACCATTTCAGACCACTACCGGGTCAGTATAAGATAGCAAGTTAGCAACACGTCACAACCTACCAAGTACCAATCAACGCACCTTCGGGTCGGTTGCTTTGACCCTTATCAGCAAAGCAACAAACAAACCCACAACGGCACAACGCACCTTAGGATGCTTTGATAGCAACGTCGCCCACGGCTGCCGCAGCCCCCTCGTGACCCGCGGACCCCGACCCCGAGGTCGCCGCATGTACAGACGCATTCACCAACGCGGACCCCGGCCCTGAGGTCGTCGTCTTCGCGGGATTCGCCTCCACCAACGCGATCACCGAGGTCGTCGTCCTCACGGCATCCGCCTTCACCAACGCGGGTCCCTTCTCGCCACCGCCCGCCTCTACCAACGCAGCACCCGGCCCCGAGGTCGTCGTCGTCTTCGCGGGATTCGCCTCCACCAACGCGATCACCGAGGCCGTCGTCCTCACGGCATCCGCCTCCACCAACGCGGGTCCCTTCTCACCACCCGCCTCCACCAACGCGGCCCCCTGCTCCGAGGTCATCATCCGCGTGCCATCATCCACCACCATTGCGGCCTCGGAGGTCGTCGTCTTCGCGACATTCCTCCCGACCTGCATTTTCCGGCACATATCAGCCCCTGAACACCCGAGTCGTTACGGAATTGACATGCCGCGGGAGGAGCTCCATCGGGCTCACCTTCGTAACCAAGCGCTTCCCGCCGTGGCCGCTTTTGCTATCTCTTCCGACGGCGGGATCCGCCGCATCCGCCGTGGGGTCACGCGCCCCGCCCACCGGCGAATGCGCCTAGGGTTCTGAGTCCCCTTCGCAGCAAAATCCATCTCCAGAAGAAGCCCATTGCCACTTTGCCAGTCGACAGAGAGAGGAGGCTTTCCGGAGCTTGAGTTGCTTCATACTATAGTGGAGCGAGAAGTGGCTACCGGGCCCCGGCTGGAGGATTCCAGAGACCAGAGGGGACCGCGTCTTGCGACAAGTCAATGGACGGGCCACCTGTCAGACGTTTTTTTTGTTTCCGAGAGGAAAGTTTTGGAAAGGCAGGCACAAAGGACGGAAGTACAAAGGACGGTAACCCAGGTTACACGCCCGAACGTACTAAATACCGGATCCACCATAGCCAATTACATTGTTAACATAGTGCGCCACACGTACTGTTAGGATTAGTTAGTTAGTATTATTAATTAGCGATCAATTAGAATAATCTCATCATTAGCAATTGTTTTGACGGTTAGGCGGTTTAGGTGGTGAGTTTCATAGCAATTTGTTTTCCAAAAACTGTCATGTCATGTGAAATGAAATGAAATTTAGATTAAACCCCTACTCTCAATAGAGAATTTCGTTATGTGGTTTCATATGCATTTAATTTTATGACTTAGAGATAATTGGCACTCCTACTCAAAAACATTTTGCACGACGGGCACTTTTGATTAAGCGTGGCGGGCAAGAGCGCCCGTCATCCACACGAGGTCACGATTAATGGTTGATTAACCGTGACGGGCGACTGTGCCCGCCATGCTTAATCGAAATAAAAAATAAAAAATGACCCAAGCCCAATGTCGGCCCATACGGGCCCGACATCGAGCCTAGATCCGCCGTTGCCGTCTGAAACCCTAGCGCCGCGGATCTTCGCGTCGTCGCCGTCGTCCCTAGATCCGGCTCGATCCGCTCGTCCCCTCGGGTACGGATTTGAGCGGCCGACGCCTCCTCGCCGGATCCGGCCGGCCGCCGCCCGCCCCTCGCTGGATGCGCCTACGGGAGGAGCGCCACCACCGGATCGAGGCGCCGCACCACCGGCCGGACCTGCAAGAGGGGGGTGAGAGCGAGATAGAGAGAGCAAGGAAGAGGGAGGGAGAGGGAGATGACGAACCCGCACTGATCCCGAGAGAGAGGGAGAGAGGAAGGGGGGTGCGCCGCCGGAGGGCGGGATCCCGCCCGCCACCGCGCGCCGGAGGCCGGGTGGATCCGTCGCTACCCGCCCGCCGCCACGCCACCGGCAGCCGGGTGGATCCGTCGCTTCCCGTCCGCCGCCCGTCTTTGCCGCCGATTGTGGTCGCGAGGAAGAGCGCCATGGGAAAGGGGAGCCACGGGCGCAAGGAAGAGGGACATGAGGGAGAGGGAGAGAGAGAGAGGGAGGAGAGTAAATGAATTAGGGTTTGGTGGGATTGGGAAGAGTTTGTTTATATATGAACCCGATAGGGATGAGATAGTGGGCTTTTTTGGACCCGCAGTTGGGCTTCTATATTTGCGTGACGGGTCTTTAAAGACGCCCGCCCACGAAATTCGATTTTACGTGGCAGGCAAAAAGTCTCCCGTCACGCAAAAAAAAAAAGAGCCCGCCATGGTAAATCATACGCTTTAACCGTGGCGGGCAAAAGATGTGCCCGCCACGTAAAAGATTTTACAAATATCACGCCAAAATCATTTTGTTAGTAGTGTGGTATTCGTGTCAAAAGAGTTTCATTTAGATGAAATTCATTTCTTCTCTCTCCTCTTAAATACACCGACATGTCTAATTAATGCAAATGAAACTCTTGTGACACCCTATTGAGACCGGCCTTAGGGATTAGGCCTTCGTTAAAAAAAAACGTCGTGGCAAGATACCCCTTCCGTCATACCTGTTACATTGTACTCCCTCCGGGATGGTATTAGAAGTCGTTTTGGACAAGGTTTGGGTCAAACATCGAAATATAAATAATCGATAACTTTTAAGTTGTTGAGTTTGTAAATATAAAATTATATGAGTAGATTTGTCTTAAAAAACACTTTGATAAAAAGTATACATATATCACATCTCCGTAAATATTTTTATAATAATAAGAGGTCAAAGTTGTGTTTTGAAGACCGTATCATTTGTCTCCTAAACGACTTCTAATACCATCCCGGAGGGAGTATATATTCTTCACCGTACACACACAATCAATGGATCGATTCGGTCATCATTGACGTACAATTTCCTTTAACACGCACCACACGAGGAAACTTCCCCGGAATTTTTTTTAGAGAAAAGACATTTTATTTTATTATTAGTAGGATGAGGATGTAATTGGATACTCTCTCCGTCCCCGGAATAAACGTAGTTCTCGCTTCCCGAGAAAAAACCGCCGGCAATTATATATTAAAATAAGATTAATATTTGTATTACATAATTAGTATCATTAGAAAGATCTTTTAATCTAGTTTTTAACAAATTTATTTAAAGATTTAAATCTTGTAATTATTTTCTACAAATCGAGTCAAACTTGTGGCACGAACACCCAAAACTACGTTTAATTTGGGACGGAGGGAGTAGTACATATCATACATTACATTTTCCATAGCAGATATTTGATGTTACATATACGTAAGTGCTTCATAATGGCACACTGAACTATGAAGGAGCCATGGTTTGCTGAAGTATTCTTGAAGGCTCTTTTGACTACTAAAAGATGTTTAGAAGCATAAACGGATGGCAACAGGTACAAACCCGCTGGGTACAACCAACCCATACCCGTACCCACGAAAGAAAATTACACCCGTTAAAAACCCATGAACGCTGACAGGTACAAATTTCTCCCCATACCCGTACCCATGCAGGTATCGGGTACCCACGGGTTGCCCGTGCCCGACAACCATACAGGCTTCATCTGTGAACCATCGAAGTGTGCGTTGCTTTTATAGGCTGTGTACAACTTCGTGTGTTGACCCAGCAATATGGGACTAATATGTTGTGTACGAAGAACTAGCATTGCATTGAAGCTTGAAGAGAACATTCCAGTAGTTAGGCCCAAGAGGCCAAGCTGGCCCATGACAGGATTGGAGGAGCACTTCGGCCTTCAAGTGAGAAGACAATTGGCTTATTCTTTTTCTTTTTGTCTAAAATTGTTGAATATTTCATTTCTATGTAAAAGTTTCTAAATGTATTTAGTGAGCATATAAAATTATTTGACAATATACAAGATAATTTGAGTTATTACTCTATGATGGAACGGGTTTAAAAACCTATGGGTTTGCGGGTTTGATACTACACGCCTAGACCCATGCCCATAAACCCGTTGGGTTTGGCTTTTTTCCCATTAACAAACCCATGAGTAGAGAAATTGACCCATACCTATGCCCTAATGAAGCAAAAACCCATCGGGTTTCGGGTCGCGGGTACCCGTTGCCCAGAGGAACCATAATGTACAGCATCCATGGATTTGACTGTTGAGCCTTGGGTAGTTGTGCTGATCGCGAGTCCTCACTTGAACTGCAAATTGCTTGCGACTGTCAAGCCGAAGGTCCAGCCAACCGGCACCACGTTTATAAACACGAGTGTCTGACCATTTGTGACGGTGATCCTGAACGAGAGCATTTTCCCACTAAGATACGCCATAGAGTGCCAGTTTGCGCCCCAGTTACGTGCCATGGGTGTCCAATCCGCGGAATCAGAGGTCTTGACATCCATGGATTTGATGGAGCCAGCCCCTCCGACGTTGCTGACAAGCACGAGGTTGAAATAGTCGTGGCCGTTGATCATGAACCTGACTCCACCTCACCGGATGCATGGAACTCTCTGGTAGATGACAGGGATGATGCCGGTGCTGACGTCGCGGCCAATCTTCTCCCACGCCGGCTGCGACATGTCGAAGTGGGGGCGCTGCTGGTTGCACTAGCCGCCGTCGATCGGGAAGTGCCGGGTTGGGCGGGCAGAAGTTAGTGGCGGTGACGGTGACCGTGACGCCGGGCTTGCACAGTGTCGGGTCCATCTTACGGTCACAGGCGATCTTGTAGCACTGGCCGCAGGACGCGTCGTCGTTGAAGAGCACCGAGCTCAGAGCCGCCGTGCGCGAGCCGTAGCGCTGCGAGTACAGGTTGCCGTACCCGCACGCACCGCCCATGGTCCCGGAGGCGTCAGCTCCGCCGTAGAACGTCGCGTGCGCGCCCTTCTGCCATACGACGCCGTCTGCTGCCACGGCCAACGCTACCCAGCCGACTGTGAGCAGAAGCAGGGCTACCAAAACTGGAGCTGGTGGAGCCATTTGTCCAATCGATGGATGTGCCGATCAACAGCACGGATCGAGGCAGTAACTACTGCAACAATGTCCACCGGAGCTGCAACAGCACTGCCAATAGACAATAGAGGTGTCTGTGTTGTGTCTGGCCGTTGGAGTGTGTGATAGATCACTTCAATTTTCCTTTGTTGATTGATGCGATCGTCAGGTAGATTGTGAGATGTTTATGTGCCAGTGCTGTGCATTATATATAGGCTTTGATGTACTAGTACGTAATGGCTACTCAATTGGTATCTTGAAGAGGCGGCAGGCGGGGAGGATGTAGGCGATAGCTAGCGTGCACAGGCCAAGCGCACGGCCGCGCCGCCGCCTCGCCGCGGCCGAAATCTGAAATCGGAAGATAGAATAGCAGACGCGTTCGCGCCACATTTGCTTTCTCATTTCGCCACGCCAATCATCCGTCGGCTTCGTCTGTTGAACTTTACGTGTTCGACGTCACCATAGAGAGAATGCATCTTGGATTGACTTTCGATGGCAAGGCTATAGCTTAAAATATTTTTTCGCGCTCGGTTCTCTGATGGAGTTCAGTACTCCCTTGTCCAAGGAAGCATGAAGCTGGTCGAAGGGATACGTGCACGGTGCACCAGGTCCGGCCGCCGCGGAATCAAAGATTCAGAATTAAGTTAACGTCAAGCTAGGATTACCATATAAAAAGTTTATCACGGGAGCCTTGCAAATTAAAGTAGCAGGAGCTGCAAATTAAAGTAGCTGGAGCATGGGCATAGCCGCATAAGGGCTTCACTTTCACACCTGACAAAATATTTTAGTTGAGCATTGCAGCTTCATTACGAGTAAGTAGGCTGGATTTTTTAGAAATAAAGTAGGCTGATTTTTTAGTTTGAAAAGCAGGATCCACCTGTTGGGCACATAAAACTCAGCTCAGGTCACTAGTGTAGGATGGACATTTATTCGGGTTTGAAACTCCCTCTACTCCCGATTATGCAACCGGGAGTACGAGTTAGGAGTAAAGGTTCTTGACCCAAAAAGAAGTCTACATTTACTCCCGGTTGGAGATCCGTGGCGGTCGGGGACCTTCCAACCCGGGAGTAAAGGGTTATTTTTCTTCATTTTTTTATTTTATTTCATTTCAATTCCTAGTTTGTTTTGGTTTCCAATTTACATAACTAATACATGATTTTTTATTTCATTTTAAAAATTGATTTGATAATAATTAATTAATGTACTCAAATATAATTAATTTACACATATAAAATTAATGTACACATAAATTACAAATATATAAACAATGTACACACATATTTCATGTCCCGATTACATATTAAGGTCTCGTCACTACTTCTTTGGCAGCCATTTGTCTTCGGTTTGTAGTAGAACTTCGCCGTGGGGCTAGACCTTGGAATTAATAAATCCTGCAATGCTCTCTTGCATGGCTTCTAAATGGTGAACTTCTAAGGTTTTCTCCATCAACTTTTTTTTTCTTCAATTCAAGTTAAATAAAAGTATTAGTGTATATATATATATATATGACTAGTTATATAAATATCAACGTTAATAACAAATGAGATTGATGTATATATGTACCTTTTCTTCCTCGGTGTAACTTGAACAAAAATCCTGATGTTCTCACAACAATATAATCCACAGAGATTGGTCCCTTGTGGCTGCCGTGAGACCCCACTTTATGAGAAAAGAGTAATTCGTCATATATAGATATATGAACTATGAAGCAAAGTATAGGGAATTGAATTAAGGTAAGCATATACTTCTTACTGGGAATAGTTGCACATTCAATTGCGGGTTTGCGATCGGTCGTATTGTGTTTTCGAACCGTTTCTTCCCAAACCCCTGCAAAATAAAATAAAAATACTTAGACCATTAATTATTGCATATACAGAGAGAGACTGAAATATTGTGCATATATATAATTGTCGAAGGGACTGCAATTACCCCTGAAATATATTGAGCATGTCTTGGTACATTGATCGGTCCCATCTCAGCGAGACGAAGACTGTGAGTGAACTTTTTGCGGCTCGATGTAAAAACAATATCCAGTGGGAACTGCAAGTATGCATAAGCAGGCATGTATATATGTATAAACGGTCGAGCTAGAAAGAAAAGTAATTATGAAGCACATGATCGTCGATGTTATGAACACTGACCTGAAGTTGTAGGGGAACATTACTATTCTCTTGTTGCGGTGCATCTCGAGGAACATCTTGATATTCTCCTGTATGTCGGCTTTCAAACATTTTATTGTCTTTGGGTTATTGAACACGATATATGGATCAATAAATCTGATATGAGTACGCCCTTTGATTCTGCATTGCTGAATCATAAATCTACATATATAGTGAGAGAGTGAGGGTGATATTAGACACATACACATGTAGGCACATAGGGACTTATTAATAAACATAGAAAGAATCACTTAAAGACAATAGCAGCTAAGAATGGTTTTGTCGAGGGAGTCCCAATGGAATAGTTGGTGCAATTCATCAAATTCAACAAACATCCTGTCATTGCCCCTTCCCCAATTGATCTCTAATTCTAACATAAAATCCTCTCTCTCCTCGATGACATGCCTCAAGGTTTGAATTGTTTAGTGCATACATTTGAGTACCAAGGGCAAAATATTTGTCATGATCCCATAGGCTCGCCCCACTCATACTTCCTCCATTTGTTAACTACCTCCGCAGTTTCAAACACCACTCTTCTCATGTCCATACTAGTGGTAGCGTAGTAATCCATAAGCTAGTCAAAATTAACTGCTGCACCAGCAGGAAGCTTCAGGTACTCTTTGTTTGAACCGTATTGATTGGTAACTAGTAGGGGAAGTGGCCGCGACGATGTTTCGACAAGTTGTGGAACAATTTTAGTCTTCCTTGCTTTCCTCTTTGGGGCAAATTCCTTGTATAGAGTGCGGTCAAAGGCCAAAAGTGGTGAGGGCTTATGTGAGTCCCTCCACTTTTGGTCCTCAACCTCCACCTTCTGTTTTTGCACCCTTGGAGGTAAGTAGAACGACTTAGCAGCACCCGTTGTCGCCTGTGCTGCCGCCTTCTTCGGGTCTTCTATTGCGAAGAATTTTTTGACTGCTTCTTTACTAAAAGCATCTAGTTCCTCCTTACTCATTTCACCACACAATTTTTTAGGAATGGGTTTAGGGTTACTCGCACGGGGTTTCTTCGCCGGCAGGGACGAGGACTTGTTTATTTGTGGGGCGGTTCTCTTCTTGTTAGTTGCCTTTGTCAGGGGAGGAAGCATTGGAGACCCCCTTTGAGGCGGTGATGGTGCCTTTGCCGGGGAGATGGCGACCGATGCTGGTGGCAGTGGGGGGACCCTAGAGCCGGTGGTGGCGGTTGTGGTGACTGCCTTGGAGATGTTGGGGCTGTTGCCTTGTCTTGTACCCCCATCGTAACTATCACCCAGAGAAGCATGATCGTCTAGGGAGCCAACCTTTCGACTAGGTTGAGGTAACTCAGGAGGCAGTTGGAAAATCGGCGTAGCATGCTTAGTTGTTGTACATTAGTTGCGCTAAGAAACAATATTTGGTATAGAAAAAAACAATATAAGACTTGCAGCCCAAGTACTGAATGCGCAGTATGTTTTATATATACAAGCACAATACATAATGTACAACATAAGCAATATTGAATGTTGAGCCTTAGCACAGTCGTGACTTGTGTTGATCTAGTCGTCACTTGAACTGCAAATTGCTTGCGAATGTCGAGCCGAAGGTCCAGCCAGCCGGCACCACATTTGTAAACACGAGTGTCTGACCATCTGTGAGGGTCATCGTGAACGAGAGACTTTTCCCACTGAGATACGCCATAGAGTGCCAGTTTGCACCCCAGTTGCACGCCATGGAGATCCAGTTTGTGGAATCGGAGGTCTTTACATCCATGGATTTGATGGAGCCAGCACCTCCGACGTTGGTGACAAGAACGAGGTTGAAGTAGTCGTGGCCGTTGATCATGAACCTCACTCCGCCTCGCCAGACACATGGAACTCTCTGGTAGATGACTGGGATGATGCCGGTGCTGACGTCCCTGCCAATCTTCTCCCACGCCGGCTGCGCCATGTCGAAGTGCGGGCACTGAACCTTGTCAAAAGTGGTTGGCAAGGAGATGATAAGTGTTGCTTAGGAGATGGCATAGAATTTACAAATCACATTCTATTCTCATGCTATACAGCTAGATTTGTTTGGGGGTAATAAAGGAGGTTTTTGGGCTGTGTGGTACTCCTGGATCTACTAAGAGCTTGACTGAAAACTGGCTCATGGGCAATGGTCCTATGCCAATTAGATTGTTGTTATTCATATTTGCCAGCTTTGCCTGGGCACTGTGGACGAGCAGAAATAAGATCATGATTGAACATGTTTTCCCAAGAAGCCCATCAGACATAATATACACAATGCTCTATCTTATATGCAGAAATGGTCCACCAAGCTCAAGGAGAAAGACTGCAGTCGCATCAAGTCTGTGAAGGATGAAATCATGCGGTGGATGCAAAGCTTTCGGCCTAGTACTTGTTTAGCAACTGATGTTTTTGAGATTTAGTATTCTGGCTGTTAGGCAGTTCGCTCCTGTCCTGTTATTTTGCTTTCCATTGTGAACTGGTAACCCCAGCGTGTAATGACTCTGTCCGTGTTGCTTTCTTAAAAGCAGAGAGAAACCTCCTTTTTTAAAAAAAAAAAAGAGAGAGAGAGATGAGCGATGATATTGGTAGTGAGTCGTGAAGACATAGTCAATTTACAATAGGAATCACTAAGACACGATCAATTTACAATGGTACATATAACAAACAACATTTGATAGGAAAAAAAAAATACAAAATCAGACTTGCAACCGAACTACTGAATGTGCAGAGTGTTGTATATATATACAAGCACTGTACATAATGTACAACATAAGCAATGTTGACTGTTGAGCCTTGGGTAGTTGTGCTGATCCAGTCCTCACTTGAACTGCAACTTGCTTGCGAATGTCAAACCGAAGGTCCAGCCAGCCGGCACCACGTTTGTAAACACGAGTGTCTGACCATCTGTGAGGGTGATCCTGAACGAGAGCATTTTGCCACTGAGATACGCCATAGAGTGCCAGTTTGCGCCCCAGTTGCGCGCCATGGTGATCCAGTCTGTGGAATCGGAGGCCTTGACATCCATGGATTTGATGGAGCCGGCTCCTCCGACGTTGGTGACAAGCACGAGGTTGA
The DNA here is from genome assembly GCA_015847255.1 of Hyparrhenia diplandra. Lineage (NCBI taxonomy): Eukaryota > Viridiplantae > Streptophyta > Magnoliopsida > Poales > Poaceae > Hyparrhenia > Hyparrhenia diplandra. The sequence continues at coordinate 38,797 of JADLZK010012133.1, forward strand.
AGTAATCGTGGCCGTTGATCAAGAACCTGACTCCGCCTCGCCGGACGCATGGAACTCTCTGGTAGATGACGGGGATGATACCGGTGCTGACGTCGCGGCCAATCTTCTCCCACGCCGGCTGCGCCATATCAAAGTGGGGGCGCTGCTGATTGCACCAGCCGCCGTCTGGCAGCGCCGGGTTTGGAGGGCAGAAGTTGGTGTGGCGGTGACGGTGACCGTGACGCCGGGCTTGCACAGCGTCGGGTCCGTCTTGCGGTCGCACGCGATCTTGTAGCACTGGCCGCAGGACGCGCCGTCGTTGAAGAGCACCGTGCTCAGCGCCGCCGTGCGCGAGCCGTACCCCTGCGAGTACAGGTTGCCGTACCCGCACGCACCGCCCATGGTCCCGGAGGCGTCAGCTCCGCCGTAGAACGTCGCGTGCGCGCCCTTCTGCCATACGACGGCGCCGTCTGCTGCCACGGCCAACGCTGCCCAGCCCACTGTGAGCAGAAGCATGGCTGCCAAAACTGGAGCCATTCCAATCGATCGATGTCCCGATCAATCAAGTGCACGGATAGGGGAGTCAGCAACTACTCGCCAACACTTTCTAGAGCTGCAACGAGTGTTTGTGTTGTGTGTCCAGGCCCGACTGTTGGAGAGTGGGTGCTGTAGATCACTTTTCCTTTGTTGAATGTTGATGTGATTGGCAGATAGATTGTGCGATGTTTATGTGCCTGTGCTGTGCACGAGTTTATATAGCCTTTGCCGTGGTACGTAATCGCTACTCAATGACGTGGTATGGAGGCGGCGGCGGCAGGCAGGGGAGGATGTATAGGCGCTAGGTAGCGTGCACATGCGCACGGCCGCGCCGCCGCGCCGTGTGCGCTTGACGGTGAAATCTGAAATCAGAAGATAGAATAGCAGACACGTTGGCGCCACACAACGTCCGTCAGCTCACATCTTCATCTGTTGGACTTTTACTTATTCGATATCTAGGAGACTAGGAATGACTTTTGAAGGCAAGGCTTTTAAATAATGTTTCGCGCGCGCTTCTCTGTTGGTGGGAGTACGTTCCAAGGAAGCATGAAGATTGAAGACGGTTGAGCGAATGCACCTGGTCCGGCCGACGGAATAAGAGGTTCAGAGTTGGCGTCGGTGTCGGGGAACCAGCTAGATTGGGCGGAATCGACACGTAGATTGAGAGGTTGGTGGAAGAGGAGGAGGACGGGAACGATGGTGGTGGTGGCGCGGCGGCGGCGAGCAGCCGCGCCCTGGCGGGCGGCGGCGATCGGGCAGGGGGAGGGGCGCGGAGAGAGGAGGGAGAGGAAGAGAGATTGGGATAAAATTTCTTTATTTGCTTGTTGCCCCCGAAATATTATGGACCCCTTACTTATATAGCCCGGCTAGTGGGACTTGTATCTCAAGTAATCTCTCTAAAGGTTTTCTTATAGATTGGAATACCTTTTACAAGCATGTCATATTTATTTATTTCCTAATAAAGGTCTCCCTTATAGATGAGATATCCCCTTGCACACCAAAACACCTAAAGATAATCCTAGATATTTTCCCTCTTTTTCTCGAATTAGTTGCGAAGAATCCGCGAAGGGAGGGACGGAGGCGGGCGCGCGCGCGAGGCCGGGGGCTTGGCGCCGGGCTCCTTGGGCCTATCGGGCCTGTCCTTCTAGGCCCTATTTCTGGATCATGACATCTCCCCCCCCCATTCTCCGACCGGCGCGTCCTCGCGCTGGATGAAGGTCCATTCGGTGACACTGGATGGGGATCGGCTGCCCCGGGAGGATGAGCTCGACTGCGATGATGAGACGACCCTGCACAGGGTTCCTGAGGATCATGTTCTCCCTGGTTCGCTTGGGGTCAAATTCCAGAAGATAGTGAAGGTTGCCGATGTAGCCGTGGTAGATGTACCGATGGACAGATGTCCCCGCTTTGTGAAATACGCTCACGACGGGCTGCCGAGGGAGCTCCCTCGAACGCCCACATCTAGGTGCTGGTGCACCATGTTGCGTGGGGGCTCTCCGGGAACAAGAAACGCTCATTGGATGGAGCGTTGACGAAGAGCGGAAGTAGACGCCCGGATAGTGATGTCGCGGCGAGTAGGAGGAGTAGCGACCAAGTTCAACATCGCACCGCATACATGAAGGAGCCGACATCGAGCAGGGGAGGGCGAGAGCTGTGAGCGGCCCTCTCGGATTGTAGCCGATGTGGACATTGTCGACGGTGAGGAAGAGGCGATCCATGCCGTCGGGGAAGACGACTGTCTGGGCGGGCCGGCGTGATGGCGCCGCGGCCATATGCCGCCAAGAGGATGGCGGTTGGTGCAGCTGAAGTTGGCTCCGTCGTGTAGGCTCCCAAGGCGAGGAAGTTCGTCCTGCGAACTCCGCCTTGAAGCAAGACCTCCAGTAAGTCTGGTAGTAGTGGAGAGGAGGCCGGAAGGTAGAAGCGGCCGTCGAAGAGGAGGAGGCCGTCTTCGAGTGTCCATCTTTGGGCAGCGTCGCCCGTGGTGACGTCGAGGGCGATGCGGCGAGGTGCTGATCCTCCAATGTAGCCTAGCGTAGGCGGGACGAAGACTCCCACGGCCGTGTCGTGAGGTCCAACGCAGTCGCATGCTCGAGCGTTCCCAAGCCGAGTCACAGGCGCACGGATGCCGGCGAAGATGCGACCCGAGGAGGCCGGGGGGCGGGGGCCCCTACGCCGAGGGGGGTGGAGCGAAGTGAGCGTGTTTCGGGCGACCCTCACGCGGTAGTATCGCAGCTCGTGGGTCGCGAAGTCCCACGCCACGCGCCCCAGGCTTGCCAACCAAGGCATGCCAGGATGACGTCGACGCCCTCGCCCGATGGCATGGCGTAGGCGTCGATGTCGAAGGTTTGGCGTCGAGGCGTAGTGGCACGTCGAAGGTGGCGGCGCGGCATGTAGGCGTGGCGCCGGTGCCGGTGGTGATCAGCGACCGGCCGAGTCCGAGGCTCGCCGTGGTCACCACGCGGGGGGTCGATGTAGTTGTGCGTTGCTCCCGAGTCGACGATGATGTTGACGCCCGTGTTCGAGATCATACCGACGAGGTAGAGAGAATGAGCACCACGCATCGGGAGTCGGGGTCCCGGTGAGGACCTTTAGATCTCATTGGCTCCTCTTTGACGTCCGCTAGTGGGGCGTTTGTCGTGTCGTCGGTGTAGTCATTGAAGATTGTGATGTCGAAGAGATGCTTGCACTTGTGACCCGTGAGAACGGCTCGTCACGATTGAAGCGGGAGTCGACCCTGCGTCGTTCCGTCATCTCCTCACGGTGTCGGCCGTTTGAGCGGTCGTCGTTAGCTGCCGACGCGAGGGCGCTGGGAGGCGGCCCAGCGGGGCGGGGCGCGGGGGCCCCGCCCTTTGCCTGTGCCGGCTTGCGGTGTTGTAGAGGATGGCGAGGCATCGCTCGTGCGCCGGGCGAGACATGGCTGCCTCCATGTCCTTGGGGTTCTCGCATCTCGACGTCCGTCTTGAGCGGTTCGCCCAAGCTCTTTGTGTAGATGTTGACTGCATCGGTCGTCGAGGTTGCCTGCACGCGCCACGTGTGCCAGGAACTGCTCGGTGTACTCATCGACGCTGCCTGTCTTCCTTAGTGATGCCAGCTCACCCAGCGGATTGCGCCGTTCAGCTGGGCCGAAGCGCTCGTTGACATATTGAGCAAAGCTTGCCCAATCTGCCACCGGTTTCTCCTGGGACAGCCTCATGTACCATTGCTGTGCTCCTCCTGTGAGATGATAGGAAGCATACCAGACTTGCTCTGTAGCTGGCGTACCTTGTCCCCTGAAGAATTGTTCACAGCGGTTGATCCATGGGAGGGGATCCTCCTTGCCATCGTAGGTCGGGAAGGACAGCTTGTGCAGACGGGGAGCCAGAGCTGAGAAGGTGTCGACCGGAGGTGGGGGGGGCGGCGGATGCGCCCCTGATGGCGGCGCCCCTGCTGGCGCGGCCTTCGGCCTCAAGTAGCCCTTCATCAGGTTCTCCAGATCAACCGCTTGCGTGACCTGATTGTCCCGTTTCGCTTGCCATCGGTCCGCTTCTTGATGAAGTCGCGGGCTCTTTGTCTCAACATCGCCCTCATCTCAATCTCGGCGTCATGGAGTTGTTGACGGTGTTTGAGCGTTCTTTGGATCGTCGCCTGAGAGGATAGAGAGCTTATCGCCGATCTTGTCCATCCTCGGTGTTGATCTTGGCGAACTCGTCTCCCAAGTTCAAGCCAGCTTCTTGGATTTGGCGTCCATGGTGGTGGGTGGATCGTAGTGGTCTCCGGATACGGTTTGTCGGGAACCGGCTAGATTGGGCCGAACCGCACGTAGATTGAGAGGTTGGTGGAAGAGGAGGAGGGCGGGAACGATGGTGGTGGTGGCGGCGAAGCGGCGGCGGGGCGCGGCGCCGCCGCGCTGGGCTTGGCGCTGGCGCTTGGGTGTGGGCGGCGGCGGCGACGGGCATCGGGGAGGGGGGCGTGCACGGATAGAGGGAGAGGAAGAGAGATTGGGATAAAATTTCTTTATTTGCTTGTTACCACGAAAGATTTGAGACCCTTACTTATATAGCCCGGCTAGTGGGACTTGTATCTCAAGCAATCTCTCTAAAGGTTTCCTTATATATTGGAATACTTTTACAAGCATGTCCTATTTATTTATTTCCTAATAAGGGTCTCCCTTATAGATGAGATATCCCCTTGCACACCAAAACACCTAAAGATAATCCTAGATATTTTCCCTCTTTTTCTCGAATTAGTTGCCGAAGAATCCGCGGAAGGGAGGGACGGGGCGGGGGCGCTTGCGCGAGGCCGGGGCGGCGCCGGCGCTCCCTTGGGCCTATCGGGCCTGTCCTTCTAGGCCCTATTTCTGGATCATGACATCAAGCCTTGCAAAGTGGGAGGAGCATGGGCACAAAGGTTTCACACCGAGACAAAATATTTTAGCTGAGCATCGCAGCCGTTGCGAGAAGGCTGATTTGAGTCTGAACAGACTCCCCCTGTTGGGCACACAAAAACCCAATATACTCTCTCCATCATTTTCGGTTTTTGTGCCACGAGTTTGACCCGATTTGTATAAAATACGTGCAATATTTGTATTTTTAAATAAATCTATTTAAAAACTAGATTCAAATGTCTTTCCAATAATACTAATTATGTATGATAAATATTGATATTTTTAACATATAATTTGTCAAAGTTATTTCTCGAGAAGCAAGCGACAAACATATTGAGGACAGGAGGAGTACGTCGAATCCTACAAACAAAACTAAAGCCCTCTTAGGTACTCTCTCTCCCCAAAACGAGCATATCCAAGAGTTCACTATTTCCATTTCCGATCCGGTTTTAAGCAACATGAGAAAAAAGCCCTCTCCAATAACTTCTTATTATCACTAAGAAAGCGATTTTTCTTTTTGTGAATTGGCTTGTAGTCAAATGGTAGGACGGTCTAGTGGGATGCTATCCACCAGGGTTCAAAATCTTGGTGCTCGCATCTTTTTCTAGGTTTTCCCAGGATATCCCAGGATTTACCGACGTTCTTGTCAACAACAAGGCACCAATGGCGACTTCAGAAATTTTCAGATCTGTTGGGTGCTCAATCCTTCGGAGGTGCTCATAGGGGTAAGGTTTGCATACATGTGTTGAGGAAGGATGAGTGTACATGCATGTTGTAAGCGTCTGTTATATTGTATAATTTAAAAGAAAAAAAAAAAAAAACTAACAAGCAATTTTTTAAAAGAAATACATGGTATATAGAAACATACTCCCTCCATACTTAAAAAAAAAAAAAGACGTTTTGAAAAAGGTTTGGGTCAAACATTGGGAACATAAATCATGAATAACTTTTAAGTCATTGAGTTTAGAAATGTGAAAATCATATCAATAGATTTGTCTTGAAAAATACTTTCATAAGAGTATACATATATAATTTTTAATAAATATTTTTATAGAAAAGAGAAGTCAAAGTTGCGCTTTGGAGACCATGTCGGCCCTAAACGTCTTTCTTTTCAAGTATGGAGGGAGTATAACCATACATGAAAGAAACCCCAGCGCACACACACACACACACCTATTTCTACGAACCAGTGGTGGATCATGACCAATAATTTAGGAGGTGTGAAATTACCATTAGAGTCAACATAAGTATTAGAATAGTAAGAAAGTAGTGGACTACTGCAATTGATTTCTCACACTCTATGTTATCTCCGCTCATCAACTAAGCATGCTACTAAAAATTCTTAGCCATGGGGGCATGAGCCCAATTTCACCTTCATTGGGCTCTGCTCTGGCCTCCTACCTTGAGTGCCTTCATAGCGCTAAGTCAACAAATCTTCAAAATTGACGAAGTTATCATAGCGGCCCCACTATCGAAAGTGACACGTCACCTACCATCGAAAACCACACAATTATATATTGAAATGAATCTAAGAAAATATATGAGCACACATGTCAAGTCAAGAATTCGAACCTAAATAGACAATTTACTACTAGGAACCCAACCAAATAACACTCACTTATTTGCTAAACAAAACGAAATATTGAGAATGCCCACACTCCGCAGCACACCCATCCAAGGGCAAGGAGTACTTCGATCATTTTGTTTCTTGAGATTTGGCTTAAAAAATTGTCATTTTTCACTATATGTGCCGTAATCGGGTAACTCAAAGGTTACCCGAAACACCTAACTTGTATTTTAAGTTTTCCCCATTTTATGGCAATCTCATTATTTCTCAAGGACAAAAGGTTTAAAAACAAGAATTACCCGACCCAAATTTTTGAACAATGCACCCTGCAGAGGCAGGGGATTTGCCTTTATTATAGGTGCTCCTACAAACACGAGGTTAATAGAACCGAAAGCAGTGAAAGACGTGGATGCCTCAATTAGGATTATCAACTGATTTTAGCTCAAAGATAAGCTCTATAACAATGCTTCCGACGTCTGAGCCGTCCTAGCTCAGTGGTAGAGCGCGTGGCTTTTAACCACGTGGTCGTGGGTTCGATCCCCACGGACGGCGTTTTTTAAGTTTTTCGTTATGTTTCGCATGTATTATGAAAGTTCCTTCCGGAGATACAGTTAAAAATACTACTGAATACTGTTAATTTTATGTGCTTATTATAACTTTGATAACCATTTTCTACTTATAGAGCTTCTAATAACTGTACAATGTTGTAACTTCGAAGTTTCCAATTCAGATTTAGATATTTTGATTGATATACGATACAGAATTGGAAAAGAAATGACCTCATATTATGATTACTAGGAAATATGCCCTTGCTACGGGAGAAAAAAAATATAATATTTATAATTACTAATAAGAAGTTATTCATATTTGATATTTTTGATGAAAAATTAAAATCTAGAATTTATTTTTTTGAAGACAATGATATCTTTAACTATACTCACTTTGTCCTTAAAAGAATGAATTTCTAGCAACTTTTTAAAACATATTAGCAAAAAAAAGATAAAAATTGTTGTCTCTCTCATTGAACTGTTTGAACCTTAGTAGCTCTCTAGTCACCGAGAAGCGTTTGGAGTAGCCAATAGCAACACATGAGAGAGGTTGTGTTAAATACAATCTAGACCGAGAGACGTGATTAATGTACATCACCTGACCATATATTCACTTCTAGAAATTTATTCTTTTTGGAGACAAATTTTAAGGCTAAACTTCTATGCCTAAGACAATGATGTTGTATTTCACTTTGAATCTTCTAAATACAAAGCATGTTCATCTTCTAGTCAACCTATTAAGCAATTAGATTTTGAATTGTAGAATATTTTATGTGTGCATTGTTATCTTTTTGTTTAGTTTTGTAATTGTATTATGGTGGTTGAAAGGGCGCTTGATTTCCTTATTTTAGAAGAAAACATATTTCTTATGCCATATTTTTTTTTTTATTATACTCGTTAAGCGTTGATGCGGTGAGAATGGTCTAGATTGTTTTCCATGCAGACGTGCAAAGTTGCTAGCGCCATGTACAAACATATGTGCGAAGTGATGTCTTCTAGTTCGATCAGATTTTACAAAGCATGTATGGATTGCAATTCATATCATGTTTTTTATAAAATTTTTACTAAACTCCGGTTACGTGCATGTAAATCCGTAAGCCTATTCAAGAGAAGAATACTTTATTTATTATGTTTCCACAAAGATTAGTTTATATTTAAGGAAAACAAAAGGAAAAGATTATACATACGTGGCACACTGGTACACCACATAGAATCGAAAGGACCAATCATATCAAAGGGTTTAGGTTTTAATTATATTTTCCATGGGAGAAGGATGTATATTTTTTTTGAGCAAAGGGAGAAGGATGTATATGACGCTGCAGAATAATACCGTGGCCCGCTGCGACAATCCCGCCTGGGCTTCCTGGCCGAGTTGGAGGTGTTGCTGGATCGAGCTCCTGGCGGCGGCTTCAATAGGAACTCCGTATACGTACGTGGACGGAAAGAGTCCGAGCGTTACGAACGGACCGGCGGACCGAAGATAGAAAAGGATTAGGCAACCGAGAAAACCGAGGTGGGGAAACAGTGGCAGAAAAAAAAGGTAAAAAGGTGGGACTGAAATTTTCTCTTTATTAAGTAGGTATAGATATTATGTTTGTAATAAATGTTTTCAAGGTCATCTTAAATATCAAAATAACCATGTTTGCAATCTAAATGTTTGGAAGGCCTTTGAGTATCAAAGTTGCATGCGTGTCAGGAAGGACGGTTCGTCCTTCCCATGTGCCTTGCATTTCGGGGCATGTGGAAAAGAATAAATCAACAGGGAAATAGGACCACATGAAACCACCATCGTGTCAGCTACCAACTCCTTCACATGCCTGCTGCTGCAACTTGCAACGGCAATCAGAGCACATAGTATCTCAATCAGCACCGAAGGGCACCAGCCAAAAAACAGAATCCAGCTAAACAGCAAGCACAACTGAGGGCCAGACTGAGCACAAAGATCATGGAATCCGATACAAACCAATCAGAACACCAACAGCCTTCGATACATACCAAGATCAGATGATTGCAATCATCATTCTAAACCTCCAAACCTCACCTAAACCATCTTGCGTAGCTAAAACTTCTATCGCACCCATAACCGCATGAATGAACAAAGGAAAAGTAGCAGGGATTAGAAGAGCTTGTATGGAGAAGACGCGTCCAGCGGGTGGATCAGGTAGGTGAGCACCAGGGCCACCAGCATAAGAATGTACGCGATCCCAAGGTCGATTGATGTGCCTGCAGGGAATCAATCACAAGACATGTTAGTCCTTCCTTCCTGCTAATCACTATAGAACATCAATCAAGAATAAGATTCATGTGATGTCACAGAGGAAAATTACTGCATGTGTTGTTTTACTGCTCATCCGTTCCAAATTATAGTTCAACTTTGGCTTTTCTAGATACATTGATTTTCTTATGCATCTAGTTATACACTATGTCTACGATACACAGTTAAAGAAATGAATCTAGAAAAGTCAAAGTGAACTACAATTTGGAACGGAGAAGTATCATATATGGTAGTTTATCAGTAACTAGCCCATGTGTGATATGTACATGCATTTTGATACATATCCAACTCTCTTTCAAGAGAGGATACACAAAAGATAAAAATAATGGTACAGTTACTGCTAGTGCCATATGCAATTTTGAAGTGACTGCATGTGAGAAAATTCACATACATTATTCATCATGCCATGTGGTAATTTACCAGTACTAATCAACACAATTACTACTGGAGCGAATATATGAATTTGAAACCTTCCATCCCTAGTGACTACAAATCAGTTGTGTGCCCGTTTATATACATGAGTGACAAGTTATTGAGAGCTCACTGATGATTTTTCATGCTTGAAACTGGCAATGAAAAATTTTCTTGTGGATGCTAGTTTCTGACAATTTCAAAGTACTATTATATACTTTCACTGTTATTATCACTGTATCTAATAACACCATAAATACTATTAGTATTTGTCAACACTGACAGGGACGAGTCCTTTTAAAGTACTCAGTACAAATGGCACAATCTCCAGTGAGTCTTCCTATTTTTAATTACCTCATGAAAACTACACAGCAGGTGGCACAATCTCCAGTGAGTCTTCCTATTGGAAGACTAACGAAAAGAGAAGTCATTTTCAGTACTGGCGTGAATGGGGCGTGAATGGGCGCTCTTCTACCCACTCTCTCTATTTCTAGTAACATCATGAAAACCAATTGTGACAATACCCACAAAGACCAACCAATTTGTCAGTCTGAGAAAACAGAGGTGGTTTTCAGAGATAGCTACAAATGTCACATTCTTCAAATCACTCATACACACAGCAAAGCATTGGAAATTTTTGCAGTCATTTTCAGTCATCCTAGACAAGGCATGTCTGCCAAGGGAAGGTACCAATACAGACAGAAAACTACTGCACAACCAATTAACAGTATAAACAATGGTAGGGCAATGGACGCTGGCTGAACTTGCATAAGAAAATGACCAGTGTGGATCTATCTATCTATCTAGGACCACAAAAAGAGGAATAATCTCTCTTTTATAACGGCACCAAAGAAGAATATCTCTTGTTTTATCAAGGACAACCAACAAAAAACACACACCAGCCTAGGTGAATAAAGAGGACTACGTTTTTCATCTCACATCAGATCTACCTAAGAGGCAAGCCTGTTGCTTGTGGCAATGTGATAGTTTATTTGTGCAACAGACAACACATAAGAGGCACTCCATAAAAAAGGAGAGGAATGGTAGCTGCCATAGCCCTATTTAGAATGCAAATAAATGCAAGGAGACGGCCACAGCCACAATCAACATTTGTACAGACTGCAAACCACAATTACTGACAGATGCAATAGATAATGTGCAAATCTGACAACAGTTGGTCCAGATGTGAACATTCTTTACAAGAGAAGTTCTCCAAAATATACAAACTAATAGTACCAATTTTTCATATAATAAAGAATGGCATTGGAGTTGAGTATGTATGTGTCAAAAATGAAGAATTTAACTGAAAGATGGCATGAGGACGACTCCAATCTGCCTCCAGGGCCTAATCTGCTGGCGTTAATTCTGTATTTTCACGAAAAAAACATCCTGACCAGCACTTGAGCAGAAGAAAGCACATATGCATGAGATTCGCGTTATTGTGACTGTAAGTCTGTAATGAATTATAACGTCCAGACATGGGGATCTAAATTGTACGGCAATGCAAGCTGCACTGGGGAACGAACTTGTGCCTCTCTTTTTCAACGAATAGATATGCCTATTTTCTTCCTCTTGGTTCAAGAAAGAACCAGATCGACAAACGCGACGATTGCGGCCCACGATCCAGGCGCACGGCGTCCATCCAGATCGCAATGTGATTGCTGGAAGAAAAGAAGGGCAATCAGAGAGAAAGAGGAGGAAGGAGAAACGGCGTACCGTCGCTGGTGGGCGCGGGCGCCGGTGCCTGCGCCGCAGCGGCGGCGGCGGGCATGAAGATGGCGACGACGAGAGCGGCCACCGCCACCACGCCGAGCGGACCCCTCACCCCAGCCATTCCTCCCCGGGAGTCCCTCCCGCTGTCACCGGCGCCGGAAGAGGAGAGACGGGACGGACGGCACGGCCACCACGCCACGGGCACCGGCACCGACCACGACGAACGCAGGCGCTCTCTCTTCTTTCTCTCTCCCGTCCAGACCCCTCTCTCTCGGCGCTCCTCAAAAAAGCCGAGGCCTCCACGACGTGGCTACGCATCGGACTGCAATTTAGAGAGAACCCGCCTGCGAGCGAGTCACTGCGGATGACATGTGGGTCCAGTGGTACGTTGTGACCGGCGGACCCACCTGCAGTGAAACGTGGGAAGGACCACAGTGGGGGCGGTTTGGGGACCTCGGTGAGATTCTCTTTCCGATGCGCGGGGTGGTGGACGGCGGGTGAGATCGTTACACTGCCGCTGGGCCCGGGGTTGTGCGGGCCCCAGTCGCATAGGGAGGGAGGTGGTCAGGTGGTTGTGCTAGGGATCCGGAGGACTGCGAGTGGGAGGCATGTGCGGAAAGGGGACGACGCCAGCCTGGCCTCGGCCTGTGGCTGGGGATGGGCCGTGGGGCTGCGCAATGTGGTGCGGCCCGGCACCGCTTCGGTTTTTCACCCGGCTGCTACGAGTCCACATGCCAGCCGGGGAATTTGTGCAGAGCGGCCCACACGGCCGTGGGTTGGTGTTACGGAGTACCACACCCGTGCTAAAGATGTTGGTGGTGAATAGAGAATGAGCTACAATGAATATTGTTGGGAAATCATATATTTATTCAAGATATGAGGAAAATGAATGGGAGTCGCTATGGCAGGTGAAGGTTCCATCATAAACACATGTGTCCTTGTGGAGGCTTGTTAATCACTCTGTGTCCTCTGCACCGAGGGGCTAAGCTAGAGCAAAATGACGTGGGTGCACCACTTAATTCACAACTATTTGAACGATACGATATTCAATAAAAATTAGCATAACTAACATACAACTACCATATATAATATCAAATTCGACTTATAGCAAAAGAGAAGAGATTTTGGCCAAAACATAACACTCATAGGTTAACAAAAAGGAAATGTATTCATTGATAGAATGCTAAAATCATGGAAAACATTGCCCCATATAGCAAAAATCTTTGGTCCATGAGAAACATGCCCGTATAGCCTAAATAAAAGGAAAGAGAACAAATAGGTCAATTATTTAGCAGATAAATTGTAGAATTATCGATTAAAGAAGATACATCGCTCCTCCTCACGGGGAGGCGGCTTCGGGTGGGCTGCCAAACCCTAGCGCCGCCACCGGATCACGTCCCTCCCCACCTCATTGCCCTTTGAGGTAGGAGGAAGGCCGGGCGGCGGGAGGAAGGCGGCGGCGGGGTTTGTTTCTCCCTCAGCGGTGTTGGTTGGCGGGGAGGTCGGGCCAGCGGACGGCGGTGGTTTTCGTCCGCGGCGGTTCCGCCTCCCCGGGCGGGCGTGGCTCGCCGGCGTAGCGGATCCGTCTTGCCGGTCGCCCGACAACACCGTGGCGAGATGGCCATCACTTGGCGCCCCACATTCTTCTTCTTCTCTCTCTCTCCGGCGGATGTGGGAGTTGGGGGCGGAGGCCTCCTCCCTCCCCCTGCGATGCGCGCATGGAGCTTGGATCGGCGGCCCGGCGGCGGGATTTCGGTCTTCTCGCCCCCGGATCTAGCGTCCCCTTGGCCGATTCGCCCCTACCGGTCTTGGTCGCGCTGCTGCGGTGTGGTGGTGGGTTGCGCGGGCCGGGATCCCGGCGATCAAGCGGTGGTGGCGTCTTGGGGCTTGGCCGCGGCTGCGGGCCGGGCCCTAAGGTGTGTCGGCTGCGCCATGGCGGCGTGGTGGACGGTGGCTTTGAGGGTGGCACCTACGCCACCGCGGTGGTGGGGTGGGTGCACCCGCCTCTTTCATCTCGGGAGAGACGGGGTGAAAACCCATCCTTCTTGAACGGGCGTCGACAACGCCTTTGGCATCATGTCCTTCCCGAAGGCGGCGTTGAGCATCTCTTGGGTGGAGGTTGTCCTGCCTTTCCTTCCCTCGCCATTTGAGTGGGTGAAAAACCCTTCCCCACATGGGATGGCATCAACGGCGCCCTCGACGCCGTGACCTTCTTTGAAGGCGATATGTCTTTTCTGGTAGGGCCTTGGGCGTTCCACCTCCCTTCGCCTTCTTCCTCCCCCACCCCCTCGATTCGTGGTGGTGGCGGCAAGGGTGTAGCCAAGATAGGAGTTAGAGACCTAGTTGAGGACTCAAAATTGCGGTGCTAAAGACGAAGAACCTGCGATCAAATGGAACGTATTGGCGTGGTAATTCAACGGTTTCTCATCCGTTGGCAAAGGAACCATGAATTTGGCGAGGAGGCCGGCATGGGAGGCGCCCATGAAATTGGTAGAGACCGGCGTGGGGAGGTGATGGCCGGCCAGCTTGAGTAATCCCGAGATGACCTGCGTGGCGGGAGGCATTTTCGGCGCGAAGAGGTGTTCTATCGGTATGTTGGAGGACGTGTGCAACACTTTTATATTTTGATGAGTTAACTTGGTCGATAAACTGTGGTGTGCATGCCTTGGGTTTGAGTTTGTGTGAGTTTGAAGTGTTTTGTAATAAAGAATAGCTACATGTATCCGTCATACGCAGGCCGGATATCAATATATTTCCTTTTCTAAAAATTACCGTCATAGATCATATTTACGCCATTTTCCTTCCATGGTCATAAAATGACAAACCACGACCTCATTGATAACTTTCTTCATTTCTTCGTTCTCTAGATAGCAAATAAGACTATGACTAAAGTGCTGATCACCCATGTGATTAGACAAACTTGTTTTGACAATCTTCATTCCATAAAAGCATCTCTCAACTGTTGTAGTAGAGACAGGAAGTACAAGTACAAGCTTCAAAAGTCAATCTGATTGTAAGCAACATCTATGTGTTGTTGACTTTGTATCAAATTGTCGTACCAATATTAGGGGTACCCCAAACACACGACAAACCACGCGACAAAAGCCCAAGCGACACTCCGCTAGATCGGCCCCAACGCGAGCTCGGCCCACGATGGTACTTCCGCCGCGACGAGCTCGGAGGTCGGAGCCCGAGCTCCGCCCGCACGAGCTCTGAGGTCGGAGACCGAGCTCGCCTGCATTACCCAATTTCGGAGGTTGGGAGATGCCTCGCGATGACCTCGGAGGTCGGGAGGGCGGAACTTCGCTTCACGACCTCTTAAGGCGAACAACTGCCGAGCTCGTGGTGCCGCGAGCTCGCGCACCCATCTAATCGTGACCATGTGACCCGCATCGCACGGTACGGCCGGTTTCGACTCACACGACCTAGAGCTCGGAGGGGGGCGGAACTCACGAGCTCGCAAGCTCGCTAAGACGAATCAAGGCGAATCGCGCGACCTCGGAAGCCTCGCTAGATCTCGACTCGCACGACCGGGCTCGAACAACGCGGACTCACGGGGACCGGGACTGCGTCAAGGATGGAGGCGAGAGAGACATCAAGAGAGGGCGCCGGGCCTCGGGAGACCTCGGGTCTCCAACTGCATGACCTAGAGGCTCGAAGCAACGTGAAGATTATGTACTCGTAGGACTTCGGGACCACTGCCCGGGCTGGCCGCTCATCCCTGCGAGGAGCGCACAAAGTCAAATCTCTGATGGAATCTAGGCACAATCGAGCACTACATCTATCCGCCGCCGGCCACGGTCGCGGCTAAACTGCAGCGCCAGATTCCAATCTCCGGCGACGCGGCGGCTGCGCCGAGGTCGAGCGCCTCGCGCCAAGCACTACTGCCAACCGCTACGGACAAAACGACCTCTTCGCCGAGCCCTCCTGTCCACTCGTTCTACTGCGGCCCGCCGGAGTCTACGTCCTAGCCTGCCTGACGATGCAGCTACGCCCAGCGGGCTGGTCGGGCGTGCGACAACCGACGGGACATTTCCCCGGCCGTGAACGCGATTCGACGCCCGGCGACGGATTCCCGCGCCACCTCCTCAACGCTATGCAGAAAAATAGGGCTGACAAGGCTACGGCTACGAAGGCGGGCGCACGCTCGCCTGACGGCTCGGCGTGCCCTGCCATCGGCACGATTTCGCATTTTACTCCTTCACATCCTCTCGTTCCTTCGTCCTTCCCCGTATGGCATCCGTGTATGCCTCTTGTGACTATAAAAGGGGCACTTGGCCACCGGGAGAAGGGCATCCACATTCATAGCCCACCTCGGTTCACTTCGCACACACCACTCACAGAGACTTGGGAGTCTGCTTCCTCTCTCAACCTGCTTGTATTCGCCCCGATACGAGTGTTTGAGCTCGGTCACATAGTGACTCCGATCGGAGACTGGACTAGGGTGCCCGATTGCCCCGAACCAGTATAAATCTTGTGTCCCTTGAGCTAGGCCATCGAAGTCCCACACGAGCCATACGATTTTACTATGTCAGTGGTATACCCGTGATATACAACCCACGACACAAATCATCTCATTTCTTCATCGCGTTTTATAGTGTAAGCCATCAACATCACCAACATGTGACTTGACCTTGCTTTCCGATGATAACCATTCCAACCATTAACTGCAAATGATTCATATCCTACATCATTCTTTTCTCTGAATAAGAAACAACAAAAACAATATGCTCTATATCCTTCAACTCTCTATATTCAAGCCAACTTCCAAACTCATCAAACCATTACGAGACAAATCTTCTTGGCTTGTCTCCAATATCGATATAGGAAAATTACATGTGCGAGGTCGACAAGGTCCATTTTCCAAATATTTTCTTCTCACTTTTTATCTATGGTTAGGATGGTAAGCATAAATTTGTTTTCTCGAGCCTGGATCCTTAATCTCCTCTTCCCAATTGTGATCATCTAGACATGAATTTCTGTTATTGTTGGCAGTGACTATAGCTTGAGCTTTCCTTAAGAAACCTCTCCATGATTACCTATCATTTACAAGCAAAAGAAGCATAATCAAATTGGAGACCCATACTAATTCGGAGAAGAGAACATAGAAGCAAGCAACAAGCATAAACTCGTGCATAAACTTGATTGAAATAAAATAAGAGAACGCCAAGCAGGATTCAGGAAAGGAGTGCAGGCACCGTCGGCCAGACCACGGTCGCCACCTCGCGAGGATCGTCAATGACGTGTCGGTCGAAAAGCCGCAACCAAATCTCCCTAGCGGAGCAGCGTCAGGCATGCAAAACGTCACAGCAAAACTTCACTCGATCTTGATGGATTGGCCTCCTCCTCGAAGCAATTGTGTTGCAACATGGGATTGGGCCGGTGGGGGTGCCTACAGTCATGGGTGCTAGTGTTTGGGCCGAGGGGGTGCACAAAGGGTGAAAATTTGCACCTCATCACATAATTAGCATTTTGGCATGGGTGCCTGGGCATCCAGCATGTTCGACGTGGTCAAACTCAGGCGAAAAACACCTCAACTGTTTGCTACACTTTTACATTTGAATACAAAACAAAAATGGGTATGGTAAAGCCAGACACGAACATGAACGCGAACTTACGGAATGTCAAAAATGAACCAATTCGAGCGAATTTACGTCGAACATGGTAGGTATAAGTAATTAAATACAGAATATTGACCCGTAGGACAAAGTGATAACGATTAGCAAGTGCATGATCAAGTGCATACACTACAAGAATACCGATTTTTTATGACAAAACGACCTCGTGACGGGGCCTAAAATCGTCATATAATGTACCATAATATGACGAAAAACTCGATGTCGTCACAAAATGGCAAGCACCATGACTATTTGTGACGCCGCAAAAATAAGCGTCACATTATACTACCCCGTTTCGTCCTATATTGTGGGCGTAGGGCACCCATGCGGCAGGGGTCTCGAACCCAGGACGACCGGGATGGAGGTTTCGCGCCTTGACCATTGCGATACGTGGGAACATTCGTCCGGGCATAGTAGTATACATTGGTAAAATTCATGATCGAGTCGGGTTGACCGTGGGCCCCATCTGTCAGTCACTCTATCCTTATTCACCGCGTCACATTAACGCGTTTTCACCCCACCGTCACACCGTCACATTCACTCCCCCTCCTCTCCTCTCGATTCACCTGCTCCCCTCTCCTAGGGTTTTACGCCGCCGCAAAGAACCCACTCCCCGACTCCACCGCCGACCGCCATGGTCCGTCCCTAAGAGAAAGCAGAGCGTCGCGGGACCCCGCGACGGGGATGTGGAGTGCCGCGGCCGGACCCCCCGCCCTCACGGGACCTCCGCCCGACCATGGCCTCCACCTCGAGGAAGCCGTCGGCCTCAAGGGCGTCGGCGGCTGCGCCCAACCGTGCGAGGGCCGTTGCCGTGCTATGGATGCGGCGGGCAGCCGGGGAGGGAAGATCCCGGGGGCCGTGGTAAAACCCCTGGTCGTCGACCAAGAAGGGGCTGCGGCATCCGGCGGGGCAAGGAGCGGTGCTTCCACGAGCAGGGCGGGGGCAAGAACAGCGGCGCGGCGTCGGGGGCTGGGACGTGGCTTCCACGAGCAAGGGCAAGGCCAAGGCCCACGACTTCCGCTGGCAAGGCCAAGGCCACCCGGCGAGCATCGCCGGACTCGTCGCCTCGGCGGCATCGCCGAACTCGTCGCCTGGCGTTGGAGATCTACCCGGGGGTGCCGAGGGGCTACAACGACCTGTGCGCTCCCTGGGGCCCAATTCCAGATTAGCTTGCCATCATGGAGCAGACCGGCCCCTCGGCGCCAGAGGAGGTAAGAGTTCAGTCCAACTTGATTTGTAGAATCTAGATTAGTTCATTTGTAGAATCGAGTGCGAGAGAGGTAAAGATTTGGCCAATGATGCATAATGATTTCGATGTAGATGGCTACTTGATTTGGTAGTTCGTTTGTGGAATCGAGGTATGATTAGGTAGATAGCTAATGATTTGGCCAATGATGCATAATGATTTCATAGATGGCTACCGATTTGGTAGTTTCTAATTTTAGTAGATTTGTTATTGGCCAATGATGGATAATGATTTGGTAGATGGCTAATAATTTGGTAGTTTCTAATTTGAGTAGACTGTTATTGGCCATGTGCATAATTTAGTGAATGCAATAATGAGATGGCTGCCTTTATGTGAACACTAGTTCTTCTACCAAACTATCTATTCATGTCAGTAATCCAATATGCTTGTATCAACCTTTGTTCAGCAATAATTGGGTTAGGATGGTTGTTTGGTGCCCCACCAAGGTTTGGCATGTGGTGAAGCAAGGGTGTAAGTAATATATGCATGGAAGGGTGTAAGGAATATATGCATGCAAGGGTTTAAGGATTATATACATGCCAACATGCCAAGGGGGTGTAAGGATTATGGTGGCTAGGAATCAATCAACGCCTAACTCAAGCCGATGGTCGATCGGTGGAAGAATAGGCATATTCCATGCTTTGTCCATTCATTTCTTTGTTTCTCATCTTCAATTAAAAGGCAGCCATTAGATATAAGAAAAAGGCGGACACCAAATTAAGAGGCATGTGTTTGATCAATATTCACATAATTGATTTGCTTCGATTTTTGCGATTGCCTAGGTGGTACAAATTGGGAAAAGAATTCCTCATCACGGATTTTTTGCAAAGACCGTTGGGGACCATCCATTCCAATACAACACTAGATCTAATCTAAGTGATGGCGAGGATGGATGAGGCCGGTGTGATGTTAGCCCAATGAGGACTCGGGTTTTTTACAAAGAAACAAATCATTATTTTCCCCTATGAAACCTGATGTTCCTTTCTCAAATTCATTATTTTCCCCATATGAAACTGATGTTCCTTTCTCAAATTCATTATTTTATAGCGGGTAGTCATTATATTATCCTATGATATATAGAAATGTCATTTTAGTATAATATCGACTCTTTATGTATTTATCATATGATATAGCATTGTGTTTGGTGAGTAACCTACTATATCCTATCAAACCCGATCCTGCTTTCTCAAACTAATAACATTGCTTTTGTGTAGACTTTCCGGATCTCTAAGACCGCTCTCATGAGCGCCATCACGCCTCGGTCCGCGAGCCGCCGAACGAGGCTCGTCGTTGGCCCTGGAAGGTCGCCGACCTCCACCGGCCGGTCGGAAGGACCCGGACCGAAGCAGTGGGCGCCTTTCGGCATGGAGCCGAGGGCGTCAACTCCAAGGTTGCCCGTCTCCGGCAAGTCTTGGATGGCGCCCGCTGGGCAAGAAGTGACGGCGTCCCCACGAGCCCCTCCCTCGCGAGATCTCGCTAGACCCCTCGCTAGACCCCTACATGACCTTTTGTTAGCCCACTTTTTTAGTGGGCTTGTTATTTTGTGAACAATGTGTATGTATTCTTTGGATGGATGGATGGATGGATGCGGGGACTAATCTTTAGATTAGTTAGCAACTTAGCATATGTATGTACCGCGACTACGAATTGTCCATCAACAAGGGCTCCAACCCCCTTCACCTGCTGGCGAGGCCGGCGAGAACCATAGCGGTAGTGATGTGGGGTTTGAAACACTACAGGGTCAAAACACCGGCGGTGATTTGAGGGAGAGACTGCCGGTTTGATATCGAAGCCGGCGAATAAGATCGCCACCCAACACCGTCGGGTGTTCGATGACCCGGCGATATTTTTGATCCAAGCAATGCGTGGTCGGAAGTCGGCCGCGGCAGAGTTGATATTCGAGCAGCGTCGGGCTTTAACGGGCGAGAGCGTGGGGATAACACTATCGGGTTAGGCGAGCCGACGGTGTATCGAAGAGCTAACAATGGCGGCTTACTTTGAACCTGTCGGTGAACTTTACGTGAACAACGTGCCGGTGATCTCAACCCCAAAGGCGTTATTAGAGTGGAGACTATCGGTTGGTTAATGCGGCCCGGCCGTGATGTTTCGTGCGTCTATGACGGTTACTAATTCAAACCGATAGTGTTTGGTATAGTTACACTACCGGTTTGTTGCTCATTCCTTTGTCGGGCCCATGCCACTGGCGTTTTTTTGTTTTAAATTTTTGAATTTATTCGTGGAATTCAGCTCTTTTTAAATCCTAAAAAATCATCATACATTAATATCATCAAAACATTACAGGATTTAATGGTTACATACAACAAAATCCACCTAATGTTCTAGAAACTAAGCCTACATGAACTTCTAAAATAAAAAAGACCAATGACCATAGAGTCATAGACATAAATAAAAGCATGACATCTTTCCAAAACCAATTAGCGACAATTCTACTTAATCTTCATAAGTATGTGGGGTGGCTTCTCTTCAATCTCGAGTGGCGGCTAGTTTGCACCATTGTAGGCGACGACAAACTTCACCTTCGGTGTTGTATTTTACGTAATAATTATTAGCATAGCCTTGCACTTGAGCATAGCAATCTTCCCGAGGTTAGATAGATCCCCAGAGACGCGACCAACAAACACTATTACCACGCCATGCTTGCCTATACATGTCACCAAAATAGGATGATATTGCTATGTTATTCATAAAAGTTTGTACAATAGCCACAGACATATATTTAAAATATCCAATTTGGATTTCGAACAACACTAACTCATGAATTTCAATCACAATTCGAGCACAGGTTGCAATGGACCGAGACGGGCATTTCAACGAACACCTCAAGGGCGTGGATCGACGCACTCACAAAGCTTTAAATGCGCCTCGTGCGCTCCTATCTTGTCTTGGAGGATTTGAGGAGGACAAGGTCGCGGGACAAGACGCCGTCGGGCGGTGAAGAGGAAGACGGCGTGAGGTGCTTGGACGGCGAGAGAGGTGTGGCGGCGGTCCTCCGTCGGCGTGGAGGAAGACCAAGCGGGCGGCGAGGCTAGGACAGCGGCGAATTAGTTCTCATTCTCATAGGTAAAAACTCGTACACCTAAAGGGACAATTAGTTCTCACCATGGAAGGGGGCCGAAGGGCAGAGGATGCCGGCGCGGCGTTGGGGGACGTCGGGTGGAGGGCGCGGGGTGTGGGAGAACGCCGTCAAGCCCTCGATTCATTTGGAGTGGAACGGCCCAGGGGATGCGTGAGCGGACGGCCGGGCGGCGTAGGGGCGGCGAATGGCGGCCGTTGGAGTTGGTGGTGCGCTCCGTCGGCGAATACGGTGCTCTTTCGGGATTCGGCGGTGGGGAGCGAGAATGGCGCGGTGGTGTTCAAATGGCTTGCCAAAATTTCGCTCGAGCCACTCACCTATATATATAGGCAAAGGCTGGTTTGGGTGCGGTGGGGAACGAAATGGCGAGAGGTTCGGATAGATTTGGAAAATTTCACCCCAATCCTATTATTTGCCCGGTTATTACACGCAACCGGCAAAGTGAAATAGAAATCTTTGCCACTTCATGGATGATCATGTACCTTTGTGAAGGATGTGTAATCCTCCATGGTGGAAATGGCTTGAATTTTTTTTTCAGTCATGTACACCCAAAATATGACCCCACACAAGTTCTTAGGTTTTTTTCGATAAATATTTTAATTACTATGATTTTCTTCTAACTAAACTGGCGACAAGAAGGCTAATTAAACCATAGAAACACAAGAATTTGTCTTGGACCTCCACGGTGATTTGCCTCCTAGGGCACATGAGACCCCTCGTGGAAAAGTCTAGCGGCATTCGGCTCTTTTCGTAGGTACGCTTAGTTCAAACTATAATTACAAGGTGGCGTCCGCGAGAAATTCAAATAAACTGGGGAAAAGTACCAAACCAACTCCGAAAAATCGCAAACTTCGTGGGTGCTTCCCCATTTGCATGTGAAAGGCTCGAGAAAAAGTTTGAGACCACTACAACACCTAAGCAAACATATGAACCACATGGAGCACAAGAACTACAATTTGTATAGTCCTTGTTCGATGGTAGGGATCATGTGCCTACGTGGAGGATGTGTAATCCTCCTTGGTGAAAATGACTTGAATTTTTTTTTTTCCCAGCCATGTACACCCAAAATATGACCCCACACAAGTTCTTAGGTTTTTTGATAAATATTTTAATTACTATGATTTTCTTGAGCTAAACCGGGCGACAAGAAGGCTAATCAAACCATGGAAACACAAGAATTTTTCTTAGACCTCCACAAAGTGATTTGCCTCCTAGGGCACATGAGACCACGTGGAAAAGTCTAGCAAACATTAGGCTCTTTTTATGGGTATGCTCAGTTCAAACTATAATTACAAGGTGGCGTCGCTGAGAAATTCAAATAAACGGGAAAAGTACCAAACCAACTCGAAAAATCTCAAACTTCGTGGGTGCTTCCCCATTTGCATGTGAAAGGCTCGAGAAAAAGTTTGAGACCACGGGGGCCCACAAGAACATTACAAATTAATTAGGAAGGAACCATACAACCTTACAAAAAATTAACATATAGTAAAACACTAATCATCATCATCATCGCCGTCGGGATCAATATTGGGTCCGGCTTGTAATCCATGCACACGAATGTAGGATTGTAGAAATATCGGGTAATTGATGTCACGGATTAAGTATCCGCTTGAGTCGATGAAGGTCAATGCCCTTATGATTGCACTCTCGTCCCTCGTGGGGCGTAAAAATGCTTTCGACCATAGATATAACCTCTTGAGCGACCCGGTGTCTAAGTTAGTAAACCTTATGCGAGATTGTCGCCCTTCCGTAGTTTCTTCGGGTCGAGGTGTGCCACGAAGTCCCAATCGTACCGAAGTCGGTCTGTAGCTTTGGTCGAGAACGGCCGCCAAGCCACATGCGGCATAAGTAAGATCGTGGAGCAAAATCGCGCAAGTGGGAGAATCAAAATGAATGAGGATGATGTGAATCTATCTAATATGCATTGCCAAAATGATGAATTTAATTTATTACCACATCATCATGGTTGTAACTCCCAACATATTCGCTATATTGCCATGGGGATATTATCGGCAGACAAGGCAAATATCTTGAAGTGCGAGAAATCAGGCACAATGTAGCAAACACGTCGAAGAGAATCTAAGCACAAGGAAAGCGGCATGGTACTCGGCGTTTTGCACGCGGTCATTCTCTCGTTTCCCCTCTCATGGATTAGGTGGCCGTTGTGTCACGGAATCCTCGAAGGGATGTAAAAACTTATTTCACACGTATAGAGTTGATGACCGGTGGCGATGCTCTAGATGTCGTGGTCTCCACAAAACGAGAGATAGAGAACCGACTAAGTCTTTGTTTCTAGCCATTATCTTGGGGATAAAGTCGTGAAACATATAAATGCAACAAAATGGCGTTAAGTTAAACTAATTGTCCATGTATTTGTTATAGTAAAATAAGAAATAAAAAATGTTTGAAAAAATTACATACGATGATTTGGATAAGGGAATGGCCTTGTGTCCACACCGAGGGCGAATGGCTCATCGCCCGGCGTGGAAACCTGGCTCTTGTGGTGGCGGCAAAGGCGGAGGACCGTTCATACCACCGGTGGCGATAAAAGGAAAAAAAAGGACAAAGCTCATAAATATATATAGTATATATATATGTATTGTTTATATGCATATATATAGGAATTACGGACAAGAAAAAATATCCTTACCAATGAAATATCCGGGAGCCATGAACAAATCTCCTAGAGAGAGAGAGAGAGAGAGTGAAAGAGCCGAGTGGATTTCGTGTGCGGTGACCGGAGCTCGTGGGTGCGTGCTTGGGTATGTGTGTGGATGCGGCCGGGCGCCTTGATTTATAGCGGTTGATCGGTGCGGGTACATCATCCTTTGCGGGTATTAAGATATACCCGGTAGTGATAACAACTTTATGACTTACCGGTTATTTGAATGGGCGGCTAGTGAATACAATATCACACCTGCTTAGGTTGTTTGTATGTATCCGCAGTGAATTCACGGTGTTGTCACTTCACTTTCGGTTTTGCATGCATGCATTGTTGCAGATCTTCTTTGCATATGTACAGTAGATGCTTCACGCATTTGGGGTTTTGGTTATCTGTTCTTAAAGGGATATGGATGTGAATAAAATTCATTATCTGTTCTTTGTTTTTGTTACATATATAACTTTATTTCATTCACATTAGATTTGGATATATATATCATTTGAATTTTTCCTCACAATATGCGGCATATTTAATTGGCGCAACCGTCTTTATTATGTTCGATGAAGGGTAAAAAAATGGGAACTCAAAGATATCGAAGAGACAATCATCACGCCCCACTTTCAATGGGTCGTTAATCACACGTGTTTGCGCCGGGATCACGCCACAAACACGCGCTGTTAGTAGCGATTAATGGTAAAACAGAATTAATAGCAAACCGAGCTATAGAAATATAGGATAGAAAGGGCTTACGGTGGCGGCGAAGGATCACCATGTCGGGTTGCAATATCGAGTTGGCCAACCGAGAAGCGGTGGATTAACTATGACACTTTGCCATTACTCCACAAGCGCAGACTTGTGCATGGATGAAAACGGGCTTCAACGTCCTTCTCCTAAACACCTCTCGAACTCCTACGATCACGCTATCCTCTACCTCGTCATCGATCTTACCTTCACATGTGCCGATATACGTAAAAAATAGAGGGGTGAGTACAAACGTACTCAGCAAGTCCCAACCGAGGGGTTGTAATTATTAAGGGGTTTGGGCCCTAGCGAGTCTCTAAAAAAAGCGCTCTCGCTAGTTCGGTTTATCTCATGTCATCACCATTTGTCATGACACCACATGTTAGTCATCATCAAAATGTATATCTAATCATAGATGTTCGTCCTAGCACTTGCCCATTCAAGGGCGTGGCTATTGAATAGATTCAATTAACTTCTCTGCGAGAGGTTGTACACTTTTCCCCACACGAGGGCCATCTTCTCCCACGTACGGTGGTCAAAGGTGGTCCCACGAGATTCTCACGTACCCGCTTGGATGCCTCCTAGGTATATCGGTATAATCTTTACCACGACTTCTCGGGGGTTGGAAGGATAACACGCCACCCTAAGATGACGCATCACCCCTAGACAATACGGTGATACCAAATCACCGCGGCTTCGTGAGGTAATACCTTATTACCCAACCTATAACATCAACACCACTCTCAATCATCAATATGTGCCTCTAGCAACTGCGCGCCACGCGCCCAAACACTTACGTGGAAGACCACTCGGCATCCACGCCAACCGGACCATGGGGCCACTCTCCCCATGTCCGCTCCCCAATAGGTCGTTTGCATACTCGGCCACCTTGGTTCCAATTATACCTCAACCCAAGCGGGTGTGAAATCAAGCCGTCCCATCCGTGTGGTGGCATACGTAATATTATACTAGGTAGAAGGTCTATGAACCGGTCCTTAGGGAGGCGAGTATCTCTCGCGGGAACCCCTCATGGCCGATTCCGACGTGGTATTTAGGCTCTACCAGGACTACCACTACTCACCTCTTTGGTTGGTTAGGGTTCATTAGGCAATCTCATGTTTCTCTTGCTTACAGCGTATGGCGTAGATAACGTGGATGATTCGTCATCCGGCTTTAGCTCCCTAGCTACGTTATCGGGCTCATACCACTATTTACTAATCCGATTATCATATCATCATTATATTAATTAAGGTCATGATTAGGGGGTAAGGACTTGCCTGGGAGGTTCTTACGAATCGGCACGGCGTCGAGCGACTTCTAGCGTGCCGGACGGAAACTTCTAATGGTAGATGTAGAACTTCACAAGCATATGTTGATAACCTAGCTTGAACTAGAGCAACCAAAACAAGCATAGAACATTATGGTGGCAATAGGTTAGATGCATAGAGCTAGATTTTTAGAGGAATTATGGAAGTCGTTTCACGTGAAACGGAGTTAAATTGCATGAGATATGGAATTTATAATATTAATCCCTAATTAAATCATTAGGGTAATATTATAATATAATTTTATCATGTATGAAAAATGGAACTAATTACATTATAAAATTATATAAATCAAATAATGAATTTACAAATTTTCTGGGAATTTTTTTCTGACACAGGAAGGTCTATTTATAAAACTCTGTGTACAATATCCGGGTACACCTAGCATTTAAATCCGTGTACACAGGAAAGGCTCCATACACGTGGGTGCCACGTGGGTCCACGTGGACGCCACGGTGGCTGCCACGTAGGTGCCACGTGTATTACACTGATCTCGGTGGCTCAGGACGGCGTCAGGACGGAATGTAACGAAGGGGCGACGTGGCGGCTTCCCATTCGCTGTCCTGTGACGGCGTCCGTCCGTAGTAACGGCGTCGGCCTGAAACAGGGGACCTCCGTCCCGTTGGCCCCCGTCGCGGCGGCGCCTCGCCGGAGACCTCGCCGGAATGGCTCGCCCCCGTTCCAAAGCTCGCCGCGAGTGGTGCGATAGGCCTCTACCTTCTCCCCGAACAGGGCGTCGTGTCTGGAGGCGACGGTAGAGGGCGACCCCACGGCGGCGGCGTGTCCGGGCGGTGAACGGCGGCGGTGCTCCGATAGCTGGGCGTTACAAGGCAGCCGCAGGCTTGGTAAGTAGGGGAATCGAAAGAGGGAAGGTCCAGGAGGCGTACCGCACTGCTAGTCGACCGACGACGACCCTATGGGCGGCGGAGCTCGGGTTTCTTCCCCGGCGGCGGCGGGAACCTCCGATTGGGGACACTCGGATTCCTCGCCGGAGTGGAAAGGAGAGGGGATGCTACGGTGAGCACCACATGTTCCAGACGCAGGCGGAGCTCCTCGAGGCGGGGCGAGCTCGATCGAGGGCTGGGGAGGCCTATTTATAGGCCGGCGGCGGCGTTCTCCCGGGCGGGACATTTTCTCGGAACCCAGATCTTTTCCGACCATCCCACGCGCGGGTGTCGCCTTCCAGCTGGTGCTCGGCGGCGCCTGGTCGTCGTTTACCCGTGTATCCTTCCCCGGTGGCGCTGGCGCGCCGTCCGGTCTTGTCAAGGGGGCTGTGCGCCGGCTGGTCACCATGACAGCAAGGCCTGTCGCTGGTCCGCGGCCGCGCTGTTCCCTTTGACTCGAGCCTCTGTGCGTTGGACGGGAGTGCGGCGCCGGCGCGACAGCTTGGCCATGGAGCAGCGGGGCGCTGTGGCTCGGTCGTCGTCACCAGCTCCGGCGGGGCGAGTTATGTGCCGACATCGCTGTTAGCGTTGACGCCGACTGCTGTGCCCGTGGATGGAAGCGGGTGTCGCGTGCGGATGCATCGGGAAGCTACTCAAGGCTTCTGTACGCGCGTCTTCCGCTCCAGTGCTGCTAGGTACGGCGGGGCAGTGCCCGCGGGACCGTCGTGCCGGCTTGCGCGAAGAACAGAGGGGAGGAAGATGATGGTGGTGGGCTCCGCCCGTCAGTGAGAGGAAGGGAGGGAAGAGGAGTGGAGAGGATGGGCCGCGGCGCTGGCGCTGGCCTGCTGGCGCGTTGGGCTGGCCCATACGTGCGCGGGCGCGAGAAGGAGGGAAGGGCGTCGGTCGGGCCGGGCCAGAAGGGGAGAAAGAGAGATTGGGCCCGAGAGCTCATTTCTAATTCTTTTCTCCTTTCTTTTTCTATTTCCTTTTCTTCCCTTTTCTCCTCTCTATTATTTTGTGTGTGTGTAAATGTATATATATATATTCATTGCATTTATTTGTATAAGCTCCTTTACTCATATTCTCCAAGTTTTTTTCTTTTATGAGAATATTTATTCAAGATGGCTTATACAAATCTATATATATACATATGTGTTTACACACTTCTCCCCAATTGATATTTCATGTGTAATATATATTATGAATATTTATACAAACACGTTTACATTCCCATGACCTTCATGGGTGAGAATATTTATTTATCGTGCTCATAAAATATTCACACATATTTTGGTACACACGAGTTTCGGTATTTATTATTCCCGAATAATTGTAAATCGATTCTCATGCAATGCTTCCATAATTTAGTATCTAGTTGATGCATCAACTTACCTTCCACCATAAGCTCTCAATCAACAAACATGGTTTCCTATTTTCTAGATGGTGAGGGTTTCAATGCGGGTTTTAAAAACGAGGGGTTTGGTTTAGCGGAATATAAATCAAGTTTTAGTTGTAATTCGAAAAGTTCAAATTTTTAGTGAATTTTAAAATGATGCAAAAACACGGGTGTTACACAATCAAGATTCATAACAAACAGAAATACAACGAGATAAGAAATTTGATTGCATATATTTCCATAACAAAGGCCTTACATTACATATATTTCCATAGCAAAGACCTTACATAGAACTAAATATCACGGTAACAAAGACCAATTCACGAGATAGGTCAATGCTACAATCAAAGTGTACAAACACATTAAAATTTAACCACCTCGATAAGTCTCTTGTAGCATCTCCTCGGATCGAAGAAGTGGCGAGGCCGCTACGTGCACTCATTGAGGAGGTTGGAGGATGAGATTCAGGGAGCTTCATCTTGACCCAAACTTGACCATTGGACCAAGGATGAAATCACGGTAACTTGGTCTAATGAGGATTGTTTTTCCATGGATGCACCATATGATTGGATACTATATGCCTATGTGCACGGAGATATTGGTGAACACTAGCACCCCAAAGCACAAGGACTCAGGACTCTTAATATGAGTCAGGAGTTCGATCTTGAATCATAGCACCCACGAGAAGCTGCAAGCCCGGTGCCTCTCCTTCATCGATAAGACTCGTCTAGCACCTTTTACGTAAACCATTTTTCTTGGACTAGGCATATCTCGTATGTGGAGGGCTTTCTCCCAAAGAAAGGCTATATGTATGTGGAACGAAAAATCTTTGCTAGCAAAGAAGATCGAGGGCGAAGAACAAGAAAAATAAGGAGAAAAAGATTTTCTAGATCCAAAACCCGTGACACTAAAATTCAAAACTAAGCCCTGTATTTTGAGGAGAGGGTTAGGAACTCTTTGGACGAACCAAGAATGCAAGAACAGAGGAGAGGGCGGGTGCAAAACATAGCGTCCCCCCCTTGCCATTTAAATAGGCGAGATGGCGTGGTTGAGTCGATTGTCATTGTGCGGAGGATGTGGCGGCGAAGGCGCCAAACATTCTTTGCAGATGGTCGGCTTGATCGAGTTGAGAAGCGTGCGGCGTTAAATTTTTGAAATCTTTGCGGGTCTAAAGTTTTCACCCGGCGGTGATGTCGAATACCACCGGCGTAAAAGATGCGCATCGGCAGTGATCTACACATCAACTTTGCGGATGTAAACTACACCGGCGGTGTTTTAAGCGACATTGATTTAACCCGTCCGACGCGGCGGTGGTGCCACGAGGCTTTTCTCATCGATTCCGAGAGACAGCTGTCGGTTTCCCTAACCGGCGGTGAATACTACACGCCAACGCGGTTCTCCAAGCGGCGGCATGCATGCGGCCACGAGGCCCACTTGTGAACACGCTAAGTGAGCGTGGCGGACTCTGATGTGCGATAAAAAAAAAAAAAATTGATGGCTATCCGTTGGGCGGTACAAAGTTTGATTCTTTAAATAGCCCGGCGGTGTTGTGGACGGGCTACAACTTAGTTGAGTGTGTCATTTTCGTGCTCCGGCCGGTGAAGTCTCTCATCTCCCTCCCTCCCTCCCCGCTCCCTCACCCGTCGGCATCGAAGGTGCACGTGTGGTTGATCTTGTAGCAATGGTAAACAATGTGAAGCATGCATTCCTTGTTTCAAAATAACAATGCTAAACTTCGATCATCGTTCTTGAAAAAGCGGTCAAAAGCGGCTTGTTGGGGGATCGAGCTTAGGGATTTCGGGATTGGGTGTTGGGAAACGCCGTGCCGGCCGAGGGCGACCATTGGAAACGCTGTAGCGCAAACGCGTAGCGGTCGGCCTTTCGTGGGGAGAGGCGGGGCGGTCGCGATGGCCATTGGATGAGCGGTCATGCGCCTGTTGACTATTTTCATGGCGCGCGCCTTGGGAATGACAATGGACCGCATGCATTCCATGGCTTGCTACTATATAAGAACGCTCCGATTTGGTACCATCTCCATCACTAATTAGCCTCTTTCTTTCCATAAACCCCAGTGCAGCTAGCTTCTTCTTCATCGGCGATGGCCGGCGTCTACACCAACGAGGAGCTTTTGTTCACGGGTAAGGCGCGCCTCCACGGCGCCCTCCGGAAAGCACACCCACCTAGGCCAAGAAGTCGGCACGCCAGCGGTGCCTTGGTTGTTGGTGGAGAAGGCGAACTTCCGCACGCCTTCAAGGTCGAGGCCATCGCCGACATCCTCGCTAGGGAATACCGGCGGCAGGTCGGAGTCCCGGGCGGCCCGGCGGCGGAATGCGGCTCGGGCGAGGCCGCCGGCCGCGGCGGGAGGAGGCGATGGTGGCGGCCTTGAGGAGGAGGCGATGGCGACCGCGCTTTCTTTTTATTTTTTTGTTTTGTAAATATATTATCTAGTAATATATAATGACTCTCAAGTCGTTTTTAATTCATCTCCGATTTCTCTGTTTCTATCGCCGTTTGTTTTTCTTTGTTCCTTCTTCATTCAACCTCATGAGCTATCGGTTCCTTTTGCTTCCCCTCCCAAATCGCTATCGGTTCTAATTCAACCCGGTTGTGTCAATCTTCAAATCGCTTTCGGTTCTAATTCAAACCCGCGAGTGATGCATTGTCCATCAAGACCACTGTAGGGGAGCGATTCAACCCGGTGGTGATCCGAGTCTTCACCTAGTGAATTGGTCGAATCCGTGGAGTTTACGAGTTTCCCAGCGCTGAGCGGTTCATCACTTTCGCCGAGGCGAGGTTCAACACTTGTCGGTGGATTAAATTCGGCAGTGATGCGTGTGAGTGATGAGCGAATCCGTAGTAGTGGTAGGGCCGCATCGATGGATGCAAAAAGACCTATTTATTATTATGTATGTAGGGATGGATGAAGAACAACTAATATTAGTGCTGGTGTAGGGATGAACAACTAATATATATTAGTACGTATATATATATTCGGTCTTTAGCTTCGATTTTGTATATTATTATTCTTCGAAAGTCTTTCTTTGTTGTGATTGATCTTCCCCTTTTCTTTTTGCATTTGGATTTTCTAAGTTTAGATTCCAAGGCAAAACAATATCCGATAGATCATGATTTTAGAAAATTTTAGGAAAAGAGAAATCACACTTACTCATCACAATTTGTGGCAGCCGTGGTGAAGAGGAGTGATTTTTCTTTTTAATCTCGAAATAAACATTGTAATCGATTTTTTCTTCCTCGTTATAGCTCCAAATCGATGATTCTTTTTTTCTCTGATTTCTAAAATCGAGATCTATCAAGCTAACTTGTTTGTTTTGGTCATCTGTTCTTCCGATAAAGTCCGAACATTTTAAACCGTCAAATTGGGTAGTAAAAAACAATTTTCAAATTTTGAGGTCGAGAAGTTCTAAAAGCCCGAAAAGTTGACTCTAATACCAAACGTAGGTCTTGAAGAGACCTACAAAACATGTATTCATGACTTTTCGATTTGTATCCATCTAGAGCTTTGAAAAACTGGCTCGAAGGCGCCACTTTCAAATTGACCAACGTTTGACTTGGTCAAACCCGGCCAAACGGAGACACTAAATGGCCTCGGCTGAAAAACTTTTGAATACGAAGTTGATAGAACTCGTCGGGATCTACATTCCATATATAGGTCATTTTTGCATTTGAGAAACTGCTGGTGAACCCTAGTCACAAATCCACGTATCTCACCACGAGTTTATGCAACTCGTGGGCGACTAGTGGTTTTTGAACTACCCTTTCGAACACTTGCTCGGATGCAAAAGTCACCAAAATACCGAATGTAGATCTCGATGAGTTATGAATATTTGGTATTCATGACTTTTCAAATGGAGGTCGTCTAGGGCCTCGAAAACTTGTTCGAGCCGTAAAAAATTTGAAAATTCAAATTCGAGGCGTCGGAAGTTCGAAAAACCGAAAAGTTGACTCTAATACCAAACGTAGGTCTTGAAGAGACCTACAAAACTCATATTCATGACTTTTCGATTTAGATCCATCTAGAGCTTCGAAAAACTCGGCTCGGCGCCACTTTCAAATTGACCAACGTTTGACTTGGTCAAACCTCGCCAAACGGAGACACTAAATGGCCTTGGGCGAAAAACTTTTGAATACAAAGTTGATAGAACTCGTCGGGGATATACATTCCATATATAGGTCATTTTGCATTTGAGAAACTATTTGGTGAACCCTAGTCACAAATCCATTATCTCACACGAGTTTATGCAACTCACGTGGGCGACTAATGGTTTTTGAACTACGCTTTCGAACACTTGCTCGGATGCAAAAGTGACCTAAATACCGAATGTAGATCTCGATGAGTTATGAATATTTGGTATTCATGACTTTTCAAATGGAGGCCGTCTAGGGCCTCGAAAACTCGTCCCGAGCCATAAAAATTTGAAAATTCAAAATTCGAGGCGTCGAGAAGTTCAAAACCGAAAAGTTGACTCTAATACCAAACGTAGGTCTCTTCAAGACCTACAAAACACGTATTCATGACTTTTCGATTTGGATCCATCTAGAGCTTGGAAAACCGGCTCGAAGGCGTCATTTCAAATTTTGATCCCTAGCTCTATCTACACCATTGGATGGATGAGATCAAGGGTTGAAATGAAAGTGAAACCCTCCCTCCTTGCCCTCTCCCTCTCCCTCTCTTTTTCGCAAAACGAGCGCGAGCGAGCTCACGAAATTTGAGCTAAAAATTTCGTAACCTTATCCTATCATCCCACCTACCCACCCGGCTCCTCCTCTCGATTCACTGCTCCTCTCTTCCTCTCCTAGGGTTTCGCCCGACGCCTCCGCCACCACCTACCCCGGGGCGCCGTAGCCCACTCCCGACTCTGGCGTCGACCGCCATGGTCGATTCGAAGAGAAGGTCCATCAGGCGGGACCCGTCCGTGACGGGGTAGTGGGCCGCCGAGAACCCCGCCGCCCTACGGACCTCCTCCTCCTCCTCATCCGGCCGTGGGAGCGCGCCCGGTCACACGCTGGAGTCAACTGCGCCGGGACCCGTTTCGTCGTCCGCAAGCATCAACCTCGCAAGCAACTCCGGCCACCGTCGCCCGCGACCCCCGCGCCACCCGAGCCCTATCGATTTGAAGGCGACCCGACCCTGCAAGATCTTGCTGGCGTGGCAACCTCGGCTCGCCATCGTGCTCCGGTGGCCATCCGGGTATGAAATCTCCGTCGTGTATACGAGATTAGGCTGGTTATCGTAGATCTTTAGTATAGGTCCTAATTTCGAAGACATTGTAGGTCTTAACTTGATTTGTAGAATCAGAGGAGGTTTCTTTACTGACAGCAAATCATTATTTTCCCCTATGAAACTGATGTTGCTTTCTCAAAAATATTATTTTACAGCAGCCTAGTCCACGTGATACAAAGACTCTCTATTCGGTCACTTGGTGAGTAACTTACTAAATCCTATCAATCCGATGCCGCTTTCTCAAACTAATAACATTCCATCTAATTGAGTAGACTGTTATTACCAATGATGCATAATCGAGGTGGTTGGGTTCCTTTATGTTGAATTCATGGTAGTCATAAAGCCATGGCTCACGTCCATTCCCAAGCAACCGAATGGCCTTTGCCATTACGGATTCTTTGGGAGTGGACATAGCCATGGCTCCATGCCTACTATGAGCTTGAGAGTTGGTAGTTTATGCTTTGAGGCCTTTTGATTTGCAAAACCCTATTGTCGATGATAACATTTCCTCACTCTCAGAAGCTTAATGACCTGAACATTATGGTGATCATGTTGGGCTTGTGAGGACTGGAAAGGTGAGGTACAAATGTGGTTTGTTCTCATTTAGTTCATCAAATCATCAAGAAACTTACATGCCTCGGCCAGATTGGACTTGTGAGGAGCTGTGAGCTTTCTTGATGCCCGAGGCTGAAAAGCTTTTCGATGATTTCATGCCCTAAATGATGTCGTATTTGCAACAAGAGTTATGCTTTGATCCTTATGCTCCAAGCCAAAACATGAATTGTGATGAAACCATTGTGCGAGTCAACTGTTAACTCTTAATCATGTGAACTTGTTGGGGCTTTTGATCGGTTTGTTGTCATTTACAGCACTGGGCGCCTCTTTTTGAATTATGGCCAATGATGCACAGAGCACCTTTGTTCTTTGTCTTCACGTGGTCGATGTCGAATGTTCTAGCATCATCCATGGTTATGCAACAATTGTGTTGTGTCAAACTCAAGCCGACTGACAAAGCGATTGGATGATTACGAACATACGGTTTTGACATGTGTTGACTTATGGGTGTCAACATTCATATCTTGAGGCCTCCACAATATTAAGTGAAATTACTAGACCTATGATGCGAACTTATTTGCCATTGAACCCGTGGTTAACGTCCACTCATGCAACACTAGAGCTGATCTAAGTGATGGCGGGGGATGGATGTGAGCACGAATGTTATGGTCATTCAAGCCGAGGCTAGCATACCTAATCCTATCAATATCTAATCCTACATTTTTCCTAATCCTATCATCTCGTAATCTTGTTGATCTACTCTATCCAGGTTGTTTCTTGTCTAATTGTCACTATTATTTGGTTAGTTATCCGATTATATATATTTTTTGTTGGTGTAATCTAGTACGTATCGAGGTGATGGTGATGACATATGGAGTACATGGTGGCTACAAGTCGGCACATTCATTTGCAAGGTGAGTACATTCATAGATGATAGATATGTTGGTGTAGCACTAGGAATCGAAACGATTTTTTTTTTGACATGATAAAAATATACTATTGATTTTCATTACTTTGAAAAATTGCTTTAGAGTTACATGAGTTCATGCCATCAAATGAAAAGTGTGATTCCATTAGTTACTATTTGCATAGTACATTTTCCCCTGGTGACTTCATTATTTTGTTTTTTTGTTTGTTTGTGCCGGGGAACTTACAATGGTATTTGGTGGGTTGGAACTTTTTGTATGGTGCGAGGAACTTGGTGCTTGTAGTTGGCTACAACTTGGCCCTAGATGTTGGAATTTATTTAGTTGGTGGGTCATTTTCTTTTAAGTTTTTGTTGTATGTTAGTATGAAACATGTGTTGGAACAAGCACTTTTGTATAGTCATTATGGTAATATAATTGGTTTTATGGTTTATTATTATCCCTATTATTATTGTTTCAATTTGGTTGGGCCCCTAATATGGGCCTGGACCCTAGATCTGAGGGCCTCACAATATGTGATGACTTCTAACCATGGTTAACTATCTATACATGACAGCTTCTTATCGTCACAAAAACAAGCACAACCGACCTCTTAACCATGGTTAAAACACTATATATGACACAAGATTGTATTACAAGGCAGCGTTGACCCGTGTCACAAAAAATGTAGTATTATATGAGAGAAAGTAGAGGTAGCGTCACATAATGTTTTGATGTTTTGTGTGAGAACACCCAAAATCCGTCCACTTAGGACATTTTGTGATGTTGATTATATGACAAAACCCATGACGGACGGATTTCGTCTTAACTATACTTTTGTGACACATTTGGGTTATACATGACAAAATCGATCTGTCTTGGAATGTCAGATTTTCTTGTAGTGATAACAACCAAGTCCAACAACTCACATAAGATTATCTCCATTCAACACAATATAAGAAAGTATGATATTTCTAAAGTAACAAGTGCTTGTAATGCGTGATTAATCTCTTTGCTAAAATATTATTTATTTCTTTGAACATCGTAACAAGCTCAAAGGAAAAACCGGAAACTAGAAAGTTTTTTTTATCTCGTCAACGACTACGAGTTTCATATAAAAATATTTTTCATGTGCGCGTAAGGTTTGTGCTTTCGCTATAACTTTGTCGTTTCTCTTTTCTAATAACATTGAAAATTTGTGAGCCTGAGAATCGCTCTATTGTTTCTTTTCCTTTTCTTTCCATCTCTCGAAAATGTTGTTGTTCTTGTTCTTGCCGGTGCCCTTGCATCATTGGGACAACCATTGTTTCATTTTGTGATTGTGTTCGATTGGCAGAGAGTACGAGATATATACATGGAAAACAACAAACAATGGTTATCCAACTGGTCTTCAAAAATACCCATCCATCGAGAGTTCGATACTTTGATGGATGGTTCATCATCATCCGCCATACCTTGCACACAGGGGCATTCTATTCTACTGCGCCCTTTCTATGGGGGTGTGTTATATATTGGTGACCCCATCCTTGTGTTTCAAACCCAATTGTATAGATTAGGAGTTCAACATATAAAGACAAGGCCCATTTGTAAGCCTATAGTGATATTTTTGTAAATACCACTATCACCACGGAAATAAAGAGAACAACCCCACCCACCTTCCCTATAAAATGGGGAGAGTGGGAGGGAGAGAAGGGGTTGAGCACACTAAGTTCTTTCTCACATTCTTTCTCACTCATGCTCTCTCTTCGTTCTCCTAGCATTTGTCCCTACGAGGCACATTGATGTGCAAAATGAACACTTTCCTTTTACACATCTTGTAGGTCAAGAAGAGACACATAACGAAAGAACAAGAGAGAATTGATATAAGGCTAAATTGCTTAGGCAATGCCTATTGATTGTCTCATTGTCTATTGATTCCCACAAGTCATTTCTTAAAAATTTCTCACCTATAGAATTTCTCAAAATTCCAAACATAACATTCGAATAAACCCCAATTTGTGATCTCGAACAAAACCCTAACTTGTGATCTCTATGCAAATCAAACATCTTTGGTTGAGACGCTAACCAACAAAATTCTAATGAAAAAAACCAGCAAATAAACTACCCAACGACACATGGACCATCATAGACACAATCGCCATTAAATGAAAGCCAAAGCCTAACAAAAGAATGGATTCCTAGAAAGCGAGCGGGATCAACAACTCACGCCGCCGCCACGGTCGCCCGGCGAGATGTTGGTGAAGTGGTGGTCATCCATCGTTTCCCTCGCTAGGCTGTCACACGCACAATGATCGCCGTTGAAAGAATACTCTAGATCTACTCTCTCGTGGTCTCGCCTCTACGCCCGCGGTGTGTAATGCATTTGCCTCGCGTGTGGTTCCAAGCGATTGGAAATTGGAATGTATATATGCATGCATGCATGCTTGGCGTGGGTCGCTACTTTCTCGTCCTATTTTCTTTTCTTTTTCTTCTATATTGCGGGCGAGGCATCGTGGGCGGGGAGTCGTCTTGAGCGGCCCACACGGCCGTGGGACGGCGTCGCGGAGTGATACGCCATAGATGACAAGTAGGCCGTGGTGGTTCACATGCCAGGGGCTTAGAGCGTGTTTATGAATGCGATAACCATCAAAATAGATTTGGCCTGAAAAGTATTTTTTTATATAAATATAAATATATATACTTCTAAAAATATTAAAAATTCAATTCAAGTTATGTTTTGGAGACTACGTGTCTATCCAAAAACTAATATCGTAATATATAGTGTTTTGTAAATCACTTATTTGGTTTCTGCATTGCGGGTGTAACATCTCGGGTTTTGGAGAAGCCAAAAATATGGACTTTTAAATTATTGCTTGCAATGTGCGAACCATGTAGTCACAAGGTTAAATGTGAGTTGACCACTAACAAAATGTTGCATACATATAGAATTGTATGTAGGAGCTTGCCAAAGTTTCTTAGTCGGATTAGGGTTTTGTGTCGAGTGCACAAATCAGAAAGCAACCTCCTTGTTAATTCCCATGTTCCTCCTAAACCGGAGAAAATTTTAGACAATGAACTAACGCCGCCATGGTAGTAGCCGTTCGGGTCTTAGGGAAGTGGGACTTCCAGGGCACTAACAAGCTTAGAAGGGAGGGATTTGGCAATAAGTAGGCCCTATGGCGGTGGTAGAAGAGATGGCAATGGCGGCGAGGTGCCCACTTGGACACATTTGTCATCGGATAAAGGTGCGTAGAGCCAAGTTAGCGTGATGGGTGAAGGGACCACATACACCTTAAAGGATATTTGAATTAAGCAACATTAAACTAACCAACTAAGCTGTCAAAGGGCTCATGGCTCAATGATAAAGGCCATTGGTTAGGGGCTCCCACCCGGGGTTCAAATCAGGGGTGCGATACTTTATCTGGATTTATTTGGGGATTTTCCTTGTGTGCATTAAGTGGTAGGTGGCGTCCCGTCGATAGCGGAGCGCTGTGGTGACTTTCGGAACTTCAAGATTTGCCGGCTCGGTCCTTGAAGGTGCTCATAGGGGGTAGGGTTTTGCGTACATGTGTTCATAGGGGGTGAGTGTGTATGCGTGTTGGCGTCTGCGTTATCTTGTGTAATCTCAAAAAAAAAAACTAACCAACTAACTACAACCTATCCCTCTATTTCATATGAATCAAAACATAGTGTATTTTTTAATAGAAATAGTATATATTAGGTGTATATATTGCTAAAAGTATGTAAATAGCTTAGGGCGTTGTCTTATAGTTGGACTCATAGGATGCCACGTAATTTAAGGCGACTTGATAAACTATATGTACATTGGTTATCTTTTTTAGTTGTCTCGTAGTAACTTGCATTTCCTTAACTTATGCATGGTAAATATAAGATTGTGAGTTGCATAACAACAATAACAACTCATACAATGATATAATAGTTGTATAGAACTCCTAAATTTTAGCTCTTGAGGCCGGTTGTTTCGTGAAGCAACGACCTCATTCTCTCCCCCCTCTCTCTTTCCTCTATATCATCAAAAATCCTATGTGGCCTTTGCATAAGGCGAAGTGTTTGACTCGGGTCGAGAATGCCATTATTTGCAACTTTTCAAGCAAATATGACCTTGACCTTTATAGGAATGTGTGTTGACCATATAGCTTTCCAAATTGTTTAGCCATCGACGATTGTGGAACTACTACCAATGGCTCCTTCTCCATGGTCATGTCTCATAGAAAGCCTATAGGCCCATAGTCGTTGCCTCCATGGATGGGAAGTTTGATCTTTAAGATCTCCTCAACATCGCAAGTATAGAAATATCTTCGACATGAATTTCATCCCATGAACCAGATTGTTCATCAATAAGCCGTGACACCAATCAAAGCACGCAAACCCAAGTGCTACACACATGTTTCATTCCATATGGTTTGAGAATCAATTATCACACCATATGCGTATCTTCTTGCCGTTGCCTACCCTATACACAACTCCTTTTTAGCAATTCTAGGCCATGCTCAATTCCCCTCCATGTTGGTGATGCATCGCCTTTGGAGCGATATCGAGCGATTTCCTTGAGGATAGTATTTGTACGCAAAAAACTCTCGCACATAAGTTGTTAGATAGGAAAATAAGATGCCATGCTTGCCTAGCATGTAGATCTGATTCACCATTCGAGGTCTCTAAATCCCATTCCACTAAAGTATTTGGGCATAATCATTTTCTTCCATGGCACCCACTGAACTTTCCTTTGTTTGACCGTTCTTAGTTCTACCCAATAAGCTCTGATGTGACGCATAAGTGAAGATCTCTAGATTGGTTTTGGCTAATTAGTGACATCCTTAGGACTAATCTCTCTATGCTAAGTGTTTGTTTTAGTTGGAGATTGGTCAAGCCAAGGTTGGTGCATGATGGTCATGGTGGATGGATCGAGATGATTCAAATGATGATCAAGTGCGCGGTTTGGCGTGTTTCGAGGATCAAAATGGGCTCAAGGCAAAGGTATATCATAGGGCCATTTTGTTTTTACACTCAAGACACCATAGAGGGTGTGAGTGATTATAGGATCGATCAGCCGTACTATAAAGAGGGGAAAACTATCGTACATATCGGTCCTCATGTGCCTCTAGGTTCAAAATCATTTGCATGCATTCTAACCTAGAGAGCTAACTCCGTGCTTGATAGAAAATGTTTTCAAAATGCTAACACATGTGTCGGGGTGTTCTTCGACGTGTCGGCAACAAGAATCAAGTGGCGGAAGTCGGTTTGGAGCAAAGGCGAAGAAACGGCAACACAACGACGAATTTCGCGGCTTTCGAGGCGACATCGGACGCGGTGACCGAACCACGCGACCGAAGCATGCGAGATCGACCGGACGCTCCGGTGAGTGGTTCCGGTCGGAGTTTACAGAGAGCATGTTTTTGAGGTCTCGCCGAGGAGTGACCGGGACGCATGCACGGAAAGCATGACCGGACGCATGATTCCCCTGGCCGGACGCATGCGAAGGGGTTTCTATTCTTGGCTGGTTGGGTTTGTCGGTTCTGGACCGGACTCATCGACCGGACTCATGCATGAGTCCGATCGGCGTCGATTGGCCGCGTGAATTGCATGTTCCTCCCCAACGGCTCCATTTTAAGGTGGAGCCTATTTATACCCCCTTTGGCCGGCCATGGGAGGTCTCTTGGACATTTAAAAATCATTCCTAACACCTCTAGAGCTGAGCACTCATCCTCCTCCTCACTCCTTTTTGCTTGAGAGCATCCATTCTAGTGAGTTGAGGTGATTCAAGTGCACTTTGCTTTGATCTTTGCATCTAGTGGCACTTGGGGATCGTTGTGAGCGGTGGTTTTCTTGTTGCTCTTGGAGAGCACCACTCCTAGCCGGCTTGGTGATTGGTGGAGGCGTTGGCAAGAGAAGGTGTATGTTCTTGGCCACCTCCGGTGATTTGTGAGGAGGATCACACACTCCTCGTCGGGAAGACAAAGTGTGAGTAATCTATTGCTCGTGTCTTGGGTATCTCTCATTTGCATTGGGTGCAAGAAGCCTAAAGGCAATTGGCTTGGAGTGAGCTCCACCTTGACCCACACGTGAGAAGGTCGGCACAACGAAGATTAGCTTGAGGGTGCTCAAGTGAACTTCGGGTTAAATCTCGTGTCTCCATTTGTCTCTCGGTGATTGGCTTCAATTTGGTAATCATATTGTTTCATCCTTGGTGATTGGATTGACTAGCCTCGACATTGTGGTATATCACCTCTACCACTCTTGCATTACTTTCATATATCTTGTGCTAGTGTAGCTTGAGTAGACTTGCTTAGTTGCTAGAGTAATTAGCTTGTTCACCTAATGGTAAAGTAGTGACTTAGCCCTTGTGTGTGAATTAGAGACTATAGCAACTAGAATTGTCAATAGGAGGCTTGCCGACAAGTAGAGCTAGAGCAAACGCATTTACGCTTTGTTATTTACTAACAAGTTGCTCTAGTGTTTTTGTAGAAATTTTATTAGGCTATTCACCCCCCCCCCTCTAGCCATTTAGGACCTTTCAATAAGTCCTTCACAAATAGTGTCGGCAACTTGAACACACTCATGACATATTCGGCAACAATGTTTCTTCACTTACCTAGTGATTACTAATTGTATCATTCAGGTAGTTTCCTTTCTTGTAAATGCTTTCATCATATGCATGAATGAAAAGCCTAGGGGCTCAAGGCTTCAACCCTTTGAGGGGTGAAGAAAACAAAATCCTAGGGGATCAAGACTTTGACCCTCCTAAAATGGGGAAAATAAAACAAAAGCCTAGGGGCTAAAGACTTTGCAAAAATAGAGGCGAAACAAACGAAAGCCTAAGGGCTCAAGACTTTGGCCCTTCAAAAGGGAGGCGAAGCAAATGAAAGCCTAAGGGCTCAAGACCTTGACCATCCAAACATACGAGAGGGTGAAGAAAACAAAAGCCAAGGGTCCAAGACTTCAATCCCCCTGAATAGATGAAAGGGCAAAGCATGCAATGACCTAAGTCCCGATGAAGGGATCACATCAAAGTCCTATAAAATACTTTGACAATTCAAAAGATACACAAAGGCAAAGCTAAATGAAAATGCTTCCTCACCATTTTTATGCGAACGCATCCATCATATACATCACAACATTTGTCCAAAACATCCATTCTATCCCCATACGAGAACTTCCCTCGAGCGAAAGGGGCGCCTCATCATTATAAGGCTCCCAATATCGACAAATATACTCAATGATACCATTCGGTCATGGTCATAGATTTTCGCATGCATCCCATACGATCTCTATGCACTTAATGATACCAAAAAGAACTTCGGTAACCTTAGGTTACAAATAAAAAAAATATATAAGCAACCAATCCATAATGATAATGGGTGCTCAATCGACTATGAACTTTCTACTTGCTTTTCGTTGGCTCGAACAACGCCCAAAAAATTAAAGCAAGTGTGTGCTTGGAAAAATAGCACTTTGTATATCTATAGTGATCACAATTTTTAGGTAGTGCCTAAACTATGTAAAAGCTGCACAAGATATATTCTTCCATGACCATACACCGAGCTAGCGAAAGCCATTTTGGGTGATTGATTGGCGACTAAATATGATTGTTAACATTGATCGCCTTGGTGAATAGTTTAGGTGTGAAAAGCTAAAAGGCTACAATCTCATTGAAAAATATGAAAACTAAAGCAAGCTGCTGAGGGCCTCGTTTCACTACTATCCGGCCCTAGCCACAAAAAGTTTAGGAGGGAGTTGGCATCAAAATAGTATAATAGCACCAAGAGGCTCGTTTTTCACCTCGTTTATGCCCTCGCCACAATAGGTTTAGAGGAGTTGGCGTAGAAAATGTATAACAGCGCCCATGTGCTCATTTTCACCCCTCACCTAAAAACGTTTGGGGAGTTGGCGTTAAAATAGTATAAAAAGCGATCATTTTTACAATCATCTCAATGAGGGGCTCACTTACGCCTTTATCTGCACCATCATAAAAGATAGCCTATTACTTAAAAATAAATAATGAACAATAATAAATCATTAGCAAAATAGAGCTCAACGATCTAGTAGTCGGAATGACCTTTTAGGAGGAGGTTCCCTTTGTCTCCTTTTGACACTTTTGCTAATGATTCGGTGTCAAAAAGCTATCCTCAGCACCTTTGACTTCTCCATCATGTTGTCCTTGAGAGAATATCATAGTCGCCCGACCAAGGGGAGTTGGCACGAGGCGCGTGGACAAACAATCGCC
The DNA here is from genome assembly GCA_015847255.1 of Hyparrhenia diplandra. Taxonomy (NCBI): domain Eukaryota; kingdom Viridiplantae; phylum Streptophyta; class Magnoliopsida; order Poales; family Poaceae; genus Hyparrhenia; species Hyparrhenia diplandra. Next base: position 82,079 of record JADLZK010012133.1, read on the forward strand.
CGTTGATAGAAGCTTCACGGCACCCGTGAATGAAGGTTTGAAGACATGTCATAATAATTTATGACTACTTCGTTAACACCATCCGCTCTACTTGCCTCAACCGTACTACAAGAAGGAAGCGCTACCAAGGATGTGACCAGGGAGGCGCAATCAAAAGAATCCTGGTCAAATACTAGCTGAAGAGAAACACTATCGAGAGATGAAGTAATCCTAAAGCTATCCATGTGTACCCAAAGCGGTGTGTACCGAGATCTGAGCTGCAATTGGGACCGCCACACCTTTTTTTGTATTCAGCTATTGGTTTTTGAACCTTTATTCAAAACCAAAAATTTGAGGGCTTATTGTTGTGGGTGTGTTATATGTTGGTAGCCCCTTACTTGTGTTTTTAGGCCCAAATTGAATATCTCGGGGGGAGTTAAACATATGATGTTTAGGTACATTTGTAGCCTATAGTGACATTTGGGTAATAAAAGAACACCTCCCACCTTTCCTATAAAAGGCGAGGGGAGGGGGAGAGAAGAAGGAGAGTAGGTTGATCATTCAGCTCCCTATTTCCACCATTTTGTCATTGTGCACTATTCACACTTCTTCATTGTGCACTATTCACACTTCATCATTGTGCGACGTTTGTTATTCCCATCATTTTGCCATTATGATTCAGTTCGTTCTAGTAACCTCCAGGGGTTTTGAAGGCTATGTGCCGAGAACAACAGGGTCCATCAAGAAAACTAGCTAAGACTATTAGCCCCCAATACAAAATTTCTAATAAAAAATTATCGATGCAATGATTTTTTAAACAAGTGTCGATGCAATGATAAGTTAAAACATTCAACTCACTAGTGCACAACGTTCACAATTTTAGCTCATTAATGCAGTTGGTTCATTTAAAAGCAAAAGCAAATTTGAGCATGTTTCCTTTGTAGCCTCCACTGAATCCTAGAGACCTTAAGTACTCATGGTTTTCCAACTTCTCATATCCACTGCTTACGCATCATTGAATACAAACTAATGGGTGGGTTGCTAAAAACCCTGCTAGGTAAAAGTTATGAAAGTTTAACACGAGAAGAAGGGGCGACTATGTTTTATCCAGACCATACAAGTCGATGATGAAAAATTTCTTGTGTTGTTGATGGAGAAGATATTAGCTTTTCTTCATGCCAATATCTCGGCGTCAAATGTGCCCACTCCTAGCTCATTCAACTGCTTCTCGAGCTAAGGCCAAAAGACCACACCAGCACGATGGCCCATCACCATAGGACAGAAACAATTGGTCCTTAGCGCCTACAAACAAAAGAACACACCTAGTTTCAATCATGTTTTATAATCCATTCTAGAAGTTAATCAATTAAAGTAATCTTTGATCAAAAGAACTTGTATGTCCTACCCAGATTGATGAGTACAACACAAGTAGGAAAGAGAACTGTTGTCTGGATATATCGCGGCAAGTAGTAGCGGACGCCTCCAGCCATTGGTGTCCGGCTGGGAGAGGGCTCGTGGCAGACCAACCGTTGGTGAGGGTCAAAACGACGCAGCATCGGGGGTGGGTGACAGACTGACAGGAAAAGGGTTTTCCATTTCAAGGGCGTACGGCTCCGCTGTGCTTATTCAGCCTCGTGCAGAGACCCAAGCTCGCCATCGAGGTGTGTCCACGATGGGGTCCAGCCTCCCGTGCCCTCCTTCTCCATCTCATGAAGAAAGGTGACATCATGCACTTCACAAGATTAGTGGGTCAGGCTGGTCGTAGAGAAAAGGAAGGCGGACAACCCATCATCACCAAATCAGACAACGGAGAAGATCTCCCTCGGCAGACCTTGTGGGACAGACAGTCTCATGATGATTGATTGGGGTCGCACTTACAAACACTATATCGAGTTGTGTAGCTGTGTGGCGGTGGCGGCGGTGGCAGCGTGGTATCAAGAGTTGCAAGAGGTCGACTACCTCCAAGAGTTGAAAATTAAGAAGATGGGGTCCATCTTGAAGAGGTTGATGATGGACAATGATTTGTCATAGGCAGAGGTGTGGCCAACCTCAAGGAAGGGTGCACTGCCTTGCGATAGGGGGTTCAGCGGCTCTCCCATAATATGGCGCTGATGCCGGATTTCTCATGCATGACCGAGGCCAAGCGGCGGCGGTGGTCGAGAGGCAGATGAACATCGAGGTGAACTATGCGCGCCCTCCTTACTCTACGCAAAGAGGCAGACTCCGGGGGTCAGGGAGATCAAGGCCTCTGCTCGCATCATCGACTTCGATCCCAAGTAGGGGTTGTACTAAAACCGATACAACTACGGCAACCTCAACAACTTTGAGCTCAATGGCTTGCCGACTGGTCCGCCGCAGGCCCTCTCCCAGCAGGCCAACGCCCGATAGCTGGAATGAATTATAAAACATAGATTGAAACTAGGTGGTTCATCTGTTTGCAGGCGCCAAGGACCAACTGGGTTGCTGTCCTACTTAAAACCAATGAGATGGTGAAGGGCCACCATACTCTTTTGGCCTTGGCTCGAGCAGTTGCAGTTGTGTTTTAACGTTGCTTTTTTAAGAAAAAATTAGACAAATATTGATCCTGTATTTACATGATGATTGATCCACACATCTTGCTTTGGATCCCACAGAATTAACATTTTCATCAGCTTGCTAGCTATACAAATGTACCCAACGACATAATTAGATATATATACCGCGTGGCAAACGACCAACCGTGGCTATCATTTTTTTTTCAGCACTATTTATCTGTAGACACAATTAATGGATCACTAACGTATCCCCTATATAATAAATAAACCTTGTTGTAGGCTGACTCATTGATCTTGACTGGGCCAAAACGTGGCCTCTCATTGTGTGGAGATTGATCTGAAGATGAAGGATGATCTAGTAGACTGTAGAGGACAACGAACTTAGTAAAGGACTCAAAAGGATCGGGAGTGCATCAGCCGGTCCATCAGTGACAGGATACACGTTACAAACCAAATCTCTTGCTACCAGCCTCAGTATTGTGGATGTGACTTATGCAGTCGTTGATGGAGGGAACTATTGTTGTTGAAGTTCTGGAGGGAGATTTTCATGGCAAAATCACTGCCAACATGCACTTCTACAAGCTTGTACTTTATGATAGTGATGAAGAGGCTGATGTGATGACTGTAGATCTCGAGCTTATGTGATCTGTTATATGTGTCTATGTCAAGGATTTGTTGATTATTGCTGTCCAGATCAGTGATGGTGAATCTGAGCACATATCATTCACTCAAGGATCAATGCTAGAGCTGAAGGCCCACTTGATGTTGGGGAACCAAGTTGCGTGTGAAGCTTTGTTGGTCAGTAAAGAACCCCTGACTGAATTGGGTAATAACTAGCATCGCGGCGCCCGTGCGTTGCTGCGGGATAACTAAATTTTATATAAAAAGCAGATAGATCGCATGATAAGATAACAATGTTGTGAAACTAAAAACACAGATCGACGCACGCCGCCATGTTGAGTCAATGATTCACGCCAAGGCTGCCATAGATCCTCAGAGGCGACTGCCGAGAGGGGCACAAGGAAAGCTGTTCTGGCTTGCTTTCGACGGGTTGTGGCCACCCCTTGGAGCTCCCGCCGGTGAAGGCGTGCTAGCAGACCATCTGCCTGAAGTGCATCCGGTAATGTCCACAATGGCGGGGCTCGGCGGCGTGGTGGTATTCAGCGAGGTTGGTCCTTGGCGTGGTGAGCTCTACCTATCTTTGCGGCCGCGAGCGGAAATGGCCGAGCCGAGGCGCGAGGGTGCGCTTGGAGGCCGAGGAGCACACCGAGGGCGGCGCGGCGTCCATGGCGATCACCGGCGGGCGGAGGCGACCGCCGATCCTTTGTCAGGCTGCAAAATACAGCCGAGCGAGCCGGGCGGAAAAACCGAGAACCGGACCGGAATAGTACCGAGCCGAATAGTCGGTTCTGTTGGGTTCAGTCGGGAGACGAATTTACGAGGTAAATACGAAACCGAACGAATTTGCAGATTTACGAACTTACCGAAGGTTACGAAATGTGACAAGTTTAAGTGTTGTTATATTATTAATTATACTATTATAGACTATTATATTATATATTTTTGGCACTAACACTTATAGTTATGTGGACTTTTATATGCATTTGTATTTTGTACCATTATTATCTATGAAATCATGTCAAAATTAGTTTTAAAACATGATATTACATCTTCTTTGTGAAGCAGTTCGGTGCTTGTTCGGTAAATACGAAACGAACCAATTATCAAAACGAAATCCCCTCGGTGCGAATTTTTTAGGAACCGATCGGTACGTTTCGGGAACCAATTTTACCGATGCCGAAGAACCGAACCGATCGGTTCGGTATTTACCGAGCCCACGGTGATCCGCCCGGGTGGTGGTGCGGGCGGCAGCGGGAGAAAGGCGCCCGTCGGCATGGATATGGACATCCGGCGTTGCGAGGAATCTCGTCGTTGCGAGGTTAGTAGGTCCGTGACGCCCGGCGGCGCCGGCGGCGCGGCGTCGCAATGGTTAAGCGGCCTCACGAGAGTCCCAGCGTTGGAGGCAGCGGGCACACTGACTCAAGGAGAGTGCGTCAACGGCGACGCGATGGGGGCGCATCATGCGTTGAGGGCACGCGGTGGGGAGGGTAGCGGGCCGGGCGGCGGTCTTGGCGTTTACCGCGGGGCGGGGATGGGTGCGCCGGGGAGACTTTCACGGCGAGAGATTTTTTTGTTGCTTGGGTCGTGAGTCTAGATTTGGAAAAAAAGTATGGCGACATTTGTATGAGAGATGGAAGTTCCATGGCTATTTGTTTCCATTTACGGGGAAAGATAAGAGAGAAAATCGTGTTAGCCATGCATGCATGATTAATGCGGATTGATTTATTTCCTTTTGAATTTGTCACAAGAAAAGGAAAGGGGAAGGTGGCATTAGCCATGCATGCATGATTCTTGACCAATCATTTTTTCCCTTTTGAATGCAAAAAAAAAAGAAAGAAAGAAAGAAAAAAAGGAAGGAGGCATTAGCCATGCATGCATGATTAATGGCCAATCATTTTTCTTTGCTTTTGAATTTGTCGTAAGAAAAAGAAATAAGGAAGGAGGCGTAGCCATGCATGCATGATTAATGACCGATCAATTTTTTCTTTCTTTTTCAATTTGTCGCAAAAAGGAGGGGACTGAGGGACGGGGGAGCGGGGTGTGGTTTCGCATGGGGAGGTGAGCAGAGCCAAACCAAAAGTGGCACAAAAAATGTCACGTTTTTATTCTTTTTTATGTTGTAAAGATACTTTGTTTTAGTGACGCTGTCGTCACCCTAGGTTATGCCAACTTAGTTAGAGCTGATAAGTAATGGTGCGTCTGACCTGATAAGTAATAGCGTGTGTGACTTCTGTATTGTGCGCGGCTTTTTATATTTGGACGCACTTGTACCGCACTGGGGTGGGCTTGTTATGCTGAATCAGTTATCTAAAATGTGTCGCGCTTTATGTGAGCCACTCTCTAAGGTGTATATATATACATATATATTTGAAAATGCTCGAGATTGTACCAAATTCTTATGCCAGATAGAACAACAAAATAGTTAAAGGTCTGTGATGACAATTTGAAAGTTATTGGCATATATAATAACTGAATTGTGGCCTATAAATATTTCAGATAAGACAGGAGGAAAGGGCTGAACGTCAAAGGGGCTCACGGTTAATGGGAAAGGCCATTGGTTGGGGGGGCTCCACCCAGGGTTCAAATCACTGGGTGCGACACTTTATCCCGGATTTATTTCAGGATTTTCCAGTATTTGTGCATTAAGTGGTGGCGGCGTCCCCGTCGATAGCGAGCGCCGGTGGTGACCGGAACTTCAAGATTTGCGGCTCAGTCCTTCGAAGGTCCTCATAGGGGTAGGGTTTGCGTGCACGTGTGTTCATAGGGGGTGAGTGTCGTGCGTGTTGGCGTCTGTGTTTATCTTGTGTAATCTCAAAAAAAAAAAAAGGAGGAAAGGGCTGAACAGTTGAAAGTATAGTTTATGTCTAGAGGGCTTCGTAGTACGATAGGTAGCATCAAATTCAGTTATGGTTTACTTTGTTATAAGTTGCAATCTATTCTTCGAAAGTGCTCATAGGAGTAGGGTTCACGTACATGTGTTCATAGGGGTGAGTGTGTATGCGTGTTGGCGCCTGCGTTGTACTATATAATCTAAAAAAGTAAAAAAGTAAATCCTAGAAAAACAATACAATGATAAATAACAGGACTGCTCAGAACTCAGGATAAAGACTGGACAGGTACATCCTGAGTGGTAGACACATATTCAGTATAAGGAATAGGAAGTGGCAGACATATTGAGTTAATTAAGAACATCTCAAGATGTTTTGTGTTTGAGAGCAGATAAGTACAGTAAGGCTCAAGTGCATACTTTTATATTGCAATAACAGATAAAAAAGTATATGTTACTAATGCCCTCGTTCCAACTGAGATCCAGGCGGAGATACCTCCCCACAGTTGGACTCGGTGCAGATGTACTGCTTCTCGTTGTGCAAAGAGCATGCTTGCCGAGCGCTGAAATCAACAAAGGTCTTGCCGCAGTTCTCGTAGCTGCAGAGGAAGAGGATCTCTAGTGAGTTCAGGCTTGGGGTCTTCTACATCCAGCACACACTCTGGGGTTGGTTTCCCTTGGAGTTCCTGTACCCATCCTCTCTGCACACACGTAAGGGAAGGGGTTGCAACATGTAGTCACCGGCTAGCTGTAGACTACCACAAATCTGGACTATAGCTACTGCTCTATACAAATGAACAATCAGCGTCATCAGTGGAAATCTAGACCTAGCCTCTTGTAACAGATTCGAGAAGCCCATGTATGTCACAATACAACCTGAGTGAGAGGGGGGGGGGGGCGACATGATGTCTCCTTAGTCCGTTATGTCAACAGAACAAGAAAAACCAACATGATGCTATTGGAATCATTTGCCAAAAGCTTTGTACTTCTAATAATATATGAATAAGTTAAAATCTCATGTATGTAAGCTAGAAACAAACAATTTTAGAGAAACAAAAATATGTATACAATAAATAATACTCTCTGTTCCCAAATTATAATTAGTTTGATATTTTCAATCCCAAGTTAGACCATTAAGTCTTATTCAAAAATTTATGTAAATATCACTTTTTTTTTTTTTTGTTGTGACATGCTTTATTAGCAAAAAGGTCCTCAAAATGACTTAAATTTGACTATGTTTACACAAACTTTTTTTGAATAAGATGAGTGGTAAAAGTTGGGTTGAAAAATTCAAACAATTATAATTTAGAACGGAGGGAGTATGGTATACACAAAATCCACTATTAGTTTCTCTCACCATATTGTGCATGGCATGTCTCTTTGTCAACCACATGCTAGTTGGTAGAATAAGATTAAACAAATACTCAGCATTTTAAGTAAATTTATATTTTAGCACAACATTTTCAGTTGCTACATATTAAGCATAAACTAAAGGTCTCCGTCCTCTAGTTGACTAGTACCCATACCACTGCCACGCCGCTACTAAAAAAAAAAAAAAAAAAAAAACTCTGGCAACATCTCCTTCTGCTTTTTCGAGGTACAAATGGTGGTCTAGTTATACATGGTTCAATGAGTATGATATTTTTACTATAGTTCAATCATATAATAATTAGCCCAGCATAAAAAACTCATCACAATTGGAGCATAGAATTTGCAGCTTGAATTGATTACTGAGAAAAGCATAGATCTAAACCTATAGCAAAAAAATTATAATAAAAGCATACCATATTATATATATTCAATGTGTAGACACACATTTGGAATCCAATAAATTTAGATTTTATATTTTATGATTTTTCTGTGATTTGCTATGATCTTTAAGAGATTCAATTGAAATAAATAAAAATGAAAAGGATAAAACTATCATTTAAAACCGCTCATAATCACCGGAAAGATAGGGTTTTAAAAGTTTATTAGTGAGGTGGTTTATCCGGTTTTAGAGTTTAGAGAGAAAAGGTAGATGTTCACAAAAATTGAGGGAGGTAACGTAGACTTGTTTCCTTTAACTTTCAGTAAGTAATGTTGTACCTCGAACATCCGTCCACCATCGGACGCCGGCTTCGTGTGCCTAACTTGTCAGCAGTGATCCTGCGGTTAAGCTGAAGACGCCTGTTGAAGAGCCGGAGGCGGGAAGTTCAAATGACAACACTCAAGCTGATGGGCCGTCGAACCATGTCAAGGTGAAGCGGGCTTCAAAGCCCAATACTCGATACTCTGGCCCAGACTGGGTGAAGCCGTAGGAGGAAGAGGCGTTAAAGACTTGTCATCCTTCATCGTGTTCCTCACGACGGGAGTCGCGTGTGTTGAGGCCGGCTGCGTCCGGAGACCTGGCAGGGAGCCATCGAGCTCGCCTGAGAGTTACCCTAGCTTTTCCTCTTCGATTTTTCTTGTAAGAACCAGTTAAACTCCCGTGAATTCAGTATGAGTACTAGTAGATACATTCCGTAGTGTTGGTTGTTTACAATTGGTATCGGATTGCCACTGTTCTTGGATTTCCTCCGCTGTTTATCGATCAATCGACACAAGGCTCTGGTGATTAGTCGAGTTGGACTCGGTTGCTAGTCAATCGCGTTCGGTCGCAATAAATCCATGCCGTCGTTGATCGGGAGTCCAAGCTTTTCTGGATTCGTTTGCTTCCCGTTCACCATCTCGAGTTTGATCTGTAATGAACAAACGGCTCTGGTTGGCTGAATTGGTTCGGCGGGTTCTCTGACGGATTCAATTCACTCTAATTCCACCCAAAGTTCCACGCATTCGGTTTGGTGGCGTTAAATGGCGCGGCGGCGCTTCGTCTTGGGACCGACTTGCGGGCAGCGGCGATCCGGCGGCTCCTCGAATACCTTCTCCGCCCTCGGTACCGGACGCGGGAACGAAGAAGATTCTCGCGATGGGCGCCAATTCGCGAGTTCTAGAAGTTCTGAAGGACATGAAGACCGGGCTTGATACACAAAGACACCGAGCTACAAAACACCCTTCGTGACAACACATCTGTTCTCAAAGGAGCTCTCGATTGGCGTCCCAAAGGTGCAAGCATTTGTGGAAAAAGTTCTGAGCCCAGTTTCGAGATCTATCCCTCGAAGTTCGACCGCTAGGCAAGCGACAGCAAAGTATGTCAACCCCGCCTACAAGGTGTTCGACGTCGAGCACATATCTACGGAACGACACGAGTCTTCATCTTCACAAGGGGTGAGCAAGTCTAGTCCCGCCGTTCAGTTTCGTTGCTGCTAATGCTAGTTGAAGTACAAAATCCTGGTCATGGTGTTGTTACTACTGTGCTTCCACCTCCGATCTTGTTTACTCCACCACCGTTACTCTGCTATGAGTTTGGTCAACAATTGGTTATTCCTACTGCTTTACCATTCCATTTTACTCATGCTATTCCACCCATTGAGTTTCCGAATTTGATGGTAGCGGTCCCAAACTACGGATAAAAAACGGCAACAACTATTTTGATGTTTACTCAGGTGCGACGAATCTGTTAAGTCCAAGTTAGCTTCCTTAAGGTTTGTGGGCAATGCGGCTTTTTGGAAACAATCTTTAGACTACTCTATTGAGGAGATACCTTGGTACGAGTTGTGTAAAGTTGTTGTGGAAAGATTTGATAAAGCTCAACATGACTCTCTACTCGGGAAAAGTTTTTGAGAATCAAGCAAGTTGATACAGTTGCTGATTACATTGAAAAGTTTGATACTCTAGTTCACCGGATTCGGCTCATGATCCCAAATTTAGCCATGCCACCATTACTAAGCTTGTTTCATTGATGGTTTGAAAGATGACATCGGGCGGTGGTACTTGTTCATAGTCCTAGTGACTTAGATACTGCTGGTAATATTGCACTGTTGCAGGAAGAAACCAGTAAAGACTTTTATAAGAGAGAAGTCAAGAAAAGTGATAACAGTACTAGCTACAAGTACAATTCAAGGAATCATACCAGTCTTCTTTCACACCTGGGAAGAAACCTATTGAACCTGTTAAAAGCTCGGTCGAGGAGGACAAAGCCGCTATTTGATGAATTACAGGAAAGCAAAAGGGTTATGCTACAAGTGTGGGATGAAATGGAATCCAGCTCATAAATGTGCAGCAACAGTACCTCTCCTCCTGTGACTGAACCTGAAATTACTGAAGGAGAGAGTTCTGGTGATGATTTCATGAAAATGTCGAATGCGGCTCGTAGTACCGATTCTTGTTCCCTTTTGTGAGAATGATTGGGGAGTTAGCTGGCAGAGAAGGCATTATCTTGATTGACTACGGTAGTACCCATAGTTTCATCAGTGAGTCTTTGGCTTCCAAGTGGAGAGATTGGACAGCACTTCCTGAAGTTATGCATGTCAGAGTGGCTAATGGTGAAACTTTGTCCTGTACCCATCAAATTGAAGCCTGCCCTGTCTGGATCAGTGGTCATCCATTTCGATTGACCCTGAAAGTGCTTTCTTTGATGCTATGATATCATTTTAGGCATGGATTGGCTCGGGCAACATAGCCATATGCAAGTTGATTGGAATGATAAGTGGATGTCTTTCATACACTTGGGTTCTAGAATTTGGTTACAAGGCATCTCTCCCAGAAGAGTGCATTGTGAGTCTGTATCAAGCAGAGAACTCACAGCATTAGAGCAGCAAGATAAACTTTGGTGTATTCTTCAACTGGAGGCTACCTCTACTGAATCTCAAACACTTCCTTCTGATATTCAAGCTATTGTTGATGAGTATTCAGATTTGTTCTTGCCACCCACTGGTTTACCTCCACACAGATCTTCTGCTCACACTATTCCTTTGATTGAAGGTGCTGAGCCCTTTAGGATCAGACCCTATAGATATAATGATGCTAAAAAAGATGAAATTGAACAACAAGGTTAGCGGTTACTACACAATGGTTGGATCAAGGAGAGTAATAGCCCATTTGCTTCTCTGTCTTATTGGTGAAAAAGAAAACTGGAGATTGGAGGTTATGTGTGGATTATAGGAAGCTAAATGCCATGACTGTGAAGAACAAATATCCTTTACGTAATTGATGAACCGCTTGATGAATTGGTGGGGGCTCGGTGGTTCACTACATTGGATATGTCATCACGGTTTTCATCGATTTTAGTGGCTTTTGAAGACATACCTAAAATCGCTCCCCCACACCCACCACCACCACCCCGACGCACATGGCGGGCGGGGCGGGCGACTCCCTTCCGGCAGGCGCAGCCGGGAAGCACAGCGGCGGGGGCGGAGGTCCCTCGACCGGTGGTGGTGGAGTTCCCCGCCGGCGGAGCAGGCCCGAGGCGGAGGCGATCACGCACGCCCACACACCTTGGGGCGGAGGCCCCTCTCGAGCTTCGGCCGATTGAGGCTCGGGCGGAGGCCTCGGGCTTAAGGTCCCGCCAGCGGCGGGCTGTTCCCCCCCGCGAGGGGCGAGTTGCGCCGATGGCAGCTCCCCGCGAGCAATGGGTGGTTCCTCTCCTCTCGCGTGTTTGATTTTTGAGATATTTTCGATGTTGCAATCGTTGTTTACTAATGTTGCAATTGTTGTCTCTGAATGTTGCAATCGTTTTTTCTTATCAATGTTGCGATCATGTCTATTGATGTTGTATTAGTATTATTTGCATGTTGCGAGTCATTGTCTACGATGTTGCATCGGTGTTGTTTTGCAAGATGTTTACGTGGATTTTCTTTTTTTTTTTTATGTTGCAATGGTTTTTTCGCTTGTTTCGGAGTTTTTGTTTTGGTTGCATTAGAGCATCTCCCTTTGGAGGCATGCAAATTGAGACCATAAAATTCTATTTGCATGCCGGACTATAAATAATAGGGTCCCAAATTAACTCTCAACTCCAATGGGAAAAGGAAAAACAACACGGGACCACTATATTTAAGTGGGACCCGCATGTTGGGTAAATTTGCTTAACATCGATCTGGTCATCCTATGGAACCGAACCTTGCGAGTTGCGAGTCAAAGGCGGCGGGCGCCACGGCCGAGGACCAGGTAGCATCTTTGCGTCGCCGGAAAAAGGAAGGAGGCGGCATTGCGTCCATGGAGCGCGTGTTGGAGGGCCCGGACAAAGGGGGTCATGGCGGCCTCAAGCACATCTTCAGGCACGGCTATGTCCAACAACGCCATCGGCGTCCGTCGCTCGGCCGAGTGCGACCCCATTGCCATACTAACGCCTCCATCTGTAATTTGGAGGAGGAGCGCGCTCCTGCTCTCTTCGACGCCTTCCTGCGGTGGTTCTGTTGTCGTCGGACGGCGTCGGCAGCGGATACGGCGCTGCGGCAGAAGTTGGAGGACTTCCGGTGCGGCGGTGGCGCGATCGATCGAGCCATGGCGGCGAAACTGCGAGTATGCACCGACGGCCTCCGGCTTCTACTACTACGGCAACGGCGGCGGTTCGAGCACCACCACCCACGGCGGGTTTCTGCAGCCATCGCGCGCCGGCACATGCGGCGGTCCCTTAGCAGCGCCATTGGTGCCGGACGCGAGCCCACGGCAGCGATGGCGAAGCTGGTGTGCGGCCTAGGCCTGAGAGCGGCAGGCGGCGGCGTCTTTGTCGCCAGCGGCCGAGCATTTCCACCACCGCATGGCGGCCTGTCCAAGAGCTCTAGGTCGCTGTCGAGCTGCGTGACCGCGCACCCGCCGCCGAAAGTACACGGCATGGTGGCGGCAGCGGCGTCGAGCGTCGCTAGACGCAGGGCAGCATAGCGTGGTAGCGCTGGCGAGGCGAGCGCCAAGATTCGGCCAGGCCGAAGCTCGCCCGGTCGGCTCGGTGGAGTCGGAGCCCGTCTCGCCCGCAGGCGTGGTCGCTGAAAGAAGCGCGAGCCTCCCGTCCACAGAAGCGGCGGTGGCGGCGAAAGAACCGGCAGCGAGAGCCGCCTCGAGGCGGCGTCGCGGCACCCCGGTGAACGGGTGACCATCGACCACCATCGACGGCGGCGGCATCCGCGGGCCTCATCCTCGCACTGTGCTCGCCTTCTTCGGAGGCGGCCAGAAGCTCCCGGGCAGGAGGCGAGGCCGGGCGGACTACGCCGACAACATCGCCCGGAAGAGCACCGGCAGGCTCATCACGGCGATGTTGGCTGCCGGCGAGAGGGTCATAGCCGCCCGCTGACGCCCGCCAAGGACATCAACCCGTTCTACCTCGAGCACGGGAGGGTCTTGCACGGCCTTGACACCGACGGAGACGCGGCGCAAGGAGGGGTCTGGCGCGCTGCCGCGGCTGCGGTGGCCGCTTGCCGGTAGCGGCGAATGCGATCGGGGTGGCGGGTTGGATGGGAGATTGAAGCGGGAAATTGGGTGGGACCCACTACATGGGGGTTTTCTAGATGTGGGGGTTGAGATTAAAATTTGAGGCACATGTAAAATGGGGGCTTGAGTAGAGCTCCCAGAGCTTGATTTTGTTTAAAACCTAAAATTTAGGATAAGGGCCTTTGGGTTGCTCTTCTTTGTTTTTTAATGTTGCAAATAGCTCTCCTCGATGTCGTGATGAGGCGAGCATTTGGTATGTGTGGGGCAAGCTCGCTACCGGGCCCGGCGACGTTGGGGATGAGTTGGGAGCCCAGCTTCGCGCGCCAAGGCCAAGACGGGCGATTTAACCTCGCCGTCGTGAGAAGCGGGGTGGTCTACACCTCGCACCCGGCAGCGCAGCAGCCCGCCAGACGAGCCACTTTGGCGCTAGTCGCCCATGGCAGCGCTACCGCACCACCACGTCCCTCCTCCATGAGACGCGGGCAGGGGCTCGGGGAGGTGTGGGCGAGGGCGGGTCCCTCCGTGCGTGAGGGGCTTGGAAGCGGATGCGAGGCCGAGGTGGATGTCGGAGGCGGACGGACTCGAGCCGTAGGATGGCAACGGGTCGGGTTCGATCGGTGGAGTCTCCGCACCCAAACCCGAAACCCAAAATTGAAACCCGAACCCGAACCCAAAACCATTCGGGTGAAAATCCAAAACAAAGCAAACCCGTGGGTGGTGGGGAAACTCGAATGGATGCGAATCCTGCGGATTACCCGTGGATATATATACATATATTCACATGTATAAACAAGAGACAACAAATAATAAATATTTTCATGAGTCAACTTTGAATAAACTTAATAATTTAAGTAAACAAATTATTATTCACATATTATAAACATATTTTTTAATTTCAAATGATTTATTTCGGGTATCCATTGGATATCCCCGGGTGGAATACTAAACCCGAACCCGAAACCGAACCCGAACCCAAAAAGTTTGAGTGAAAATCGTACCCAAACCCAAACCCGCGGGACCCGAAACCCGCGGATTACCCGCCCGAACCCGATCCGAGCCAGACGTCCGAAAGGCACGACCCTTTTTCTTTAGCGAAAATTCCCAATCTGATACGATCTCGCAAAGAGATGATAGGCCCAGACCTTGGAAACTGGACAAATGGGCCGCTGGCTGCCGTAGGCAGATACTTTGCCGATACCATCGTGCGCTCAGATGGCCAAATGGGCTGCTCAGTACGTGAGCAGTACATTTATTGGGCTGCAGCTGCCACGATCAAGAAACGAGAACTCGAAATGGGCCCGTGCGAACGCAGGCTAATATCGCGGAGTCCTTCAGCTAGACGGAAGATCCATTTTCCACATGAACGCTCATTGCTCCTTCCAAAAAAAAAATAACGTTGATATACTCCTGTCAACCGCACAAGCAAACCGTGTACACATGGGGTGGGTGTGTACCGTTTCCTGGCCTATTTCTAGCCTAGCCAGCTTAAGCCTGGCTAGTCCCCAGCAAATCAATTCTCCAATTGTTTGGTTGCTCATATTGTCTAAGTCTGGCCAGCAAATGTCGTGTTTGGTTGCCTGTTTTTATTCAGCGCATAGAATCACTTCTTCCTCGATCCAGTAGGTATACTCTCTTTGAGGAATTTTGTCAAACAGGCGGTGCATGTAGCACCCGGTGAGCATAGCAGTAGAGGGAGCTCTTCCCGCTGGCCACACCATCCGTCTCCGCCACGCCAGCTTACTAAAGTTGGGAGGACGAACTACCATACACCGAGCCAAGTCGACTAAGTTGGGAAGAGAAACTACCAAGCACTGCGAGGCCGGCCGGTGTCGCCGGCGTTCTTGGTATGCATCGGCCGACATGGCCGGCCGGCCGCGAGGTCACCAGCCGTCGCAGCAACACGAGGCGCTGTTGCGAGGTGGCAATCGCGGCCTCGGCGAGACTGGTCTCGAAGGCTCGCGGGCGTCGCGTCGGGCGTGGCCACACCTGGCGCCCGGGGTGCTGGTGGAGCGGCGAGATCGTCGGCGCCGGCGGGCTCCAGCACCCCCACGGCCGGCCCCCACGGCCGGTCGGAGATGGCGAGGCGGCGGAGGAGTGTTCGGCATTGTCCAAAGCGGAGGAAGATGGAAGACGGTCTGGGCATTGTGACGTGGAACTGCATCGCGAGGAGGTCACACCTACTGAAGCAGGACGGGTAGCCGAGCTTTGACTGCACAAAAATGACCCCCTAGCTTATTACGACTTTGCTCCCCAAGGCACGCCCTAGGCCTTATCTACGGAACCAAACAGGCCAGAAGTTGGCCCCGTGGAGTAGAGCTGGGACAGGCCGTGCCGTGCGCTTCGGATCGTGCCTCTTAGGCAGGAGGCTTTATCGGGCGATACCCGATATGGCACGTCAAATTTTTTTCTTCGGCCCAAAGCACGGCCCCTCAAAATATCTCCACTTCTTCTTTTTGTGTTGTGATATAAAAAAAATTATGTATGTTGTGTATACTATTTCAATAAAGTTTTAATGATTTTTATAAGGAAAGCTTTTATCCTATGGCGGACGACTAGTCTTAATTAACTCAGTTCTAGGTAGCTTTGCTATGTTTATGATGTCTTTCTTTGAGGTACCAAAAGGCATTCTTAAGAAATTAGACTTTTATAGGTCTGCTTTCTTTTGGCAAGGTGATTGCCATAAGAAAAAATATAGGCTAACAAAATGAGAAATTCTTTGTTTACCAAAGGATCAAGGTGGTCTAGGAATCTTGAATCTCGAGATCCAGAATGTTTGCTTACTTAGTAAATAGTTGTATAAGTTAGTTAATGAAGATGAGGTCTGGCAAGAACTTCTTAGGAAGAAGTACTTGAAAAATAAGACCATTGGTGAAGTGCGTGTTTCAGAAAAAAAAAACGATAAGTGTGACACACCATATACATGGGTAATTAGAACTCTGACATCTACCATTTCATTTCATTTCCCACTACCAGAATCCCAGCCAACAATATTTTCTCACTCAATCTTGATCAGCTTATATATTAACTTTTTTTGTGGTGATAGGCATGCGTAATGACTAAGATAACCTTTACTATTATTATTAACTTTTTGTGGAGGCAATGGGAGGCAACGCTAGGCAATTTCAAGTACCCTAGAAGGGCTCTGTGAATAATTATGATTACTAAATACTGACTTTTTGATATTAAGTTGGACCACTCGTATTATTCCAAATTTGTGCAAAAATATCACTACTTTTGCCATGGCTAGCTTTATCAATAAAAGTTCTTTAAGAATGACTTAAATTTGACAATGTTTGCATATTTTTTTAATAAAACAAGTGGTTAAGTCAAAAAAAAAAAAAAAAAAAAAAAAAAAAAAAGTCAAACAACTTACCATTTAGGATAGAAGAAGTAATAAATATGGGATCTGAACTTGCAGTCAATGACAAAATTGAGTTCTCCTCAACTAAAATCTTAAATTTTGGGTTCTACAGACTTGTAAATTGTGGAGTATGCTGGTGTGTCACAGCAGCAGATAACTCGATCGATCTGCCAAAATTACGAAAAGGAAACAGAGAACACTTTTCCTGGATCTCGATCGATCTCTATGCATGCATGTGAGATCCAGAATGGAAAGAGAATTGCAACGCGCCTTACAGAAACCACGAATTAATAGAAACCACGAGTATATATCTAGTGGTGCGCTGCCTGCCTGCTGGCCACTGTGCAACGGCACTTCGGATGGACGCGAAGCGACGGGCGAGAGGCACAGCTGTGTAGGGTGAGAAGTGTATGTGTACGTGTGTCTCTACGTGATGATGATGATGCCGCTATATACTCCACTGTAACACTGCTGCTGCTGCTGGGATTTGGTTGGCCGTGCATGCTGTATACTATGATCGATACGTACGATACATATCCGTTCGCCTGCCGCGTCCTGATACGATATGATCTGAATCTGATATGATGCAAGGAAAACGATGGGTGATTCTGATTTAGACACACACAGTGGAAGGCAGGCGCGCGCACGCACGAGCACTTTTATTCAAAATCCATCCTTTCGTTCTCGACTTCTCGCTACTACCTGACGGTCTTTATTTCCCCACGCCGATCAAAAGGGATTAGAGGTTGAAACATGCAGCTAGGGGGGTGTTTGGTCCTTTTAGAGTAGCTAATGTGTGGTTTTGCTGGTGCGGAAAAGAGAAGAGAGAGGATTTGAGCACCGGTGCCCACGTTGTGAGCGATGTCGAGATCAAAGAAAAATTCGGCACCGTATTATGTAGAAGCACTGATGCTTCGATCTTCTCTCTCCTCCGAACCACTTCTCTCTCCTTTGAACCTCTCTCTCGCTTGTCCCGACCGTCGCACTCCCTCCGTCCGCCTGCATGGTACCCGCCCAACACCGCCACCCAAGCTCCGGCCCGGACCGCGTAGCGGTTGCAGCTCCCGGCGTCCAGGGCGGGGAGGGAGGGCATCGGCCCGGTGTCGAGGACGGATTTCGGAGGGGGTTTACCGTGTCGTCATTCATAGCGGAGGGCGGAGGCGTGGGGAAGCGGGCCGGCGGCGACAAGCTTCTCCGACGCGGCGGGGACGCGAGGAGGCGATTGGTTGCCGGTGTAGGGAGATCGGGCGAGCTCCGACTAGGTGTATATGGCGGCTCCTGGAAGCCCCGTGACCGCGTCGCTACGCTGAAGCACCCGCCCCTCCATCCTCTCTTTCCCCCCACAACGCCAATCAAGTCGGTCGCCGGCTCAAGCACGCACGCCGGCGCTGTTGGGGAAAAAAGGAGGGATAGGGGAAGAGAAGTTGGAACGGTTCTATGCGGGGTCCACAATCACATGAGGCATTGGTGCCCACGCCGTGGGATCCAAGAAACTTACGCATCGGTGCCATGTGCCATAGCCGAATTTTTTTCGGCATCGATAACATTGTGGTTAGTTTTAGAGTGCTTAATTGATCATGGAGGCTCATGAATTTAGGTCAGTATATATCTATGCAGCCTCTAATTTATTGTTAACTTGCTGTTTGCTAGGTTACATTATTTACAATATATTGAGATGAATGTGATGGCTCGGAGAGCCTCTTCAATTAATTTCTTTATTAGAGGACACTTTATTATAAAAAAAAACTGATCAAAGGAGGTTCTCTCAAATTGTAGGTTGCACATCATCAACACCAGCTACCACTCATTTTAGTTTTTGATATTAGAGGACGCTGCATTAAATTGATGAATAGTCGTTTGGATGTCATACATTTTTATCTAACAAAATGCCTTTTTAAATTGATGAATTGTGGGTCGTGCTGCTTTGGTGTATTTCTATTGTGTTATAACAGGCCGCTCTCTTGCTGGTGGCTTGTTTTTTAAAAAAAAAAAAAAAAAGTACTACAAGTCTCTGTTCATTGTTCAGTACTATAAGAGAAGTATATGTGCAGTAGTACTCGAAACCAGATTTGAATTTTGGCATTTTGTTGTTATTTACTCAAGCCTGAAGATCTGATACATCCAACGATCGGATTGCTGCTTACGTACGTACGGATAGGACAAACGATTTGTTACATAATGTACACGACTACGCATTTGCACGGAGTCAAGACCGTACAACTTTCAAACTACTCTTTTTCTTTCCAAATTGTAGTTCATTTTGGCTTATCTATTTTTCTTTTTTACTATATATCTAGACATGGTGTATACTACATGAAAATCAATATATCTACAAAAGTCAAAGTAAACTATAATTTAAAACCAAGTGAGTAACAATTGGTTCGTTATAATAAACACAATATAGTACCACAATATAGTACAATACAAGATTTGTTGTAGTAATCCGCTAAGCATTCATGCAGATGTAGGCAGTGTGTGCGTCAGAATATTTCCGGTGACTAAAATACAAGCGTCCGTACCTGCAAATGTCGTTACCACCGTTGGAACGAATCAGCATGCATGATCTATCTGTCCACATTGAATTTAATCAATCATAAACATAACTAGTAGTATAAAATTATGGCTTTAGCAGGCGTTTAAACTAACCATCATCGTGCAATACAAAGTGATGCTGATGCATAAACTACAAGCTAATGAAGTCAACGCGTGGATCCGTACGAGAGGCTACCAGCAGCCGTACGATCACTCCATCCGACCGATGCTTAGCAGCACTCCATGTGCTCTGCTCATCAGAATACTAGTAATATTAGTATATGAGATATTGAAGCAATTAACTGATGGTTTTTATGATGCTTCTGTAAAGAAAGTACAAGTGAATTGAAGCATCATCCAACATATATAAATATAATAAATATATGTAGGAACAGTTATTTGCTGCACAAAAAGCAAGCAATTTGAAAATCTTTGGTATCTTGTAGCGCGTACAGTACAGTACAGTACATTGTACTGGCTCGGCACAATACATTAAAATACCACAATTTTCAAATCTTGCGTTAACTGATGCAGTATTATTTATATGTATGCTGTCCGGACGCAGAAAACTATTCATGTGCGGTGGCAATTGACAAGTCACTGCTCATGCGTGTATGCACTGGGGGAATTCGATCGTAAGCACTTACGTCTGATAGCTCCACTTGCATTATCTTCAACTTTAACTAATCTACCATCGCTTCGTCCTCTGCGTTTCACCATTTCTCTTTCTTTCTTTTCTCTCTCCCAAAAATAGCTACAATCCGCCGCCGATGTTCATATATATAAATTTTCTCTGAAAACCAAAATATTTTATTTTATACTCCAAGTGTCAATTTGGAATGGGAAGCACGTAGTAGTATATAAAACATGCATGATGCAGCGCTCGACAAACGTCGCCAAGTGTCAAACGCTTCCTTGGGCACTTTTGTCGTGCAAGCAATGGCTACATAAGTTTTTTTTGATCCAGGTAATGTAGGACAACATATATTTGTTAGGTCAGATGCCAAATTATCAATACTCTATGACTGTTGTATTTCCGTTATTTAAGTAATGGAAATGAGAAATGTCCCTCAGTTCAAAAAAAAAAAATGCAAAATTATCAGAAAAGTCCTATGAATTGGATGCCAACTGCAAAGCACTTTTACCTGCTCATTCCATTCCATGACGTAATAAAAACCGCATCTATATTACATTGATATATACTCCACAATACTAGTATTGTTCGTTCATTCCTTTGGTTACACACCTGTACGTTGCAAGAATTTATCCCATCTCGCGCTAATCTATCTACTATTTCACTTGTTAAGAATTGCTCTTGACATAGGAATATTTATGTGGACTTTTATGGATCTAAGACCTATTCGGGTGCATATGACTAATTGTTAGCCAGCTAACAGAGTAAGATGACTTTGAGGTTTTCCCTCGCTTACCCTGTTCTTTTTTGGTTAATAACCTTCATTTCGATTGGTTGCACCTTGCGTTCAAATAACACACATATGATCCAAATTTTTAAAATATTTGTGGAGGCCATTTTTTTAAAAAAAGAAAACATTTGGGTAGCTCTTCCCTGAAAGAGCAACCACATGCATCAGAGTATATCCCTTTCTCTTGCTTCTTCAAAGCGAGGAAGATGCATATATGGCCGTGAAACAGGGGCAAAATCGCTGCATATATTCTGAAGAATGTCAATGAATAGACTCTGCATATTTGGCACATTTCCACTGAAAGAGATACACGCATGATCACACTAATGTTGCCTGTCCCCGTAAAATTTCAACCGTGTATATATTCTTAAAAATTCCTTTTATATTTTCTTGATGTAACCACGGATACTATAAATGTATCATGCCATTTGGTGGGAAGGGAATCACTTTCTCAAACAAGTTAAGAGCTACCGCATGCTATAAAGCAGAGGTTACCCATGTTTGGATGCTCTCGTGCTCGAGTTTACGCGTCTAGCAGAGAAGCTTCATAAGAAATAGGAATTTCTACACGCATTTTTCGGTCAACTTGTTACGTATGTATTTCTTTTCTTTTCTTTATCGCTCCTCTTCACTTTGCCCTTTAAAAAAAAAAAAAAAAAAAAAAGAAAATTGTATTGATCTTAGTGTATTACACCGGTCTCTTTACAAACAGGACTCCAAAGAAAAGAAAAATTACAAAGAACTCCAAAACTCTTGTTCATCTTCCTCGAAGCCTTCAAAGATCCGTTTGTCGCCGCCCCGAATCCGCTTCCCAATCATCGTCGGGCACGAGCCAAACTCCATAAGGTGGAGGCCGCAGAGGAGGGCTTACTTCTAGGCAAATCAGCTGAGTACACTGCCTCCCGGGCGCATCGCCAACTCCGTACCCACGACACATCCTTCGATTCCACCGCCGGCAACCCGAGCAAAGCTCATATTTTCACCAAAGATCATCTTCCTCGAGATTAACAGGGGTCAACAACATCATCACCTGAAGAAGACGATGATGCGCCGACCCTCGACTTCTGGACAAGTCTCCCGGCCTCTCCGTTGGCGTGACTAGCGGTTGCGAAGGCATTGACAGGTGTAGGTCATGTCAGGCACAGGCAATAACTATCAGCAATTTTAGATTGGGGTCACTATACTAATGTCAACCTTTGCTGGTAACAAATAGTAGTTTTGGGGCATGGTTCTTAAATAAGACTATACTAACATCACATTGTGTGTACTTGCAATGAAAACTCTATACCACAACCTATCTATAGCATCCTACCGATGGTCGCTATGAGTCAGTATAGAGACCTATGGTCAGTCGCTACAAACATATAGCGTCTGAATTGGTTGGTCGCATAAAGTGGCGTCGCTATTAAAATAAAAATACCGACCGGCCATCAAACCCCAAAGCAAGATATAGTGTCCGACTGTATGCCACTAAGCTATACCGACCCGACCGTTTGGGTTGTGATATAGTGAAAAATAGTGAACATCGGTAAATAAATAAAAAAAACTTCCTACACCCGTCAGTGTTTTCTTTCTTTTTTAACCTTTTCCTTAGCAAAAGTCTATGTTTTCCAAATTGTGTGCCCGTGAACCACGAATAGAGTGTGTGGACGTCTATGGGTGTTATGATTCTTTTTCCAAAGCTATATACAATGGCATATATGCTAATTAACTTTAGTCAATAAACCATCATAGTTGACTATAAGTCAGTGTGTTAGCACTAGTGACAATGGCATCTCACAAGGTGAATAGAGATTAATAATAAATGTCGTGTTGACTCGGTTGCTCGATTAAGAGCAAGTATATATTAACAGGGTGGACGATGGCACATCACAAAGTGAACAGAGATTGCTAATAAATGTAGTGTCATTGACTTAGTTACTCGACTAAGAGCAAGTATAATAACAGGTTGTGAACTGGCTAAATATTTAGGTGGGTGAGAGAGAAAAGAACTATGTTGTAAACTTACAACGGCTTAGACACAAGAATTAAGAAAGTCCGTGAGAGAGACTTGTGGGCTATATGTTAGCTGTGAAGAGCTGATTATTATATGAATTTGATAAGAGAAGATTGTAACTAACCTTACAACCTGCTTTATAGCCTACTTGTTGGTTGTATTACTCTAATACTAGTTATTTAGTACATATCAACATCTATATTTAATAAGTAATTGAAGAGTGAAAAAATTGTTCCACTAAACTAATATTAATGATTGCCCATAAGTGTTTTTTTGTATCCACGAGAGTATGACATTTACATGACATTAGTAATTGGTTTATTGTCTCGTCCTTGGCCCAAATCTACAACCCTTCATACGAGTTATATAATAGTGCCCGTCCAACCTATATTCATACCAGTTTTCTTTCTTTTAAATATTTTTACTAGCAAAAAGTCTATGTTTTCCAAATTTTGTGCCCATGAACCACGAATAGAGTGTGTTATGATTTTTTTTTTTTTCCAAAGCTATATGCTCATTCATTTAAGTTATAGCAAGTATAATATCAAGCTATAAGCATCTTTGAATGCTGATGTGGAGGAAAGAGTAGAGGAGAGAGAGGAAGCGGGTTGTAAGCTTACCGACAACTCGCACACAAAAATAGAGAAACTTCATGAGGCGAAAAAGTGGGCCAAGTATTAATATTGAAGACATAACTACTATATGGGTGGGCTAAGAGGTGGGCTACAAGAATCCTTCTGACCCAAGTAGCCAATTTGTATTATTAGTCGTGCTCTTAATAAACCATCATAGTTGACTACAATTTAGTCTATGTGTTAGCACTAGTGACGATGACATATCACAAGGTGAATAGAGATTGCTAAAAATGTGGTGTTGACTTGGTTACTCGACTAAGAACAAGTATAATAATAGGTCGTAAGTCGGCTAAACATTAAGGGGAGAGTGAAGAAAGCGGTAGCGCAAGTTTACATTCGGCTTGAACACACCAACCAAAAAAGTCCGACATGCGGCCATATGTTAGTTGTGAAGAGCTAATTATTATATGAATGAGCTAAGAGAATGTTGTAAAGTAACCTTGCAGCCTGCTTCGTTGGTTGTGTTAGTCGACACTAGTTATTTAGTGTATATCAACATCTATATTTAATAAGTAATTAAAGAGTGAAAATTTATTCCAAAAATTTTGGTTCATCGCTTTGTCACTATGTGATGAATATATATAATTTTAATAATCATTGCTCATAAGGGTATATGTATCCACGAGAGTACAGAATGAAATTCACGTGACATTACTAATTGGTTCATGTCTCGTCCTTGGCCCCAATTTGCAACCCATATTTATACAATTTATAATAGTGCACGTCCAACCACGATCGATACCGAGTCTGACTACAAAGAGTATTTAGAACAAATGATGTACTCAATCTGCACACAAGCATATCATACTTGCTCATTTATAATTTCGAAATAAAAAATATATGGGCTCATTCAACCTTGGAACACGTGTGCCTGACCAAAACATACTGTAGATCTCGCCGAGCCAAGCCAGCAGTTTGCGTAGTACCGTACAGAACGCGCCTACCGGGCCGTCCGTCGTCTCCCCACGAGCCACGCGCGGCGTCAGTCAGGCTGACGCCAGCCGAGCCGACATGCCTGGCCCCAGCTGTCAGTGCCCGTGAGGCCGCGACGCGCCGACGGGTGTGGAAGCGGTGGTCCCCGTCTCCTCTCCTCTTCTCTTCCACGCGTGCACGCGACGGCCGCCAAGTGGGCTGGGCTGGCCGCCGGCAGGCAGAAGGAACCAGTCAAAGGGCCCGCGTGACTTGTGCAACGCCCCTCCCGCCGCTCGAAGTCGCCCCCACGCGGCCGTCCCACCCCAAGGTCGTCTCCCCCACTCGCTGAAAACCGGGCCCCACCGTACGGAGACCACGTGTCCTCATCAAAAAAGTCAAAGGGCCCGCCCGCAAGTACGGAGCCACATTTACTGCGCGCGGCCACATTTCCAATTGCCACCATGACTTGGTCAATCAAGAGACAAATGCACCAATTCAAGCTGCTGCTGCTGGATACTCATATGTATGTGTTTTGATTATGACTTTGGAGTATGTGTTTTGATTTTGACTTTGGAATTCATCTCGGTCGCTTTGTGTTTTGATTTTGACTTTGGAGTACTTTTGTGGTCTTCTCTCGTGCCGACCAGAGAATTCAAGGAGTTGCACCGCCGTTGGATGCAATGTGGTTTGACTTTTGCAAGAAATTAAGCTAAAGCTAACGGGAAACCTATCTAGCTGCGTGCATTGGCCGCTGTAGGATGCAATACGTGGTTTGACTTTGTAACCAAGAAAATAGAGGAACAATTGTCGACACAAGTCTATGTTGAATTTATTGCACAACTGGTATGTCATCCACTTCTTTCTAAAACTTATCATGGCCGTAACAAAACATCACATGTTGTTACTACTATATTACTTCTACCACGATCATCGAAGAAGCCAAGTTTACTTCCCCGTATTCGGATATCATAGGGATGGTATTAGAAGTCGTTTCAAGACGAGGTTTGGGCCAAACATCGGGAATATAAATCATCAATAACTTTTAAGTTATTGAGTTTGTAAATGTAAAAATTACATGAGTAGATTTGTCTTAAAAAATACTTTGATAAAAGTATACATCCCGAGTATACATCCCGGAATATAAATACTTTGATAAAAGTATACATATATCATTTGTCTAAACGACTTCTAATACCATCCAGGAGTAGTACATGCATGGTATACCAATACCAATATAATTAAATTTCAACTAAAATTCTTGTCCTCTTATATGAATCATAGCTAAAAATATTGCATATTGTATCTAGTTGAAGTAAAAAACCAGCAGGGGAAATCTCATTATAATACGAATCAGACATATTTCGGTGACTAATAATAATAAAATTAAATAAAATTCCAGGTCAATTTATCAATCGTATCTTGAAGGATACGTTCGTATATCCTATCCATGGAACAAAAGATTCTATACAATGTACCGTTGGATTTCATAAAGGCCGTCACCAAATACGTCAACACTTAATGAAATTTCAATACACAAGATCCTCATATATAAATCGTAGCTAACATACTACATTTCATGTTTATTCAAATGCCAACCAATAATGGTACACGGCATCTTATGCAATTTAAATTACAGCTATAAGTTTGCAAATTGGAGTACATCTATCTTGATAGAGACAATAACAAATGTGGATATCATTAAGTAAGAGATATTAGAAATTTAGAAGTCTTTGCTAATTTATCAATCATATCCAGAAAGATATGCATGTAGTATATCGTATATCAACAAGCAAAGTGAGATTTTTATAAAATACTCTAAAAAAAAGAGTGCCATTCTAACTTCTAAAAAGTCAAAGGCTTTGACTTTGACCAACATATATAAAAATATTATTATTTATGATGTATAATTAGTACATTACATAAACCATTGACTATAATTTGGTATCACGAATTGTAGATACAAATCCACTTAGATGTTAATAATTAAATAATTTCCAGTAAACTCTATCCTTATGATTACAAATCATATCTAAAAGATTGAGAAAAATATTATCTGTATATCTAAGAGATTAAGAAAAATATTATGTGAATATCTAAAAGATTTTGTGTCAGAAAATCTCCTTAGAACCCCTACTATTGGTGGTTTTCCATTTACAACCCTCCCTTTCTCTCTCATCATTCTCTCACCCCTTTGACATCTCACAAAGTCAAGTGGGCCTGCCTTGGCCTGGCCTGCCTTGTCCTGCCCTGCTGCTCTATAAAACTCCAAGCCCCAAGAAAAGAAAAAGGAAAATCAAAAAGAAGAAAAAAAAAAAAAAACCACAGCATAGACCAGTAGCCCTCACCCCTTTTTAGGACAGGATCCAATGCCTTTGCCCACCACTCTCTCTCTCCTTTTACTCTCCTCACTCTTCCAAGACAATCAATAAACTAGCAAAAGTCAGCGCCTCCCCCTTATCTCCTCCTCCGCCCAGCTAGCTCCCAAAAACTCAACCACTCCGTCCGCGTCGTCGTCTGCCAATGGAGGAGGAGCGCTGCTTCAACAACTGGGATCTGGGCGCCGTCGTGCGCCTGGGCTGTCGCCGCCGCCTCTCCCCGCCGCGCCAGCCCGACCCATTCGCTTCCTTTCTGCCTCCGCCGCCGCCACCGCCGCCGTTGCCGCAGCAGAAGGAGAAGCAAGTGGTGCCAGCGCCGGTCAAGGAACCGGAACAACCAGAGCCGTATCCCGCGTGGCGCTTCCCCTGACCTCGGTGGTGCTGGCGCTGGGCAAGACGGCGACGAGCTCCTCAGGGCCCCTGCTAGCCGCCCAGCCTCCCCTGCCTCAGCAGCCTCAGCCTCAGCCTCTGCCTCTGTCAGCGCCAGCGCCAACGCCAACAACTCCCCCGCCGCCGCCGGCACAGCCGCATCGGCAGCCGACTGTAGCAGCGGTGGACGTGCCGCTACCCCAGGCGCGTCCAGCTCCGGCAAGGGGCGCAGCCGAGCGGGCGGCAGGCGCCCGGTGGTGTGCCAAGATCCAAGAGAAGGTACGCTGAGTGCCTCGACTCGACACGGCGGCGGTTCTTTGAATAGTTTCTTGGGTTGGGGTTGGCAGGTTGAAAGCTCGGATTTTTAAAAAAATTTTGGCAAGCTGCTAACGACGCCGTTTGTTTCCGTGCACAGGAAGAACCAGGTGAAGAAGGTGGTCTGCCATGTTCCGGCGGACGGCTCGTCGTCGGACGTGTGGGCGTGGCGCAAGTACGGCCAGAAGCCCATCAAGGGCTCCCCCTACCCAAGGTCAGTCAGCTTAAATCCCTTCTCCGTCACCTTCTCGCCGGCGTAGGAGGAAATCGATCTCACCGGCGGCTGCTCTGTTTTCCTTGAACGAACAGGGGATACTACCGGTGCAGCAGCTCAAGGGGTGTGCGGCGAGGAAGCAGGTGGAGCGCAGCCGCGCGGACCCCAACACCTTCATCCTCACCTACACCGGCGAGCACAACCACGCGGCGCCGACCCACCGCAACTCGCTCGCCGGCACCACTCGCCACAAGTTCCCTGTCTCGGCGTCGGGGGCGCCTCAGCCGCCGCCGCCGTCCGTGGTGGTGGGCGGCGCCGGCGCCGGCGCGGTCCCTGGCGACGCGCAGCACCAGCACCAGCAGCCGAGCCCGACTTCGACTTCGACCGCGGGGCTCTCTCCCACGACGCCGCTGCGAACACCGTCCATGGAGGAGGAGGACGAGGAGGAGGAGGAGGACGAGCTGCTGGTGGAGGACATGGAGATGGCCGGCGAGGACGAGCTCCTGTTCCTCAGCACCGACGCCGACGCCGACGGCAGGGCACCCATGTCCTCGCTCTTCGACGTCGTCGACGAGCCCTTCCTAAGCTCCCCTGGGTCACAGCCACCAGCAGCGCCGGCGAGCCAGCCACAGGGGCAGCCGGCGCCGGGAGCTGACATCTTGATGTGTCTTCCGTCGTCCTTGTAGATGAAACGGAATCAAGGGAAGGGAAGAGAGTAGAAGAGAGCATCTGATCTGCCATTCTAATGCATCCATCAGTAGCATCATCATGATACTAGTATTAGTTCTAGCAGCAGCGGTAGACAGTCCTGACCAGTACAGAGCTTGATCCATCAACCCTCAAGCAGTTCTTCCTGACTGATCAGAACAACAACATCTTCTTTGCATTTTTGTTCTATTTTTTCTGCTCTTTTTTTAGGTATGGTTGGGACTTTGTATCTCTTTTCCTTAGGTGCCTGTTTTTTTGCAGTTGTGTATAGAAAGTGGTAGATGATGAACCAACAAAAGGAGTGAGTGAAAAAAAAAAACCAAAGATGAAAAGTGGATTGTGTGCTTGGATGGCTCTTCTTGCATCTTCCTTTCCCTGCTCAACAACTTTGCTTCCTGCATGTAGATGTAGATAGCTTCAGCTTCTTCAGCTTGAAGAGAGATGAGATGACAACCCTTTAGTGGCAATTTTTAATCACTTTCGTTGTTCTCAGGAACGAAACCTCCATCTATCTTTGCCCTTTTGATGTCTCTGGATGGATTGATCTGTTTGTTTGTGTGGTGTGGTGTGGTGTGTGTGGATGGTGCTTTGGCTTCTTGCTGCACCAGGATGCAGGAGTGGACAATTGGGAAAAGGCCAAGGGGTCTAGTGTTATTTTCGATTTGTTTGTATCCCCTCTGACTTTTTTGAGGGGAGGACAGAGGGAAGGACAGAGCGGGTGCTGTGTTCCCATGGAATCCATGAGAGCTTTGGAGAGAGGTCAAGGAAAAGTTGGAGAGATATTGTTTGGACCACCCACAGGCCACATGAATAAACCTACTCCATACACAGTGTCACACACTAGCTCAAGCTACCGAGTGGGGCTGGAATCTTAATGATTGAAAATGCGAAATGCCTACAAAATCGTTTGCAGCCGTGTGAAACGTCTTTATAGAACAGGTTGATCCTCGTTTCCCCGAATTAGCGATATGTTTGAAACTTTTTTGAAAAAGAAATGTGCTTAATCATTCGTTTAATTTTGTCATCATCCTTCCATTTAAGTTAGCTTGCTGATTAACTTCTTAGGCTTTGATTGTTTTTTATTACATATCCTAGTCAGCTTGTATATGAATGAATATGAGCAATTTACTGTTAGATCAGTTTATAAAGCTTTGTGTATGAATGAATATGGACAGAAATATAAGAAAATCTGGAAAGCCAAAATACCCCTGAAAGTCAAAATTTTTATGTGGCTAGTTGATCAAAGAGCAATTTTAACTAAGGATAATCTGTTAAGAAGGAAATGGAAGGGCTCTCCACCGTGTGTTTTCTGTGTGTTTTCTGTTCTGAGAATGAAAGTAATGATCACATTTTCTTTGAGTGTGCTTCAGCTAAATATGTCTGGAGCTTACTGGTCTTTACTTTTTGGGGTGACATATAGGCCAGCAAATACTCAACAGTTTTGGCCTTGGATCCAAAACATCTTCCCTTCTGTACCTAAGATGCATCTTTTTGGGCTTGCTGCTGTATTTTGGGCTATATGGCGAACAAGAAATTCAATATGTTTTGATGGCAAAAAAATACAGTCTCCTACTGAGATTGTTTGTTTAATATCATCGTTTATTACATATTGGGCAGGTCTACTCAAAGAAGACTTGAAGACGCAGGTCATCAAGGGCGCTGAGATCATTCAAGCTTCAGCCTTGGCGTTTCATAAGCAGCAAGAACAAGGCAAGGCAACGCGCAGGACAAGCAGATTATTGTCTTCAGCGGATGATCCTTTGGCAAAGCGAAGGAGCTGCGGAGGCATGAAGATTGCCCAAGCTTGCATATGTTTTTCTGTCGTTTGCAATCCTGTATTGGCGAGGAGGGTCTTTTTATCGTTGTGTTAGTAGGTTGTTGCGTGGTCTCCCCTTGACTGATTCCCCTGTGCGAATAGTTAAGGGTGAGAATAAGGTCTAGTCAGTACGATGCACTGTTAACGTTCTAAAAACTCTTGTAATTTCGTTGCTTCCAGTAATGAAATTCGGTTTTTCCGTTGTGGGAAAAAAAATCCTAGTCGGCTTGTTTCAACTTATTCTCTCTCACAAAACATTATTGAAACAACCAAAAAGTCGACTTATCGATCGGTCGAATCGCGGCAACGGTGGCGGAACAATATATATGGAAGCGGCAACGGTGGCGGAACAATATGGAAAGCTATCAAACGAAAGTCAAGTCTCCCCAACAACGATACGGTGGTTTCTTGCATCCGTGCTAGCGTTGACCGGTTCCTTCATGAGGAAATGGTTTTACGCATCCTGCTCTCCCTCTCTCTCTCTCTCTTCATTAATTTGTATGCCACAGCACCAAAAACTTGAGCTGTCAAGCTAATTAATAGACATATAAACCAACATTAATTCACCATTTGGGACTACCAAACAAGCTAAATTGGTAGTCTCGGTTGGTGGCTCCAACCGCACGAAGTCCCCGCCCAACGCCGAGACCAACAACTTTTCTAGGGAAGACCCTTTAGTCCAGGTTGGTGTTATCAACCCGGACTAAAAGGTCCTCCACCTTCAGTCCCGGTTGGTAATACCAACCGGACCAAAAGGTCTTTCACCCAAAGATTAAAGGCCCCATATGAGTTAATTCAAAAGGAGGGCGCCCAAGACTTTGTCACATCCGGTGTCGGCCGAAGTTTGTAAGGAATCTACATCCTATGCAAAAGGGTCTTGGGTTCGAATCTCACACATTACAAGAGAGGTCCCAAGATTTTATTTATTTATTGGTTCGAGGATAGGATCTAGTCGGTTTGCTTAAACCGGGACTAAAATGGGATCCCGGTTTCCAAAAACCAGTATTAAATGGAGGTTGGGAACCGTATTGTAGCTCTGTTCTCTACTAGTGATACCCATGCAGTAAGCTCAGAAATTTGTCCGATAAATTTCGTTGTATAGATTTTGAATTGCAAGGTAACCATGTCCGGTATTGTCCGATAAATTTCGTTTTATAGATTTTGAATTGCAAGCTAACCATGTGCGGTAATGCCGCAGTGGAATTTAACGTCTGTTTAAATTTTTATATGTCTATTCAAACCCCCCCTAGTCCTCGAGAGATCCTACAACCATAAAATCACTTCACCGAGAATCGGGGAGCATAGCAATGCCCGGCCAATGAACCCATATGTTGCATGCACCAAATTAGTTAATTAGATATGTAAGGTAGCAATAGTAAACATAATCCATGAAAAAACACACACGATTGATTAATTACTCCGTAACACCCACACGGAGTATATGCATCGAAATGCATTATTGCGATCGAGACATGACATATTATTCCGTTGAACAAGGTACGTAGTAAATATATGTAGATCGGCAGCTAGCCAATGCAAGCTAGCCACATTGTGGATACCGGTACTGGTCGTCACCGATCACGGTCGAAGCGGCGTCGAACTTGATGAAGATGCGCGTGTAGTCGGATGGCCAAGGATTCGGAAGATTACTGTTGCCCGGCGCGAGGTCCTCGTCCGGGCGGTCGGCCTTGATTTTCAGGCACGCATCGCAGTACCGCTGCCCCACCAGCTCCGGCCACTGCGTTACGCCCCTCATTGTAAACAACGGCCCTTTCGGACCCGGATCAGTCGCCCTCGCTCGCTAACATACACAAATATGCAGCTACGACATCGTGCAATCAGTCGCCTTCGCGGAGCCTTTCACTGCTTCGCTCACCTAGACGCTCAGGTGCAGAAGCATGCTTCGCTCACGTGCAAAATGCATGTCTACCATATGAATTCAAACACATATCTACCATAAGGACCGAGGCACAGGTCTACCATCCTGCTTGCTCAACGCCCCGATGGAGCGGCGTCCTAACTCTGACGGAGGAACCAAAAAAACAACGTACGTAAAATGAGCCCACCATCTCCAACACAACCGTAAAACTACACCCTTGAATAGTAACTAGGTGGTATCCCCGTGCTTCGCACGGGGTAGGAAGGTGGAGTTAAAACACATCATATGATTTTATTTGTGGAGAAAAAGCTAACATTAGTTACAGATGGTCTTCATTTGAGTATTTGTGCCTTTATAGTACAGGGCTGTTTGAGATAGTAAAAGGGGTAATACAGATTTCAAATTCACCCCATGGTACAAAATGTGTCAGAAGAGAGTGATTAAGGGAAAATATCATAGATCCAGTAGGTAGTGGTGAACTAAATGTACTGCAGTTCTCACCCTTCACCCTTCTCCAACAGCATATTGTTCAGTCATTTCAACAAACACATAGCAGGTATAGGTAGAATATGGCGTACACTAAACGTGGGGGCATAGCTCATACGTTCCTGCTGGACCCGGGACATAGTGTGCCACAGCGGTAGGTGGACTATGCGCAGCCAAAGTGGGAGCGCCTGGGCGAACGTGGAGCCGTGGACAACCGGCGCTCGCCGGCACAGAGGGCTGCGCGCGCGCAAGGGTTCGACGCAGGCTGCCTTCACACGGGCATGACAGGCTGCGATGGCATGGCCGTTGGAGATGGCGGCAGCGACGTTTGAGGCTGGGTGATGAATGGCGACGGCCTGAGGGCGAGGCGATCCGGAGGAGCGGCAAGTCCAACGCGCAGTCACAGGCGGTGACGGTGAGGGGCGGTCCGCGGAGGACGCGAGCCTTGGGCTATTCTGACAGAGTTTCTGACGGAGGGAGCGAGGCAGTCTGGCGAGGAGTGCAGTTGGTTCCAGAAACTCTGTGTGGCTGCCATCCCTTTGGGACACGTAGACAGGTTGAAGGAATAAACGGCCAGGATTGAAGAACTGTTAATGTGCAGTGCTATGTGAGGGGAAGTTACTGTACATTAACAGTGAAAAGCTTCACCAGGATTAAAGATTCTTATTCTTATTCTTATATATATATATAGATACGCTCTTCGTTCCAAATTTTAAGTCATTCGAAAATCATGAAAAGTCAAAGCATTTCAAGTTTCACTAAAATTATACTGAGAATACAAAGATTTATGACATCATTGAATATACTATGAAAAATATAATTGATAAAAGAAACTAATGATACTCGGTTGATATCATAAATCTTGTTATCTTGGAAACCGCTTTGGTTGCAATCCAAAATTTGCCATGCCAAAACTATGGCAAAAGCCAAAACTAGGGCATCTAAAATTTTGATTGCCAAAACCTTGCTTAAAAAATTTTGGTATAACTGCCGTTTCTTACCAAAACTTTGACAAAAAGTATTGACATAGACTAGATTAGTTGACAAAAACTTTACCACGGATTTTGGCTAGAACCATTAGCCTGTCAAACTTTGGGTAGCAAAACCAATTAAACGCGTCATCGATTTGGCAATGCCACAATTTTGGTTGGGCAAGTTTTTAGAGGGCAACCAAGCGGGCCCCTTATATTACATAAATTTGGGCAAACTTGAGATGTTTGGACTGTCTAAGATTTTTAGGATGACATAATTTGGAACGGATAAAGTATTATCAAATGAAAGGAAACAAAGCAATTACCAATATTGTTACAAAATTCTAGGAAATCTGCAGCATGGAAACATCGTTCACAGTTTTGTCCATCCATCCTCCGTTCTAGCAACGTCCCGCTGCGGCTAACCCCTCTGGCCCTCCTTCACCGGACTCATCATCCCCTCCGGTAGCCTTGCCTCACATGAATTGGGTGAGACAGAAGCAAAATCACCTGCGCTGGCGGCGATGGCCTTTCCCATGCATCCCTTCCTCACGAGCGCTCGCACGAGTGCCCCTCCCTTGCCTATGCACACCTCAAGTCACCCATCATATATATAGTTAAAGAAAATGCTTTTAATAACGAATCTTTCAAGTTTTCAATTTATTTTGAAGCCAAAATTTCCCAAATGTGTGTTGATCTTGTCTCTATGTCCCGTATGAAAGGCGCCAAATCTTTCCAGCGACGATTATTGCACATGTTTTATACTAAAATTGTAGATTTCTTTATTGTAATTTCTATAGGCGACTGTTTGGATCCTTTATTTTGGGAACAAGAATGTACTTAATAAATTAGAAATTTAGTTTAAAATTCGAGATTCCCCAACTTTCCAAAGTTCACGAGATAAACCTATCTCAAATTTATAGGATGGTAGATAAGAATTGGATTCTATAGATCACCATGCTATGTTTGCACAAGATCTCCAACTTAATTACATTCCATTCCAAGTATATAGCCTAACTCAAATATGCCTAAACTACAATGAATTTAATTTGAAGGATTCAAACGGATCCTAGGTGTAATATGCAATTTTCAGCACTGATATAAAAACCATTAGACAAAACCACAAACTTAAAAAATGATGTGTGTTGACACAAAATGATCAACAACTTAATATCATTTTCTATAGGAAGACAAGGATTAAAAATTAATATATTATGAAACAAAAACAAATAACAAATCACAAAAGTGGCAATACTAGTTAGTGATATAAAGAGTAGTTGCTTGAAATCATCTTAAAATTCAAGCACTTGAAAAATTAGAAGTGAAAAATAATCAATTCATAAGTAGCATGGGAAATAAAAATTAACCAACATTCATTCAAAGATCTTGTCCTCGGCCAATCTAAAATCAATTCATGTATCAACGAAAAGATGTTTGCCAATGATAAGATCCTTGAAAACTCAATGCTAAAATGGTCAAATTTGCTTCTGCCACTATAAGTCAATTGTAATTCCTTAGAAAACCCAAAGATAATGTGGAATCTGTTAAATTTGTCACAATGAGGTTCGATAAACCTCCACTAAGGTCAAGCCATGGCCCAATGTCGACTGTGTATGCATTGGTCTTCATAAAGAGCAAGGCCAATAAACTTGGTTTATAGCCAAGCCATGTCATGCTATGGACTATTTCTACAGCCAAGCAATACAATAGTGGGCTCTTCACATATATTTTTTAAAACGTGTGAGACCCACCACTAACTCACCTTCCCTCCTCTATTCTCAGCCGCAAGCTCTTGATCACGAATACCAAGATTAGCAGGCCCACACAAACCTCTTGGAACCTGTGAAGCGCCGGGCGATGCATGCGTCCCCGATCTCCTTCTCTCTCCTGTTTTCTCTCTCTTCCACATGAGATTTTGCTGAGTTGTCTTGGCTATTAGCCAAGCTGACATGGCTTATTGTACCTGCTCTAAGGCAAATTTACCCCTCCAAAAATTTGCTCCTAGCTCCGCCGGTGATTATGCTATTTTATTTGCAAACCTTATCACTTTTTTTTTGAAGGACAAACCTTATCACTTCTTTTGAAGGGCAAATTTTATCTCTTTTTCGAAGGGCAAATCTTATCACTGTTTATAATCCGTTGTGTTGTCGGGTCCTGTTGTGATCTGCTCGTAGAGACTTTTCACCGAGGGTGCACCGTGCACGAGAGAAGCAAGGACTTTTGATGAAGAGAAATAACGTGTAGTAGGCGACGATACGGAGGGAGACGAATTCAAAATTCTTGACGAGCGGACTGCTGACATCCATTCCATAGAAATGCCCGCTTGGCGATTTGGCTGCGTACGCCTTTCATTTCCGCTTGCCGCCCTGTCGGCCCCTCCAAAGGTTAAAACGGTTTGGGTTTAGGGGGCCGGGGCCCATGAGGACATGAGGTTATCTATCTGAAACAGAAATGTTACTCCACGGGTCACACGTTGCGTGGTGCTGTTGCAGCGTGTTAGGCGATCACCGATGGGAGTTTCATAGGTGTTTCATGCACATTAAATCGCAACGCCACATCGATAAAATTTCACTTTCGCGCATTTAAACCCCGCAGGAGAGAGAAGCAAAAGAGTTTCACCATAGGTGGGTGAAACCTTTGGTACTTTTTCACGCGTTGGAAGCGTGTGAAACCCTCATTGAGACACAAATAGAGTTTCATCATGTAACTATGTAATTAAACCACGAATGAGAGAGAGGTTATGGGACCGGCGGCTTATAAAAACTGTACAATGAAACTGTGCATTGAGTAATATTTCATATCAGGTTTCACATCTGAAACCGGGAGGATCGATCGGGATTTTGGGCTGCCGGGTTGGCCTCCAGAACCAGAAGCGAAGCGAGCTGCCAAGCCATGCCATGCCAGCGGCGGTCGCGGTGCTCTAGACTGGCACAAGCACAGAGACCGAGCCCGAGCGCCCAGTCTGGACGGGCCGCGAGCCGTGGGCGTGTCCGTGTCCGTGTCCGTGTAGTACGGGCGCTCCAAATTCCGAGGCGCCACCGAGGTGGGTCACGTCGCTTTGGCGCTCTCTGCTGTGTCTGCTGCTGCTCTCCACATGCCATCTCACGCACTGCCCGTCCGTCGATGGTCCGCCGCAGGAGATCCCGTCGGCACGGGCAGGGACAGGGAGTCAGGGACAGCGACGGCACGGGCGGCCGGCTCAGGCTAGCCTAGAGTCTAGTCTGCGGCCTCTCTACCAGTGCGCCAGTGCACGTCCCCGCCTCCGCCCGGCCCTGCCGCCTCCTCCAGCCCACCCTCCCTCCCCCCTCCATTATAGGCGTGGCCTACGCCTACCTCTACCTCGGCTCCGATAATTAACAAGCTTATCCCATCTTCCCCCTAGCTAATCCCCCGAGCGTGTGTGTACATTTGAGGTTGGTTGAGTTGACGCCCACTGACAGTAACACAATCTCGATCCCTCCGTTTAATTAACTGTCGCGATCTCGCTCAACAACACAACAGGCGTCGTCGATCCTTCCGCGCTTGCGTCAAGGTAGGGGCCGGCCGGGGACACGGGAAATAATTGAAAGGCGCAAGCAAACCACAGCTGGGCTCGATTACCAGCAGTAGTAGCTTTTAAATTCCCTTGCAAAAGTGCGATGCCAGCCACGACTCACTGACTGACTTCACATGATTACTATTATATGTACATTACACATTCCGTCCAAAAAAGAATGGCGTTTTTGACTTTTAGACATCGTGTTTTGACCATCCGTCTTATTCAAAAAATTGTATAAATATGATTTATTTTGTTATGACTTATTTTATCATTGAAGATACTTTAGCATTGATTTATTTATTTTGTAATTTGATAAATTTTTTGAATAAGGGCAGACGATCAAACACCGAATTACGAAAAAAGTCGAAAGTGTCATTTTTTTGGGACGGAGGGAGTATGTTAGTACGTCAGTGTTGTTGCTAATGCCAGCAGCCAAACAAACCTCATTCGCGGCTGCCAACGTCAAAGTTAGTCTACGTAATACTAGTATTGTCTAGGGGTGTAAATAAGCTTTTAGTGCACCTCCGACGGTGCAACAAATTGTTCAGTGGTGGATCCATTCTACTCGCTGAATGAGAGTAGGAAGGAAGGAGGGCTTGAGAGTTGAGACCCAGCACCGGACCCGACGTTGGATCCACCACTGCGTGCAGATGTCGCCGCGAGTACGTGCTCATGTCTGTCGGTGCCGTCCAGCGTGCTCTTGCGTGTGCCACGGGCAACTAAACTCTTGCTTCCCCACGCAGTGCCGTGTGGGCTCCAATGCAACGCCCTGGAGGCCCAACCAGGCAATCACTCGAGGTCGTCCATGGCCTCCGCGCGGACAAGCACTATTCATTCCACAACGCTTTTCTTTTAACTTTTCCCTTTTCGTTTCTTTTCTCTACTACTCAGACTTTGGCAACAGAATCACAGTAACACAGAGGGACAAAATGGAGCAAACAGCAGCCAAATCTATCTTGCAATTATTTCATCTACACTTTATATAAACGTAAATGTATGCTCACCCGTTCTTGCTTAAAGCGCGATCAAATACTAAAGAGTTGTTTGCACATGTGTAAAATTACTTGACATTTAACATCACACCTTCACAATCTGATCACCTAATGTGTTAAAATAAAAAAGAAACACTAAAGAGCTCTTTTTCTTTGCACATGAACTGAGCACAATTGGTAGAGAGTGAGTGTTCAGGGAGCTCTGAATCAAGACAGTAGGAAAAGGAAAACAGAAGGTAGGCAAGTCTTCTTCAGCTCAATCACGGCGTGGGCTGGGCTAGGCGTGCATCGTCGCCGTCTTCTTGAAGTCGATCTTGTCCACCTTCACCTCGCCGTCAATCAGCTCGTAGACGTACACCACCACGCGGAGCCCGTCAATGTCCATCAGCACAAAGCTCGGGTTCACGTCGTATGTGATGCTGCTGTAGGCGCCCGTGGCTGACCCAGGGTTGATCACCACGCCCCCTCGTGCTTATACGCCTTGAACTGGTGGGTGTGCCCCGTCACCAGGATGTCCACGTCCAGCTGCCGCTGCAGCATCGCCAGGGAGTCCAGGTCGCCCCAGGGAACAACCTGATGTTCGGTTCATGTAGAGGTTTAGTGAAAAAATGCTTTAACAGAAAATATATGTAAGATAGTCCATCAGAATGACCACAAGCACAAAATTGACATAAGGCATTGGGGCAGAGCTGGTCTACTGCAATTCAGGAGCCACAAAGTGCACAAACAATGCGCTAACCATCAGCTATTTCAAATTAATCATGTTTACTCAAGTCATATCGTTTAGAATGGTGAAGTACAGAGTGGAAAACACTAAATGAAGAGTAGTTCTCATAAATTGTGTGAATGAAGGTGCAGAAACATGGTGCATGCACTGGCAGATACAATGAACCAACATCGTGCATGGCTTTCCAGAAGTGAAGTTCTAGACACCAAGCATGGGCTTTGTGGTGTGGCCATGCTTCATGTCCCCAAGAAGGGAGTATCAAATCACTTTATGGATATGGTCTACGGAAATGGATCACTCTCTCTGGCTCCTATTAGAAACTATCAGTTGTTTCAACTTTAGAAGGAAAAAAAACATGTTCTTCCAATAAAACTATAGACCACTAAATAATGCATCAAATGCTCCTATATCGAAACACCACAGCAAAAAGCTTTCATGGCCACTTTGAAGAGCCTGCAGGGATGTTCTTCACTGCAAAAAGTCGAACCACTGGACAGGAGACATATCTGGTTCCACTTTATAGAGCTCTGCATTTTTGAGACCAATAAGACAGTTGACCTAATGAATGACACGAAGACTACAAAGGGTTTGATTTTTATGATTGTTGGTACTTATTAAGCACATTAATTAGTAACTTTATGACTAAAGTCACCTAACTGGAAGAACTGAGAAATTGCCAGATTTGTTAATTTAATTTTCCTGGGTCAGAACTAAAAACTGTGCAAATGATTAAACTTTTATGGCAAAGTTTTGAGACAAAAAAAATTGAGGGTTTAGCCATCTATGCACTTAGCAGACCCTGGCTCTTATTCCTCCCTCCACTCCAAATTATGTCTTTCTGGCTTTTCTAGGTACATTGTTTTCATTATGCATGTAGATATGAACTATGTAAAGCTATGTATTTAGAAAAGCCAGAACAACTTATAATTTGGAATGGAGGAAGTAGAAATTAAGAGAACTACTTCTTTCCTGATCTCAGGAAACCCGGAAAGAAAAATTTCCAAAGTAAAAATTATGAAGTGATGGTCCATGATGTCAGAATAGCTGGAAGTAGTTTCAAAAAGATATATCAAATTCACGCACAGGGCATGAATAGGAATTAGAGAGGAACAAAAATTGTTTATGGAGTCTGTGTTAACATTAGATTGTTTAACACACGCCTAACTAAAAAGTGCAGTATGGTTTCAAGAATATGCAGATAGTAGAGTGATAGTTCATCAGCAAAAGAATAGTGCAGTTTAAAAACTTCAAATATCCGGATAAGAAATATGATCATTGAAATAAATTATGCGCATCATAAAACAAGCATAGGTTTCTTTTGTGTGCCAAGGAGCACCTGTGAGAATACTATTATTATTACCATGGGCATGAAAGTAATAGCTCCTGTACATTTCCTGAGTAAAAACAAACCTGATGACCATGGCACAGCCCAAGCTTAAACTGACCAATTGTAAGTGTCTTAGTCTCTGGGTATCGAGCATCCTCATCATATTCACCTCTGGTAATGTGGAGATCAGGGCAAAGGCTTTTCAGGTAGTCATGGACTTCCTACAATGAAATTATGAAAATTATTACTCTGTATTTCATCACCAAAAAAAAAAACTCAATTCATACAAGCTATCAATCTGTGATAGGAAAATGGGATACCATAACCCTGGTTCTAAAGTACATTTGTAACTATGATAAGTTAAATAGTGAAATACCAAGTCCCACAAAAGAATAACCAGTACATGAACATATATAGAGAGAAAATAGAC
This sequence comes from Hyparrhenia diplandra, assembly GCA_015847255.1. Classification (NCBI taxonomy): domain Eukaryota; kingdom Viridiplantae; phylum Streptophyta; class Magnoliopsida; order Poales; family Poaceae; genus Hyparrhenia; species Hyparrhenia diplandra. Next base: position 122,328 of record JADLZK010012133.1, read on the forward strand.
GTCCCTTGACAAAGATGTCACAGACATTCACACTGCAAAGAGTAGGTATACCATGCAACAGTACCACTTGATACCTAGAAGGCTAGAAAAAATAGCATCATAGGCCCAAAGCTAAGAGCCCATCGACAAACTCTACCTTTTCCTGCATTTTCCATTCCAACAAGCGTAGATACACCCAACCCCTACACAGCTACCAATAAAAAGAAAGAAGGCACCAACTTCATCAAGATGATAAAATGCACACACACAACTAGACCAACCTAGAAGGAACTGACATTTTCTTAAGAAGAAAATAGGCACCCAAATTTGCCTCGGCAAAGACTTGAAACTGGGTTGTCTAAGCATAAGATATACCCAACTTCATCATGGTGAAATGCATCTCTCTTCAACTGTTCATTTAAAAAGGGACAACTTAACCAAGTATGAAGGTTTCATTAAGCCACAAACAATTCTAATAGGTCGGTTTCCAGCCAGGGTTTACAACCCTGTGTATTGGTGCCTAATGCACAGGATCTGCATTACCATATCTCCCATATATGCGACTGGGGGAAGTTCATCTATTTCCAGTTCCAAAAGGATAATTCAGCGAATCAATGATGGCACAGCAAGATAATCCGAACATATTAAATAATCTTGCCAACAAAGCAAGCTGTTGAACTTGGTGTATTCTGAATTAAAGAAAAAGCTATTTAGCCTACAATTTGTTTTTTTGAAGGCCAAAATTTTGAGTACTCCCTCTGGTCACTAAAGCATATGTTTAGCCATTTAGGACAAGCAGCAAACAAGCTAATTACCCTGTCCAGTAGATCGTGTTTATTTGGCTAGAGGCAGTATATGCCATTTTGAGCACAAACATTTTGTTAGCAAAACCAGATATAATAGTCTATTTGGCCTAGATTCAACTTCACCTTCTATAATGTTCCAAGACAAAAACGACGCCAAATAGATGGCAGCTTCTTGGGCCTAACCCTAGGTCCACTTTGTACTAGAGATCCTCAATATGGTCTGGAGACTTATACTAAGTCTTATGACTTATGAGCAAACATCTGATAAAATAGATTATTAGAAGATTAAACTATGCTAAACAGAAACATATCGACTGGCATGCTTATATGATGACAAGAACTTAAAAGTGAACAAGTAGCAATATATGGCGCATGAAGTAATATTCTATGCAACTATCCTTATCAACATGCAAGTTAGCCATCAGGAAATGGTACTATTGCTTCCTTGGAGATGTGAATTGTGAAGATCAGAGAGAACTGAAGATTGCGTGAGTAGCACAACTTACCCATATACTTTACAAGGTACTATCTGAATGGTATTCAGGTTACCCCACAACTTATTACAATTGCATAATACCTAGTAAATATAGACACGGCAAGCATGTTGCTGGCTGAGAAATTTCCCTTGACAATTCAACAAGAACTGGAAAGAACTCTACGATTACAAGCAGTAAGATGCACCATTGGTGAACTGAACATGCAACATAGTAATCCTATGTTCATTTTTTTTTTTTTGAACAAAAGCATCAGCATTCGGGTCCATCGATCATCAATTTGGCTCAACAAAACGGAAAACCACAAGATGGCGTCCGGTTATAGTCTTATAGAGACCAGCTCGGTGCTACTGCTCCAGCACGACCTAAGAACCATAACGATCTCTCTCGTGATGCTACTATCCACGGCACTACGACCTAGCCAGCGCAACAAAATTGGACACATGAAGCGAGATGAAGGGATTGAAAGACCGATCGAAAAGGGGGTCGCCGGTTACCCGGCAGGCCGGCCAGGCGAGGAAGGTAAAGGTTGATTACCTTGATGCAGAGGTTGCCAGTGCAGATGATGTGTTGGATCTTGCCGGGCACGAGCATGGACTTGAATTTGGCGGGCAGGTCGGGCGCCCGGTGCGGGATGTGCAGATCCCCAGCGCAAGCACGAGCACCATCCTCCCCCGCTGTCGTGTCGCCTTCTTCCCCTCCCCCTTCTCCTTACTCTTGATCTCCTTCCTACTCAGTTGTACCTCCACCCCCGCGATCCGCGTCTCCCACCTCAGGTCAGCTCTCTCTATCTGGTAGAGCTGCACACCATGATCCGAGTCAAATCCGTCAAACACCTCCTCCGCGGACAAGATCGATTCCCCTTGCCCCGTGGCTTCAGCCTTCAGATGCGCGAGCGCGACGGAAGGGGAGAAGAGGAAGAGAGGGGCAAGCACGTGGGGCCGTAGGTCCACTTGTCAGACTGATGGACCTGGTTTGCTCGCTTCGCTGTACGGAGTGGGCTCCTACTGGGCTTTAGCCCGCTGTGCACGAGGGATACGGCCCGTTTTGCGCTCCATCGGTTTCGCCAAGTGCCCAAGTTCGTTGGGCTAGGGTTAAGCTAAACAAACATTTTGTCAAAGCTCTCCTGCCTCAATTCAACTTGTGTGTTTGAAAAGGTTGAGTTAAGTTGTTGTTGTTGTTGTTGTTGTTTATTACGGAGTATTATTGTTATTATTATTATTATTATTGTTATTATTATTATTATTATTATTATTATTGTTATTATTATTATTATTATTATTATTATTATTATATTATTATAGTTTTATGATTGAGTTAACAAACGCTTGGCTCGGTTTCTAACTCTAAATAAGTCATGAAATTGTACACCCATGGAAAAAAAAAAATCAGTAGAATGAAATCGTGCATTGAGAATAGTTGTTTTATCCTTATTTTTATTCAATTCTATTCGACATGGTGCTCCTAAAAAAATATAAGCATATCCTATCGTTGCATTTGGAATTAGGGATATATTAGGACAAAATTAGATTAAATTACTCATATGAAGAAATAAACTATTATAACTTAATTAATGATACTAAATTCCTTGGCATACTATGCTTAAAAAAATGGCTTGGCGTACTAATGACGATAATTAAATGCACATACTAGTGGATTGCTTGTATGTTGGGATAGAATGACTAGTGGAGTTTATGACTATGAGATACCAGAAGGATACTCAACACGTTGTTGTAAAAAATCATAAATGAAATTATACTACTTATATGAGCGAGGAAATATTATAGTGCATGATAGCGGATGATTAAGACTCGATGTGGACAACTAAATATATGTTAGTGAATGATGTTGCTTAATAATGTGAATAGGTTGAATGAAGACATGATTATATGTGCTAGTGGATGTCAACGTGGACATTATGCATGGCGAGATAGAATGCTAGTGTGGAGTAAAAAATATAAGATATTATATAGATATAGTTGTATATATAGCTAGAGGCAGAGATACAAATACAATTTATAGATATACAAATATTTATAGAGGTAGATGTAGATATATAGATAACGCTACAATAGTCTTCACTAAGAATGACGTAAACCTTGTCATTTGGCTTAACCACAAGATATTTAATACTAATATCCTCACTGAGGCAAATATCCATTCATTCCTCTAGAGAACTATAATATAATACCTCATGGTTATGTTATTACTAAATAAATAATGTAATAGGATGTTGAATAATTATTGAAATGTTGAGTATATGTTGAATGACTAATACGTTGATTTGGTTCAAAAGAATGTTAAGTAGACATCATGTTATTCTAGAACCTTGTACGTATACTTGAATATTTAGGTTGATGATTGTTTAAATTAGTAATTTCCATGTTTTTTTTTAAGGTGCTTAGCCCACTGTTTAAACCTTGATAATTGTATCCATGGTTTTCCATTTTTTTTTTTGTGAGTTTTTTTTTAGAGATAGAATAAGGATATGTTCGGATACGCATAGCTAGTTACTGGTTGGGCTACAAAATAGTTCAAGGTAGCTATAGTTGGTTAACGTGACGAGTTAAAGTTTTATCAAGAAAAAAAACAGCCCACATTTTAGCCTCATGTTTGGATGCATAACTGAGTTAGTTTTTAGCTACCTAATAATTAAGACAAGCGTATCGGGGTGCAAACCAATATCTCCGTGCAACCGTGCAAACTTCTAATCTGGGTCACATGAGGGGTCACATGATATTGATCAAGAGGTGCATGAGATTAGGTAATTTTACACTTCATCGTCCACCCTTGGAGCAACACCAAGGGATGTTCTATCCTTAGGTAGGATATATAGGATATATATGACTTTTTTTAAAAAAAAATTGAACTCCAAGAACATGTTATATGGTTTTGTAAAATAGCAAACTTGCTATCCATGAAATCTCGATAGCCATATATACCCGACCATAGCCATTTGCTATATAGTTTTTGTAAAATAGCAAATCTGTTGTGGGTCTCATCTTTTTTGGACAAGTTTTCTATTTTACAAAGCGGCTAAACAATGAAATTTGGCTATTCTATTTAGCCAAGTTGTTGGAATTGGTCTTAATCACACTTTTGTAAATCCTCCTTCCACCCCCATGTATACCGCCTTGTTTTGTTTTTCTAGAACACGACTTCACGTGTATTTCATTAAGAAGAATATACCGCCTTTTGTTTCATTATAAAAATAGAAAGTGGGGTTATAGGTTTCACTTGGTCTACACTTTGAAACCACCTCCGGAGTAAAGTTGGATGCCAATATTAACTTGGAATTTGGATGTCGTTGTTTGTTACCAGGAATATCTCAGTACGTCCTTATCTTTATCTAAAAGAATAATGAATATTTTAATTACTCCATTCACTACAAAGCTCCCGTGGTCGCACCAATTTTTTTTTTTTTTTCTTTCTAATTTTCTTTGAAGTAGAAAACGGCGGCAAGGGGCCCATGCCATGGTCGCACCAATTTTCCACAAAGGCACCGGAAGAAAATGCCCCAAACACGACGGTTCAAACATAAACATTGGACCATCAAAACCTGCTTTCTTGGCTGAAGAACTTGAACAACTAGTTGGAACCCCCGCGCAAAGCGCGGGCAAGAATACCAATCTTTGATATTAGTTGTAATGATTTTCTTGATATGGTATCTTGTAGTTATTCTTCGGATGGTATGTGGTAGAGTTGATTTTTCGTTGGCATCCTCCTGCCGGTCTTTTTCATTAAAGAGCAGCTGAATCCTTACCCTTTTGTAATCCCGTATTAAGCTTTTTGAATTAATGGATTAATTCAGTGTACCATACTGCCATCTATATTCCCATTCGTTTGGAGTACACTATCATCGATATATTTTATATTATATACAGCAACATTAGGAGGTCTAAAATTAGCTAGATAGCCTTAAAAATAGAAGTCTGATGTAGGAATGTATTAAGATTTGTGAAATTTGAATGAGCTAATCAGATAATAATAGAAGGATTGTTTGACTGAAAAATAGCACAAAATCTTCGAGTACAATGTTTTGCATTTGAACAGGAGAGAAAAACACATTGCATATGGCAGCGTCAATGTTTGTCCCAATGATTTGAAGCTTGTTGAGAAGATGACCTCTGCAGTTCTCTACCAATGTTGCGCCACAGTGAAGTAATTAATGAGCATTGAGGCTGATGAGATGGAAAAGAGAGTAAACAGCATGGGCATTAGAATTCAGAAGTAACCTACCTTTGATATTCCACTGCTGTCACAGTTGATGTAGTAATTTTTTTTTTTTTTACCGGCAACACCAGAAAAGAGTTCGAGTTCCTGATCAGGCAAGGGAGGATGAGCATGTTGCTTGGGTAGAAATATAACGGTGGGCCATAGCAAAATACGGACAATCAAATTTTTTGTTTCCTTGCAGTAATGTAAGCAACACTGATTCTCTTTGGTTACAAACATTGCAGTGAAAAAAAAAAAAAGAAAAGGGAATGACCTGTAAATATGCCGAGGCCGAGCCATACTTGATCAAATAGGAAATTATTAAGTATACAAATTAAGATGATCTGCTGCAAGTGTGGTGGCGGCAGCAGAGAGGAGAACGGATGCGTCGGCAGGCATCGCGTGCAGGACGAACGCGCGGGAGCCGGCGGCCGCGCGCTGGCAATCGCGATGGCAGAGTGGTGTGCGGCGGGCGAGGTGTCGGAGCCGGAGGCGATTGCGCGTTGGCGGAGGCCGCGGGGTCACGCTGATCATCCATCCTTATCCTCTCTCACACGCCCGTAAAGGAGAGTATACCCTTATAAAAGTTTGCTTGTGCTTGTGTACCTCTAAAAAAATTTTCTTTTTACGTATTGCTTTAACTTCAACTTTTCTTTTTGCCCACATACCCTTCTGTCTTTTTTTTTTTAGGTAACGACTGTTAACTGCATGGACAAAAGACTGGAATGCCCTTAGGCTCACATGTTGTTCTGGAATCTTTGAAAAATCATAGTAAATCACAAAAAAATCGTAAAATGAAAAATCCAATTTTGTTGGACTCCCGTGAGTAGATCTACACAATGAATATATAATATGATATGTTTTAGTACAAAGTTTTTCCTTTAAATTTCATTGTGTAGATCTACACGTGAGTAGATCTACAACAAAAACTTTGTACTAAAACATACCATATTATATGTTCATTGTGTAGATCTACTCACGTGAAGTCCAACAAAATTGGATTTTTCATTTTATGATTTTTTTTGTGATTTACTATGATTTTTAAAGATTCCAAGAACAACATAATGCGTCGGGGCAATCTAGTCTTTTGGCCAAGTAGTTAACCGCCCGTTACCTTGAAAAGTTGACGTAAGGGTATGTGGGGCAAAAAAAAGTTCAAGTTGGACACACGTGTAAAAAAAAAAATTTTGAGGGGTACGAGGTCAAAGAAACTTTTATAGGGGTATACGAGAGGAAAAGCCTCCCGTAAAAGCACATGCACCCTTGCCGACCTCACGCATGCGCCAAAACGCTTCACCAAAGCGGCGCTCGCCCCCCCTCGACGCCTACAGCATCACGGTGGGCGCCTTCACACTGCGCCCTCGGCGCCAGCGGCGACGCGACGCGGCCCGAAACCCGCCGCGCTCCGGCGCCAGGGGCCGGGCGAACCATAGTCCGACAAAAGCGTTGCCCGCCTCCGCCATCGTGTCGCGGAACTTCCTCAGCGGCACTCTGCACCGGACGCCAGGCTCGCCCGCCGCCCGGCGATCATGCATCTGCCTGGGAGATGTAGGCGGCCAGGGGAGGATTCGGAACCGTCGGCGGCAGCGAGGGAGGTGAGGAGACCGATGGAAGGGAGACGAAGAATCAGGAAAGGTGGGGATGATCGGACGCGTGGACGGCTCTGGGGTGGTAACTGTTGGATCGAACGGTGGAGTGAGTTACTGTTGTGGTAACAGTGGATTGAATCTGGCGACGGAAGTTTGAGGCTGCACGAAAATAAGGGGATTGTATAGATACGATGGTCGTGCCGCTTCTTACTGAACTTCCCGGCCGTCAACCAACCCTGACCGAGTTCTCGTCTCTACAGTGTTCCACGACGGTGGCCGGACCCGGAGCTCCGTCGCCGTCGACACGTCTGTCGTCGCACGCGGTGGATCTCTCTCGATCGATCACGGATGATGCATCGAGTAACCGCATCCACTTTATTGACAGTGTCGTTTATCGCTTGTTTTCGTTATCCTACATCACACCTGTTTCTGTTCTTCAGCTTTATTTATTTATATTAGCTGTCCGGTGACAGAGACTAGAATTACACTGTCGCGTGTCTCCGGGGATCCGGAGTCAACGAACCAGCTTCTCCGAAATTCAGTTTCAGCAGTGTGACGCACTTGCGTTAGCGGGGACGTCACGCCTTACGGACCATGGCGCAAAGAGACAAAAAAGTGCATGACGTGAGGTTGTTGAAAACTTTCATGCTAGACTAGATAGAGGGTGTTGTCGTCTTGGACCTCTTGGTTCAAGCATCTGTATATATATGACGAGTTTTGTAGAAAAACTTGGTATTTTGATTTTTATATAAAAATCATATTCAACAAATTAATAAAAGAGCTCCTTATTACACATAAAAGTTGCTAGATATCATCATCTTCAACTTGTAAGTTTTTTATTTTTTTAGAAAAGAAGTTTCTCAGTTTTCTCGAGGATCAAAGTAAAGTGGACGCTCAAGTAAATTAAGAAAATAAAGGATTTTTGCTGAGAAAACCGTAAGAAACAAAGAAACTATAATCGTGGTTTTGTTGGTTAGAAATAGTACAGGCTCCCAGTTCAAAGACTACGAGCATCTCCAACAATCTTTTAAGATCTTCATCCCAATAAACAACTATTTCTTAGGGATTTTAATCATGCAACAATTCTTCAATCGTAGCTCAATGAGAAAAAAAAAGTCTTCGGCCCCCAAGATCCATCCTCTAACTCCTCAAAGTTAAGGAGGAACACTCCACCCGATACCTTAGTTTTTGGGTAGAGATCCAGCTGCCACGGTCAAAGAAGACAAGCGTCGAGGTAGGTGCTAGGCACTAGCCGCTTGTGGCAGATGTCAATCATCGAGGAAGGCAACCGCAGGGGCCTGAGTAATATGGATTAGAGGGAGGGAAGTGGCATTGATATAAATGTTGTTTGTCAACACCAGTCATCCTGGGCATCGATGTCCTTTTCAACGATGGCAAGCTTCTTTGAAACCCGATAAATGAGATGTGAGTGAGCCACAACAGGGTGATGGTGGAGAAGATGTGTGTGGGACACAACAAGACAATAGCGAAGGAGTAAGAGGAGCGGTGAAGAGAAGGCTTAGGGGGTGGGGAAGCGAGGAGAGGAGGGTTGTTGGATGACAAATGGACACCATATGCTAGGATAGTTTTTTTTTTTTTGGTGGGATTTTTGGATCAGAAAAGTTTTTTTAAGTGACCCTCCTAACAACTTTTTTTTTGTTTGGGAATACATATGAGAGCTATGTTTCATGCATTGTATTTGAGAGAAAAATAGTTATCATATAATTTACCCCTACTATATGAAGACCAGAAACCAGATCGATATGGAAGTTAGTGATTCATTGCAAAAGGTATTAGTAACAACTTTATATATATGGCCAAGGGCCATCGGATCCAAAAAGCCGGCCAGCAACAGTATGGCTTCAAGTCGTAAATTGATTAAGCCAACAACCAGCCTGTGTGTTTTAGACGTGTAAAGCTCTCCGTATTTTTTGACCACAAATGATCCCCGCCTTGCTATACATGTGCAGCACTGCAGCAGCATACAGCATTCTCCATCATGCATCTACAGTGTCAGTTTGTCAGTGCATCGCCGTGTGAGAGAACTCGCGTTCTCTCGATCGGTGCACGTTCCAAATGGCACAGCTAGGCCCAATTATGCTTATGTTTTTATTAGTTTTAACCTTGGTTTCTTACTGCGCAACATGTGGCTGATTTACACGAGGCAAAACAAAAAAACTTTATCAGCTAAGCCGCTTGAAATAAACAAAAAACGAACACAAATACTAAAAGTTCTAAACAAACAGTCCTTAAAAACAAACCAGACGAAGAATTTATGATAAACTGCTCGGATGACTTTGGTTAAAAAAAAAAATGCAAATCCACAGTACATGTTTTGTTGCTCCTAGGTACGTTTCCCGCCTAACCATAATAATTCTCTAGGTTGGGAAAAAAAAACTTGTCTTTTGTAATTTATTTCCATCGTGTTGCTTATATCTACAGTACATCTTTTTTGTGTTGCCATTGAAGAGTGAAGATTCTACCCTCTTGCATTTAATTCTTGTGATCCAGTACCATGTGCAACATTCCACTTCGTTACCTAAAGTTGTCGAGGACACCAAAATGAAAAATATCTCGAGCCGACGAGCCCTCTGTATTTGTAGATAATAAATAAATAAAAGGAATCCAAACTAATAATAAATAATTGGAAAAGGTCCAAATTACTACGTGTGTTTTTCACTCAAGTCGGATAACCTCCTAAGGAATTGTTTAGTTTATTTTACTACGGTGGTTTTGTAAAACGATTGCACTTAACACCTTTTGGCACTAATCAATCCGGTTTTGGTGATGTGGATGTGGTTTTGTAATTAGTCATGCCACATAAAAGGCTGCTGCCGTATTTCGCAAAGTTATTTTCCCTAGTGTTTTTGGCGGCTGCGCACATAACCCTCCGCGACTTCGTCACGTAACTCCCGACTTCGTAGTCGTTCGGCGGACGTTGGCACTTGGCCCGTCGTGGCGTTTCCCGGCCCCCTCGAGGCTTTGAGGGTCCTCGGCGTCGTCCGATAGGGATGTTTCGGGGATCTTCATTCTAGTTATTTTAAAATTTTTGTTTCATCAGTTATTTAGTATTGTGACATTCAATGGATGATCAGTTATGTTCTTGTGTCTTGAAAAAATCAAGAGCATGATGCAACCTATAATTTCGAGGAGGAGGCTCGATCAATCTTGTCTCTCATTCGCGGCCGGTCAGCGCGCCCGGCGCCCGAGGCGAAGATGACACATCAGCATGCCGCTGGGCAGGCTGGGAGCATGGAGATGACTAATTGCAGCCACGACAGCGGCTTATGTGGCATGACTAATTCGAAAAAACCACCTCCACTTTTCCAAAACCGGATGGATTAGTGTAAAAGGTGTTAAGTGCACCGGTTTACAAAACCACCGGAGTAAAATAAACTAAACAATTCCTTAGGGTGTTATCTGGACTTAAGTGAAAACGGGGGGTAGTAATTTGAATTTTTTTCTAAATAATTTAAAGAGAAAATGAATGGAATTAAAATCTCAGAAAGAAAAGAAACCCACGGGCGGGCGGGCGCTGAGGTGCCCCGGGGCGCAGCGAGTGCGTGAGCCGGCCGTTGGGCCCCACCCGGCCTTGTATTTTCCCGAAAACTATATATACCTCCGCGCTCCCTCGCCTTCCCCTTTCCTTTTTCCCCCCCACCCACCCACCTCCCTTCCGCGGCTCTCAAGCCCTAGATGTCCTCCTCCCCTTCCTGCTGCCCCGCTGCGCCGCCGCCGCCGCCTGCGCCCCGGGCCGATCCCGCCAGATCTCGCGCGAATCGGAGGCCACGCGCCTCCCCGTGGCCCGATTCGCCTGGAGCGGCGCCGATTTGAGGCGGCTCTGGAGGTAAAGGTGAGCGGGGTGCGATTCCGGTGGTCCTGGGCCTCGTGGGGCCCCGTGGATGGATGCGGTGGAGCTGCCGTTACCAGCCAAGGTGGAGTTCGGGAAGATCCTGGCGCCGGCAGCAGCAGCCGCGGTGGTGGTGGGGGTGGACGGGCCCGTCGTCGGAGGTGGAGGTGGTGGCCCCGGAGCCGGGGCCGCCGGGGAGGTGCTCAGGCGCTGCGCCGACGCGGATCGGCGGCACGGTGGTGGTATTGCTTGCCCCCCTCTTCTGCCTCACCTTATCGTCTGTTTAGTTGTCGTCATCATGGTGGAAGGATGGATTCGGTGTGATTTGGATTTTTGGTGGGGGGTGGAGTTAATTTCACTGCTCGTCTGTCCTGCTGCTTGTACTATGTACGGAAATTCACGCTACTTCTGCTGCTTTTATTAATAAATAGGGGATGATGCTTTAGTTATTTAGCAGGTAGTGAGTAATTTCCATTTCTGCGGTGGAGGTGGAGAGGGGGGGGGAGCACGGCCCTTTTTGTGTCTGGATTGTTTTGTTGCTAATTTATGACGTGTGCTTGGATGAGGATGAGTTTCGGCTGCCGTGCAGAGATGTATGTTAATGAATTATGTATGGCACGGGAAAGGGAAGCCAGTTCGATTGATTACTTAGCAGATTTGTGAGCTCTTTCAATGAATGGTGCCTGCAGCCTTGATATTTTCCCCCTTTTACCGGCTCATCTATTGTTTGTGGTCTGTGTTGCTTATACGTGCTTGCCTGCAATAGATTACATGTTATTTCTCTTTTTCTTGGCGGCTCGTAAATGCTTGTGGCTGTGTACATAGTCCTTTTTATGTGATCTTGAGGTGCTTGCAATTGGTTGTCTAGTGCCCCTGTTATCTGGTGGTCTATAGTTGTCTTTTTCTGTTTGTTGTGGTGGCATTTACTTGGTCCATGTTATTTAGAAACACGACTTCTACTTTTGCTGTTCCTCCCTTCAAAGCCTTCCATGTTGCGTCATTTGATTTCATGAATCTTTTTCCTTTGTTTCACTTCATAGCATAGACCGTGCCTCTGCCCATTATCTTTGTCATTGTCTTTTCGTACTGGATTGGTAGCTTTATTTACAATAGAAATGCATATGTCATATTTTATGCCTGTTTACTTACGTTGCTTGGATTGGGTACTTCTGGTTGACTTGGTGCTATTTCCCGACAAGAAATCCTAAAAAAAATGTTGCAATCCTCAAATCTGTGTATGTATGTTGTGATCCTCAAATCTGTTGGAAAAAAATGGGTAGAATTTGCGACAATTCAGCCTTCCTAAAGTCGGCTATTGCTTTGTGCTGAGCAGGCCCCGATTTTGCCAAGGACTACGATATAAGCTGCATGTATATTGGAGTCAGTTCCTTGGAGCTCCTTGCAGTTGAAATTGAACCATTGCCCTCAAACGAAACTCATGCAGTGATTTCCTTATTTGAACATGAGACCAAACACTGCATCATAGTTGCCTTGGACCCTGATTCTGGTTGTATGTTATGCAGACTTCATTTTACTTGGTTGCACATTGGAGTCCATCATTGAAATGAACAATTTGGTATTTTTTTGGCCTATTTGTTATTTCTTTGTGAATATTAAATATTTCCTGTGAAGATCAATTATATTTTCGTCTTAAGTTTCTGATTTATATTTTTTCGGGACATGCAAGAGATCTGTTTGTCATTTATAAGAGAATCAAAAAAGGGCTGATCCCTTACAGAGCCTTAGGGGTGATGATCAAACTTAGACATGCATGCATAAACACTGGCCATCCTTGCTGATTGTGATATTTACATGCATGGTTTTATTTACTGCTGTATGTACTTTGGACTTACATTTCTCTCATGTGTTGGTTATTTGGCCATAGACTGGGGAGATAAGTGGAACTAAGTTTTTTTAATGCTATCTGTTTTTTGTACATCCAATTTTGTAATGGAAGGTTCCACAATGCAGCTGTTGTTCGTGGTCTTTGTTCTCTCTTCTTTTAAAACCTTATATAAATTCATTTTATTTGCTAGTTTTCCCATGAAAGTAATGTGTTACTTTAGAGGCAAATTGTGGCGAGCCACCCCTTCCAATTGCCTAGGTGATGCCTAGGTGGTGATAAGGCGAGGAAAGGCTTCGCCATACGAATCTAACATGTGGCTGAGAAAAAGGAAAATAAAGAAAAAGGAGGGAGGAGTAAGAAGGGGATGGCACAGTCCATCAGCCAGCCCATGTAACCGCCCCTGTGACCTACATGGATACATTTAATGGGGACCCTGATTCCCAGTGCTGCTGCTGGCCCTCTGCCTCTTGTGTGAGTGCTCCTTCCCTTGGCGCAGCTTTGCTTCTGTCTAATTCTCCAGATGCATCACGCCACTACCCAAAATCACCCCGCTTTTTCCTCACTGGCCCCTCGCCCTTGAGTCGGCTACTGTTGCAGTCTCCTAGATTGGCTGTGCCACAGTTGACTGCAGCAAGTGCTGCTTGGCGCCCACCGGTACTGGAGACGGCGAGGATGGTAGTATCTAGGCGATGATCCACAGCCATCGTCACTGTCTCCAGTGCCCGTGGGTCATCGTATAAGCGAGGATGGCCCTCCGCCTAGCGCATAAGTGAATGTGGAGGGTGCCTTGCAGCGCCTTTTGGAACATTGGCAGCAGCTGCAGGTTCTTGGTTTTTCTGTCCATCTACCCTCCCGTTCGTCATCTGTTCTCCCTCCCTCCCTATCTTTTCGCTGACTTACCATGATTTTTAGTAGTAGACTATTGTGAATTTATTCATGAATTAGAAGGGTTTTCTGATGGCTGATAATATGATGAGTTAATTACCATTGAATGCAGAAATTCCTTTGAGAGTGTTTAGATTGATTGCCAAGGAACGCACATGTCAACCTTGTAACCTTCAGAAATAGAATACAGTTGCCTACTTTAAAAAAACCATATATAACTTCATCCTCCTTTTGGGGAAAAAATTCTATACATGTGTGATGTATATCAACCTATATACAACCTCTTCTGTGCCATCGGATCATCTTAATCAATGCCAGGCTGGTCCACCACACCTCTGCATGGCCGCATGCAGCCTGTAATATCTCCGCTGATTTTTGCGAATCACGGGTTAATCGCACATGGAGACTGAACTGATGGCGTAAGAGTTGTGCTGTAGCCTGTACCGGGGGTGGGGGTGGGGGAGTTCACGTGCATCTTGTAGGCATAGAATTTTTTCCCTCCTTTTGGGCTTGCTTGGATGTCAAACTGCCTTTTCCTTTTGGACCATTCATCCATGAATCTTGTTTATACCCTTAGAAAATATCTTCATATCTTCCATTTAAAATTAAATTGAACAATATGGTTCCTTACAAAATTTTCTGTTATTTTCTTGGAGTATTCTGGCAATTAATGTTTTGTGTTATCTCTCTGAATGTTTTTTATGTATAGTATTTTTTTTAACTACTGTTTTTTTTAAACTAATTCACTACTCATTTGTATTTTAAAAACACATGTGCAGATGTGAAGCAGCACAATCAGAAATGCGAAGGCTTTCCGTCTTATAGAAGTAAAAGGACTTCTTTGGAAGTCCCTATGCAGAAATCTCTTGGCTTTGGCTTGAAGTCTGAAAATGGCAAACGTGATTATGTTGCAAATGATACGGTTCAATCCTTTCATAAGCAAGATAGTAAGATAGTGACAAAAAAGACCATAAAGTTGTTGGATGTTCCACCTTATTCAAAAAGGCCAAAGCTTGAGCCAGTACAAACTGGTAGAGATGCTGAGGCTAAGGGACATGAATTCATATCACAGAAGAATGTGCCTGATTTGACACCATCTTGCGGCATCTGGTAAGTTATAAAATTTGTTTGTATATTTGCAATTGTCTAATATGATGTAGTTCCTTTTTATTGCCCATGTTAGGACAAACCACTTTTATTGCCATGTTATCTTGTTTTGATTCAACATTATTTCTTGAGTGCACTGAATTCCTCGCTACTTCATCTCTCCTCCTTGGGGCCTTGCTTTTATTCAATTTCTTCACATAGATAACCTTAAATTGTTTGCTGATTTCCATTTGAACAGTTAGAGTAAACTACACTCTGCTTTGATTCATACAATTACAAGGCAAATATCCAAAGCTGGAATGGAAGCTAAGTTTGTGTGGGTTATATTCTCAATCTTGGCAGCAATGGAACTATGTTTACCAGCCAGATTTGCAAGGATAATGTAGTCTTGTTACTCTTGTATAACTGTAATAAGTGAAACTATCAAATAAATACTGGACTAAACTTTGTAAAGGGGAGTGCGTAGGTAGAATGGGATATATTGGTTATTTTTTTTTGCGCTTGTGTAATGTCGTGTGTGTGGGTGGGGTGGGGTGGGGGTGCTCTCGTCCTTTTATCTCTTATTATTCCTATATGAAGTTTATATCATGTAATGATTGAAACCTCCTTGATTTGAGGTGGTCTTTTCGTATTAATTTTCCTCTTATGATGCTGTTTCCATAGCTGGGTAACAGGTAACTCATCTGTGGCAGTCCAAGTATGCATTGGTTTTGTTGTCTTAAATAATATGCTAAAATGATTTAAACGAAGTAATTAGTGTTGCTGAATACATATACCCATCATCAAGACTCAAGATACTATTTTCAAATGGTTAAAGTACCTAACATCAGTTGATTAACTGCTTTAATGGGCTCTGGGCAGGTAAAGATTGGTTCACCTTTTTTCTGTTTCTGGCTGCTAATTTAGGGCATTGGGTCAGGACCAACCATCTACTGGATTTTAGCCATCTCATTATAGTAAGTCTAAAAATCAGATGGTAGACTGAATGAACCAAAAAAGAAGAAATATATGTGCCTGTTCTTCCTGCTACTTTCTGGCCACTTAGCTCATACAAAATTAATAGCCACTAATTCACCACATCTGCTGTTTTAGTTACTACTTGTCATACTTGCTGGTAATCTCAAGGAGGTGTGGGTGGGTGGGTGGGTGGGTGGGGGGGGAGGGAGAGTTAATGGCACTGGGTCAGAACATTCCATCAGGAAATGGATTTCACTTTCCTAATTATAGTAAGTCTAGAAATCAGGTTGCAGATTGAATGAGCCAAACGGAAGAAGAAATATGTGCCTATATTCTCCTGCTACTTACTGTCCATTTTGCTTGTACAAAATTAATAGGCATTCAATAACCAGACCTGCAGTACTAAGTACTACCTGCCGTACTTTTTTTTAAAAAAATTATGCACTTTTGATTTGATATGGTCGAGTGCTCATTTGTTCTATTCGCTTTAATGCACATGTTGCTGCTCTGTTTGATATTCTGACAATAAATAATTTTGCACTTATCCTAATTATACACAGAAAAATCTCGGTTGCTCAAGCAGAAGCGCATGTCTGATGCAAAGAGAATTGATAAGAAGAATATTAGGTCTGGTGTCAGATCAAAATATGATTGTTTCTCATCAAAGACTGGTCTAGCAAATTTTGATTCTGGTTTCTCAGGAAACAGCGTGCTTGGTATGTAGTAACTGGTTGCATCTAAATCATGCGTTTGTATCTTAACACTTCTAGTTATTTTGTTTGTTAACAATGATCATACGAGCTTAGTGGATAGGTGGATGCCAAATGTTTCTGTATGAAGGTCTGCTAATTGTTTTTCTAACATTGTGTACTTAGACATATTAAATAATTCTACAAGAAGGTTAACTCTTGATTTATCAGAGCTTTTGCATACTAAATGCTGCACTTGTGCATGTTATTAAGAGTGCTTACATTTGACCATGCCATTCTTCATAGCCTTGTCCTCTTAACTTATATATGATAATGGACTCTAGTTATGCACTTACAAGCAATTATGATTAGTTGTATGTCTGTATGAGCTGTTTCCGTTTTTCCTTATCGATATATCCATTCCATCCTGTGGGTTTTGGAATCCACTCCTAGGGACTGAAGTTCTATTGAATCTTTGCATGAATATGAGACCCTCTCATTCATAATAGTATTTTTTCTTCCTCAAAATGTCACATCATTTTCTGTTTAATCTTTCTAAAAAAATGTTTCCAATTGGTCTTCCCATCTTATTTTCTTTGGAGTTTGTTTTCACACACACAAAGGATTGGCAATAGCCATGGCATGACGTGGTTCTTTCAGTTATCAATATTCTAATTTCATTTTTCAATGTCTCTCTTTAGATCCCTGCTTTTTTAATAACAAAAAATGTTTATTATGTAGTCCTTTTGTGTGTTCGATGATACTTTGTTTACTTGTATGCCTGTACTTTATAAACTAAATTTGGCAGGCCTATGTACAATCTTAACAATGATATGTTATTATTTAGGTCTTGATGCCCCTTTTTTTTTTGGTTGGCCATGTGGCCTTTGTAGTATAAAATTTTCTTTCCCCATCTCATATAGCATGGATAACATTGACAATCTCTGCCTTGGTCAAACCGTTTTTCATTAAACTTACAGTGGTTGACAAATTTATTCAGGAGCGCATGGTCTTAAATCTGATATTCGTGACATCACAAATCACATTGAGAACCTCTCATTGAGTGAACTTCTTGATGGCACTTACAAGTATTCCAGCATAGGAAGAGATAAAGGAAAGAAGGTTTTGCATACTAAAGAGGAACTCCTAGTCTCTGTCAGAAAAGCTTTTTCTATGCTTTCTGACATGGATTATTGCCATGGAAAGGACTCTAATCTCATTCTGAGCCCTAAACTTCCTTCTGGAAGCACTTCTAGCTGTGATATCAAAGAGCAATGTGGTGACAAGCCATCTCCCTTGGTTAAGGTAAGTAAAATATTCAGTGTTACTTCCAATATCATGTCTGTGCCTCAAAGTTTATTTGACCTTTTTAATACTACTACCCAGGACTCATCACAAATCAATGTCTGTGATACTGCACTTTGTCATCCAAAAGATATCTTAAGTCGTTTAACATTTCCTCATCGACAAGATCTCAACTCTCTTTTGGCACATGGAAGTGATAGCACAGCTGGAGTTATGCCTTCTATGACAGTTCATGGAGCTAGTTTGCCACCATTTCCTTGGTCACACTCACAGGCTGGGGGCTGTCGACAAAGTCTTGACTGTGGTAAACATGGGTCAAGTAGGAGTAACTCCCAGTGGCAATGGGTGCGGGTTGGATCCAACCTCACTCCTCTAGATTATGAAGATAAGTCTGTCCATAGAATTGATGATCTCCTTCAAGAGATGGATGCAGCGAAATTATGTATAGCGGATTCATGTGATGGACAATATAATTTGTGTGGCACGGAATCAACTTCCGGATCACTTGTACAAAACATTCACTCAAGAAAAATTGGGGGCAGGCATGGTTTTCAGCAACTGCAACCTCTAGACCATGTTGACTCGTTAGATGGTTTCCAGAAGCATGACAGTGAACATTCTCTTTTAAAAACTTCTCAAGGTAGGCCCAACTCTATTTTGGAATAAGTTACTTTGGTATTCATATTACCTTGATGAAAATAGTACTCCATTCCAAATTGCAAGTCAATTTGACTGTACTAATTACTTAGATTTTGCTATGCACGCAGATATAGGCAATGTCTAGATATACAGTATATGTATCTAGAAAAAGTCAAAATGACTTACAATTTGGAACATAGGGAGTAGTTGCTAAGAAATACTATATGTATATTGAAAAGCCTACAATTTGAACAGAGGGAGTAGTTACTAAGAAATTTGGATAATTCACCAAAAGATATTGCTTTTAGATCATTATTCTAGATGTACAAATGCTTTGTTGGCCTAACATAATCAATATTACATTGAACCATATAATGCCATCTTTTGTTATCATGTATCATTTGCATGTTCCCAGCCACGATATTAGTACCTAGGAATTCTCTCTATAGCTAGGCAGAGTACTATTTTCTGGCCATTCATCTGGTATTACTCATTTTCAGTTTATCTTTTTTTTTTCTGTTCAAAAAGTCTATTGTACTTTTGATGTTTACTTGAGCTTTCCTTTCCCACAAAGCAGTATCACCAAAGACGCATCATGCTGCTGAGATCTTATGTGATATGAGAAGAAGCACTGAATCATGGAGTGTCCAAGGATACAGCAATGGGGCAATCAAGTGGCCAAAATCACCATCTGAAAAGGTGATGAAAGCCCGGAAGCCCTCATCCCAGTTTGGTACAACTGAGAGCTCATCAGGTTCTCGTAACAATGATGCAGCTTGGAATGGAAGCAGTCACTCTACCAAAAAAATTGTTGACAGGAAGAATGATTCTTCACGCATGAATAACTCTGGTAAGGGAACCATAAGGTGGCCTGTACCTGTTGAAGGTAGTGCTTCTCCTGTCAGGTCCGAGCGGGGAATTATGCCCGATACGAGGCAGCCGCATGGAAACGGCGGAAGGCATCTGGTACAGGTGTCATCACAGGCACGGCTTGAGAAGGAGTACGAGAACCAGCAGAAGTTGAGGAAAGCAACACTGACCTCTTCTCTAGGATCTGCAGGTGATTGGAATAGGGAGAGGAACAGGAGAATGTGAAGTGTACATTATTCATGTCAATCATAGGGTGCAGGTATATCGTCTGGGGGACAGCGGAACCAGGCAACTGTTTCATAAGAGGTCACAGAACATTGGGGGATGTGATAATTTTGGTGGCGGGTGATGTATCTATTGGGCCATTTGTTGTTGGGGAAACTGTTGTAACTAGTGTAATTTCTTTTTTATTACCATCATATCACAGGTCTCGTCTCACTATCGTCCGTTGTGTATTACTAGTGTGCGTCGACCTTTCCGTAAAAGTAATAATAGCAGGCGAGGTAATTGCATTCCAGGCGTCTCACCTGTCGGTGGCGGCATATCACTTCCATTTTGATGGTTGGAAGCTCAATGTTGTCTATCGTTAAAGTCATGTTAAATTGTCAGTTAAATCGTTATCTCAGTCTTCATTTAATAATTGTCTTTTTTTTGGATTATTGCATCGGTTGGATGTTGTGGCAGAACGTGAATGTGTTTATTAAGATTTACTGCACTGCATACATACCGTATATGCTTAACCGACATCATGGAGCTATGCTTGCTTGCATATAGAAAGGCCGGCCTGATTCAAAGCTCAAACTCTTTTTTTTTTTGGGTGTTATTTAAGTCGAAGTCTGGTCCACGTAACTTCGTATTCTGCATATATATTTTTCACTTTGGGTTTAGATCCTAATTTCCCTCCAAAATTTCCTGCATTCCCATCACATCCTATCGTATCGAAATATTCAATGCACCTAAAAACGCTTGCGGCTAATATAAAATTTAGGTAAATAAAAAAACTAATTGCACGATCTGAGACGCATTGTGAGGCGATTCTTTTTTGAAATTTTGGATTACGTCGTGGTAGGATAATATTTACTATTAACAAACGAAACGTCTACACATTGTACAATGTGACACGCTATAGGAATTTTGTCCTAAAATTTTGGGATCTAAAACACAGGTGCATAGTGGGCGCGTACTGTTCATGTGATCTGTTATGGAGCGTTTGGTTGCCTGGTCAGGTATGGCCATGGCTCCCTGAGACCAAATTTGGCCTGTTTGGTTGCCTGTAGTGCAGCCGTAGCCCGGGGCCAGGCCTAGCCGACCATGCCTTCGGGGGCCGGGCCTAACCGGGGTTTTTTACCGGCCGGTTGAACCAAACCCGCGGGGGTCCGGTTTTGATTTCCGGGGCCGGTAAAACCGTAAACCTACGGCACGGCCGGTTTGGTTTTTGAATTCAATTGAATTCAAATTTTCGATTCATCGGTAAAAATCTTTTTACCGTAGGTTTGAGCGGTTTACCGGCGGTATAAACGGTTTACCGAGCGGGTTTGAACGTTTTTTTCAAAATTCAAAATTTAATTTTTTTCATAAAATGCTAAAAAAATTCCTAAAAATACTTCATGATTTGTAGAATCCAATGATGTCAAAATTACTCAAATTTGAGTGTGTTTAGTATGCTTTTCGACCTTCATGATTTAATGGGCCTTAATGGGCGGTTATTTTTTTTTTTTTTTTTTTCAAACTTAGATTTGAAATTTTTTATACCAAACGAACTCAAATTTGAGAAATTTTTACACCATTGGATTCTACAAATTATGAGCTATTTTACAGAATTTTTTTGAATTTTTTTTTTAAATTTTACATTTTGAATTTCAAATCTTTTTATACCGCCGGTCCGGATACTGCGGGCGGACCGGTAAAGTTCGGTAACCGCGGTTTCCGCGGGAAACCGATCGGTATAAAAACCCTGCCTAACTGGAACGACCGAGGTGGTTGTTTTTTCGGGGCCAGGCCAGAGCCAAGCCAGCCCCTGGGTACGCTCGTATCACCTCTCCCTCTCACAGCGACCCCTCACCGTGACCAGCCCTGCCAACTCCTCGGCGTCCGCGCGCGCCACCTCGTTGTCCGCCCTGCCCTGCTCCTCAGCGGCCCGCGCGCCACACCCCTAGATCTGCGCCGGTCTTGCTTCCATGGCGGCGTGGCGGAGAATCCATGTCTCCCGTGCTCGGACATGACGATGGCGATGGCGATGGCGAGCTCCACCCACGCCGCTCGAGCGTGTGTGCTCCTCCTCCTTGCCGGTGGTCCTCCTTCTCCCCGCGGCGAGCTGCAGCACAAGCTTTCTGCTGCTCCTGCGCGCCACCACTACCGCGACGGTGACGCCGACGAAGAGCAGCGCCACGATTCTGCCGGCCATGCAGACCCGCCTCCGCCGCGCCGCGCTCTGCAGCGTCCTTCGTGGCCTCCTCCTGCTCTGCATCGCCGCGTCAAAGAGATCCTTGGTGCTGGGAGGAGGCGGTCCAGCTGCTCCTCCGTCGGCGCATCCTCGGCGACGGCGACGTCCGCCGCGGCCTGCGCCACGGGAGCTGGGGCAAGCAGGTCCATGGAGGCGAGGCGCTCGCGTAGCCACCGCCGCACGGACCCGAGGAGGACTCCACCAGAACCATAAAGTCTCGAGCTCCCAGGGTCTTATTCAGTTTCGAAAGTTTCAGAGTTCGATTCAGTTTCGTCTGTTTCAGTGTCTTGATTTAGTTTCGTCAGTTTCTACCTCTGTTGCAGCTTGTCATTAGATCAGCAAGCCTGTCACCGATGAATGAATCACAAGGTGAATGAGTGTCATTGATACAGACGATGCGAAGTTTATCCAAGTTCAGTATATATTGTTGTTTGAAATGATCCAACAGATTCATTAGTAATTTCTGTAATAGCGTTATCAATGTCATCAGTTAGCAATATGCATTTTTCTTGGGGCCTCCTATTTGGTCACTGTCGAGATGGATTTGCAATTTCAATTGGTGGCAACGAACATATCCACTTCAATTTGAGCAAAACGATCCTTCCACCTGGGAGAACCGGAAGCTGAAAGGAAGCTTGCTATTGAGAAGATAGTTGACAACCCGATGGAATCGTATTTGCAAAGGATGATGGTGGGAAGCCCTCCGTACCCAAAGCCTGCATCCTGCATTTGTTTGATACAATGCTAAGGAGGGTAACCTTACCAATTCAGAGAAGTGGTGACTATATCAAAACAATCCGGACAACCAAACAACTAGGGATTGGCTTGGTAGGAGCAGGCTAAGCCTGCCCGGGCCAGGATTCTAGCCAGGCTAGAAGTAAGCGGGGAAACCAAACACACCCATACAGACTTCTGTTGTACCTAATTGTTATGTATCCAACTGCTATGTCATACTTCTATCAGTGTAAAAGAAACTTGTTTAACCAAGAGTGGGTTAGGGACGGGCAATGTGTTCATTGAGAAGTACATCAGAAAGAATGAACTGAGTTGATGACAGAGAGTAAGGTCATAAAAGCTTAGGTTTCTTTTTCTTCTATTATGGTTTTGCAACCATTTACGAAACTAATATGCATTTGAATAACTGCAGCAGTTTGTTTAATTTGAAGTGACACCATGAGTCTATGATGTGAGATATGAGATCTTGGAATAGAATTGTCACTTTCCTTTGCTTTGGTTTTTGAGGAAAAACAGGAGGGGTTGGGCCCCTACTGTGCTTTTTATTTATATAAATGAAACAAGTTCCCGTACAAGTAGCTCAAGATACAAAGAAGGTTACAAAGAAAATTAACAAAATTACACAAATGCTTCTAGCCATTGATCAATAGCTGGGTGCAGGCGTTGCTTTGCTCTTAGTATAACTAAGGCAAACTCTTCTTTAAGGGTGGCCTTGAATTGCCTCACTGAAATCGGGACACCTCTGAAGATTAAGTTATTTCTAAGCAGGACCAAAGAGACCAACAAGCTGTAACAATAATTTCCATGAAGAAGGGCAGACGAAGCTAAATCTTGAAGGCATCAACAATATCCTCAGGGTTATCACAGTTGCTTTGGTGAAGAAGAGGAAGCCCAAGGAGGAAGACATTTGACAACAAAGACCCTTGTTTGCATTGTCATCAGCTTGTAGTGTTCTTGGGTAATTTGTTCACCAGTTGCTGATTCATCTATTGCATTCTGATAAGGAATTTGAGCATCTATTCCTTCAAGGACATTCAAAAGGTCTAGTAGTATACCTCTACCGTAATCATTATCTACACAAAGAACAACATTGAATAAACTATAGCATACCATATTATATTCATAGATCTAAAGCTACAAAAAAAAAAAAAAAAAAAAACTGAGCATACCATATTATATGTTCATTGTGTAATCTACTCATCCGGAGTCCAAAACAATTGGATTTTTCATTGTATGATTTTTACGTGATTTACTATGATTTTTCAAAACTGCTTTAGGGGAAATTGCTTTGGGGGAAATTCGGCGGTTTTGAAAAGTTCGAGAAAGTGATGTAGATTGTTTTATAGGTTAGGGGATTATGTAGTCCACCTCCCATACGTGGGGGGTGTGATATAGACTTTTTTTCATTATAAATAACCCTCATCCTCCTGCTCACCCCTCACCCCACCCAATCCGTCTCCTCAACGCCACCACCACTCGATCCGCCCGCTAACCACGCCCGATCCACGTCCTCTCCGACACAGATCAGATTTGCGCTCACCCGCTCCCGATCCGCATTCTCTCTGCACCCATACTCACACCCGCGCCTCGATCCACATCCATCCCATCACCCACGCCCATGAAGAGGAGGGATCGGCGCCACCCCCACCCTAATCCGTTCGTCGCGAGCAGGGCTGGGCGGCCGGCCGCCAGTGCCACCCCATCCAGCAGCTGTGGGCTCCAAGATTGATTCACGGCTTCACGTGCACCAAGCGGCGATAGGTCGGCTGGCGCTCGGCGTTCGTTGATTCAGTCCAAAATTTTCCCCCTTCTTGCATGCATGCGCCTAGTCCTATTCAATCCAAGATGGCTTCTCTCACGCACACGTCGCCGCCGATCCCAAGCTTTTGACGCCATGCCGCTATGCAGCTTTCTCCATCGACGCGGCCGTATCAAGCGAGAATAGGTGTCGTCTTTGGTGCGAGTGGTCACCACCGCCTCATGGGCTGGTTTAATATTAACTTTGATGGGTCGGTGTATCCCGACAGTTCACCGTGAGCCGGCGTTGGCGGCGTTATCCGTGGCCGGTGTTGGCCGTGTCGTGCTTGCATTCTTTGGCGCACCGAGCACTCTACAATGGCCATAGTTGGCGCACGCGATGATTCGTGGCCTCCTCGCTTTGCGCTTGGGCTCGGCATGCAGCGCGGGGTGTTGTTGGGGGGATGACCTAGTGTTTGTCAAGCTTCTCCGTGGTGAGGACACCACGGACACGGATCCCTTCGCGTTGCGGGAGGAGATCCATGCTTTGCTTATTTGTTTTTAGTGTGTGGCGTGAGACACATTTCTGAGGGGGAACCGGGTGGCACTTACTCTCTATCGGTAGGCGTACCACTACCTTGGGGTGTGGGTAGGAACCTTGTCGTCCCTTGTCTTTGATAAGGCTGAAGAAGATCGGTGCGGAGTATTGCATGAGCATGTATTGATTCGTTGATTAAAAGATCATTTGACCAGATGGCGGCAAGCCTTACTATAGAAGAGATCCAAGCTAACCAGCTAAGTATCTCCATTAATTTTGATTTCCTCTAAGCATTTGTGTATTTTTGCAGATTTTATTCTTACCTAATAGTGACGACTACGGATGGAGGTACATGGTGATTGGGAGCATGATGGCGACAAGATATGTATAGATTATATGTTTAATCATATGATATCTTATATGACATCAGATCTATTAGTGAGATGTAAGTAATTTACTTGTGGGTAGACATTACATAATTTATTATGGTACTTGAATTTGATTAAAAAAAAGAATAAGAATTTAAGGTTACATGTTGTAAAGGATTAGACTACAAATAGTTTGGTGTTGGGATTTGGGGTATTGAATAGGAGAGATAGGAGTGGAGAGGAGAGGCTGCTATAGTTTACAAATTAGTGAGTGGGAGAGAGCCCTTGTCCTCATGCTCTTGGCATTATATATAGGCACCAACATTTCACAATCAGTTATTTGGTGGGATAGAATTCATAAGACATTACACCAACTCTTATTGGGCCTCTTCAAAAGGAAGTTTGGCCTATACACCATATGGGCTTCCCCCGAATAGTAGCCCCTCACCTACTTGGTTATGGCTAGAAGAAGTACAATACAACTCAAACATTTGTTGCAAGGATTGCCCTTTGCAACCACCTACATCTAGGTGTCTCATTAAAAATTCCATCCGAAAAACCCTATGGAAAAATGCGACGTGAAGAAAAGAGCATGCATGACTCTAGCCTATACATGTTCTAATTCTCAAGGCTTCCAACCTCAAGGGTCTTGATCTTGAGATGTCATCATCTTTGAGATTATTTGGCTCCTCCGTCACTTCCATGACATGGTTCATTTGCTTTCCCTAGTGTGTAGGTCTTCGCCTCCAAACCTTATTTATGCGTAGGTCTTTGTCTCGGAGGTCTTCGCCTCCAATATCGTCTCAGTGCATAGGTCTTTGCTTCCAAGGACTTCAAGGTCTTCATCTCGAGATCATCACCTTCATGCATGTCCTTGTTTTACGAGGCCTTCAAATCTTTGCTTATGAGAACTAGGTATTCATGCTTTGGAGTGGTTGGTCCCTCTGTTGTGGTCCCCTCTTGGTTGGAGCTCATGCCCGAATCCTTAGCCATGCTTGGTGTAGTTGATATAGTCATAGTAGTGGAGCGTGAAGGCATCTAGGCCGCTAGAGGATTTTGGTGATTAATGGCGACAAAAGATTATTGTGACTACCATGTGTTTTGTAGAGCCAATATTAGTTAGGTCATGATAATGATGATTGATTGGGCCATCATTGGTTTACATGCCCCTATGATGTAAATCGTTTTGATTTTCAAAGAACGAATGACAAGGTTAAGAACGGACTAGTTGTAAGTGTCGTTTGGTGTTGGAGAGACACTTAGGGTAGTTTAGAACTTTTTTTTTTTTTTCCTTTTGGCCGTCCTATTAAGGGGCATGAATGGGTAGCTTGATCTAGATGAGTCTAATGATTTATGCCGTGCACACTTGTCAAATTTAGCACTAGGTAGCTCATAGATAGTATGGAGATCATTTTGAACAAACTTTGTTTTAGCAGGTTAAAGTTTTGACGAAGTATTGGACCAAATTGAACTAACCGGGGCGAGGCTGCGTTAGGTGCATTCGATCCACTAGCGGCGAGGAATTGTGGCAATGGTCGAACGTTGAAGGATGTTGGAACTGGACGGCATGGAACTGCTAATGATCACTTGAAGGCGGGATTTGAGAGGAGAGCTCCTAGGAAGGGTTTTCGGCGATTGGGATTTATCAGCGTTAGGTGAAACCATTTACGGCTAGTTCTACTAAGGGTGTCTTTTGAGCAGGACGGAAAGACGTTCGGTCACCCTAACTTGCACGTTTGATGCTATCGACTCTACTGAGTTGGAGCCCAACCGTTATGTTTTGAGTTTGGGTGTATAAATACTCTTCTACTCGTCCAACTTAGCTCTCATGCCCATTTGTTTAGATGTAGAAACACATTAGCACATTAGAGAGTAATGGAGAGAAGAGCCTGTGTTTGAGATTTGATAATCGCAAGATTAAGCACCGAATGGAATCGTGACGTGTAAGGGGGTGAATTAGGCAACTTAAAATTCTACTTCTACCTGTGACCTCTAACTTCACCTAATCAAAACCTATTGCGAGTAAAAAGTAAATTAGCTACATGTACAACTATGGTTTTGTTAGGTGCGTTGCTATCTCTACCGCACAAAAGAGTTTTACACCCTAAGTTCCAATTCTATCAACTAGCCTATCAACTAAGCTAGGAAAGGTAAATCAAACAACGAAGATAATGCAAATAGTAATACAGAAGGTAAAGGTGGTAGCCCGTTAGCGACTCGGTATTTTTTATCGAGGTATTGAGAAGCGCGTAAGCTTCCCCTAATCCTTATTGGAGCCCCTTGCAAGGAATCTCGCAAAGGCCAAGCTCCCGATCGGGTAACTCCGTGGATAGCCTCGGGCCTTCCTAAGCGCAAAGTGGGTCTCGGCCGGTCCAGGATACTCCGGCAATTGCCATGAGGCCTTGTTCGCTCGGGTACACGATGGCGGCCACACCACAAACTCTGTTAATTGGTGTGGTCTTTTTAAGACTTTCAGTGGGCCCCTCAGATGTATAGCTCTTGGAGATTCACTAATAAATTTCCTTCTTCTTATGAAACTTGGATCATACCGACGTGCGTTGCTACGGGTGTTATCTTTGCTCACTTAACATTTTCGTTCAACAAGATTACATGCTTCCAATAAGATTATAAACTTTATTTTAATAAAAAAAGATTAGAGACTTGTACTCATAATAGTTATGTGAGAAAAGAAGAGAACAATATACCACAGTTGTAGGCCTTAGTTTATATTTTTCTATGCTTATAATTTTTAAGCTACTTTTGTTTTCAATGGTTTAGATCATTATACTTTGTATGAGAGAAATACTTTCTTCGAACACGAGTTTGCTTGATCCTGTAATTCTCATCTTTTTAAAATGGACCGTGCATATACCATAAAAATTATAGACATGTCGAACTAATTGCATGTCAACTATAATTCTTTCTTGAAGCAAGAAACATGAATAAAATTTTATTTGTTCAAATTCAAATATCAGGAATAACAAAATATTTACATATTAGTGATTCATAAATAATACTTTTTAATTTTAGAATGTGTGCATAGCATGGATATAAATTCTAGGGAGGTAGAGCATGGATATAAATTCTAGGGAGGTAGTGAATCAAGGCATACGAAACATCGGGGATGCAATTAGCTACATTCATCAAAGCTCATGATTGCTAATACAATGCTACCTCATTCTTGCTCGGCATCAAGCTCCAGCCTTTGCTTAAGGTGGAGCGTATGCCCCAAAGCTTTTCAATTTTCTTGTTAGCGGCATTGAATTTTTAATAGAACCAAATCGAATCCATGGAGATTTGTTTAGTTTTTTTTTCCTTCTGTTTTTCTTCGATGGTCTAATCATATTCCTTGCATTCACCTGTGTCTATCCATTCTAATCTATTGTTCACCAAATATTTGATTAGATGTTCTTCCTTATATATTTTTTCTTATCTCATGTGTTTTTAATGGGAGAATTTCTAGTTAGAGTCGATCAAACGCGGCTCCCAAAAAACATGTAATTACGAGGAAGCGTGCTAGTCAAGCGATGTCATCTTTGACTAAAGCTTATAACAAAAAAAGTATTAGCATTTATGACTCGAACAAAATTATTATGAAAATATTTTCACAACTAATATAAATGTACTTATTTTGTCTCATAAATGTTTGTACTTTTTCAAATAATTTTAGTCAAAGTTTATCATGGTTAACTCCACCGCATGTAAGAATTACATGTTTTGTGGAAACGAAGGGAGTACATCTTTTATACTGGGAGAATTTTTTATTCCTACCATAGAATTTTTCCCATCCTTTCTTTTTGGATTCGATCATATTCATTTTAAGTTTTATTTCCTTCTAAAATAGGGTAGGAGTTCTTCATCATACACACGTCTTTTTCATTGCATGCAGTCATGCAAATCTAGTGAGATGAAAATAATAGTTGTCTATTCTTAGCATGCATGGGGGTTGTCCTAGCCAAGCATGTGGGGGAGCGCGGCGGGCGAGAGCGAAGCCGGGCGACGACGCGTCATTTCCATTTGGTAGAGTCTCGTGTTTTCGTTCTTTTTAGTAGTAGGATTTCACGAACACTTCAGGAATTCAAACATTTCCATGTTATCTACTCGTCATGTTTTAGAACTTTTCCAAATTCGTTGAAAATAGCACGTCGAGAACAACAACAGCTCTGACCCTGATCCATGATGGGTCAGCCAGTCTGTTAAAACTACTGCATCAGTACGTATTGAATTTCCCCCTTACAAACAGCATAAGCAAATGCCGACGGATGTATAAACATTAGTACAATCTGACATTATTAGCGTAAAATTATTGACATCAGTAAATCAATCATACGAAGATGCATTAGGACTCGTACGGTACATGTGGCTGGGCTAAACTACTTGTACTTCTTTCGTCGATCCACCGGCGCACTCATCAGCTAATTATCTACCGCAACCAGACGTGCTGCAGGCACCTCTGATCACTGATGGACATGTCGGCGACGGCGACCGTGGCGGTACAGTTCATCTCCAGCACCACGCGGCGGTGCACCAATCCTCCCAGCACGGCGACGCGCCCACGCACCCGCGTGGCGGTGGCCACCACGACGGCGCCCGCCGCCACGACGTCCTCCAGGAACGCGGGGTCCCCCAGGAGCGCGCCCACGGCGACGTCCACCGTCACGTTCAGCCGCACGGTGCGCTGCGCCGGGGCCGTGCCGGGAGGGCCCAGGGCCTCCCGACCTGGCGCGCGCGGTAGTACACCGACGTCTCCGTCGCGCCGTACCGCATCGACGCCGCGTTCGGGTTCTTCACCGACACGTCCGCCACCACCGTCAGGGTCAGGAGTGGCGGCGGCGTCGACGAGGCCGACGCGAAGGCGGCGCCGGGGTCCTTGAGAGAGATGGCGTTCATCGTCATCTCGGGCTCGCGGACGCGGTAGACGGTCAGCGTCACGGCGAGCATGGCAGCGGCGATGAGGATGCTGATAATGCCGCATGAGATGAGCACGCAGCGGAGGCGTAGAAATGGAGTTGTAACCACGGCGGCGTTGCTGCCCATGGCATCACCAGTGGTGGATCGGATCATCGGAGGCCAAGTGCTGCTGGTTGGTTGGAAACCTGCAACAAGAGAGGTAGGACAACGGTACGTGCAAGTGAAGTAGTGGAGACATATGTGGTAAGTAGTGAGTGGGTGATCACTAAGGTTATTAATGGTTTAAATGTTTTGTTTTATCATGGTTTTATATATGATGGGATTCAGCTGGCATTGGTGATAGGATGTTTCAATTTTGCGCAGGAGAAGTCAAAGCTTCCGTGTCACTCTTTTAACTTTCTTCACCAAATCATTTATGCTTTCTAACATCTTAGCCAAAATTTAATACTTGTGTGCTCGGATGAGGTTTTGCAATGATCCACTGCACTTATTTGTAGCTGTGAGGTATATATCAATGTACAACTCTTCCTCTCGAAGCTCCGTCCCCAACCCAGTTCGGGCCCCTCACTTCCTCCCCCCGTCGGCGGGCTCGCCGGCGGGCAGAATAGGGCCCCCCCCAAATTGATAGATCTGCTACTGCTTGTTTCTTTTCTTTCAGATTTTGTCCTCTTGCCTTTGTGCATGTGCCGTAATGGCTTCTTCCTGCCTCAGTTTCGTCGTCCTCCCGTCGTCGATACGATCGCCGCCGTCTTCCTCGGTGGCTTCCTCTCCGTCGCCGATGTGCTTCAGGTCGAGTGGTAATAAAATAAATCCACCCGTCCCCGCTCAAATCTAAGCTTCTTCGCCTCCACCAACCGCATCCGCGCCCGGCGAGATTTCGTTCCTCTCCCCGTTTTCCATAGCCGTTCTCCGCCCTATTGTTCGGCGATGTCTACCGATGCGGCTTTTCTACTTCCTATAAGCTTCTCCACTGGTGTGGATTTGAGTTCTCCGCCTTCACCTGGGATCCCGGCGTGCTCCATCAACCTCCGGCGACAAGTTCATCCTCATCCTTGATTGGCCGCCGATTGCATGCATCGACCATACCCGGCGCGACGGTCCCTTCTACGGCTGGCGCTTTGCGCGGCCCTCCTCCTCGGCGTATGCCTCGTCTTGAAGCCCCGCGCGCCATCTCACCACCGCGGATCAATCTTCACCATTTACTCCGACGAAGCTGCTCCTCTCTCTAGAGGTCGCGGGACTGGTTGTAAAAAGATCTCCTTCAAGGTCTTCTTTGTAACTTGTTCATTGGAATAATATAATATATGTGTTTTGTCAAAAAAAAAACTAAAGATGTAGTTGCAATAATGTGTGCCAATGCAATTTTTACCAGTTTTGCTATTAATGTCCATAAATTGGTTTCACAAGAGTTAGCAATGGAGATTCAATTTTTGAAGAATTCAATGGAGATTGAATTGAAGATGCCATGGGAAGCAACTCCTAAAAAAAGGTTGAAAAATAGCATTTGTGTATTCGTAGAAAGCAGATCATCTCCAACTTTGTGTAATGTAAAACGAGCCTATATATTAAGAAAAAGAATTGAATTCCCTCATCACTGGAGTAGTATGCTTCGCATGTTCCAATCTCAAAGAGAACTATATCCTTGAAATTTTATTATTTGTATTGTTTAAATTTTGTCCCAGAATTAATATAACCGTGATTGAGATCAGCAAATTAACCACGGTGTCCCAATCTCAAAGACAACTATATCCTTGAAATTTTATCTATATTTATACTTCCGCAAAAAAAAAAAAAAAAAAAAGATGTGTTTGTGTGGTTTAAATTTTGTTCCAAAATTAATATAACCATGATTGAGATCAGCTTTATAGGTGGTGCCCATCAAGTAGAAAACCACAAAGTTTGAAAATCACAGGACTATCCATGTAGCCTCCGGCCTCTCCAACTAGGGAAAAACACCGAACATTCCAGATACAATGATTGGCCTAGATATAGGAGGGCACATGCGTAATTCACGTTTCCATTAATCTTGACTCTAGAAGTCAAATACTTTCAACTTTAACAAGTAATACAAGAAAATGTTGATATTTATCGTTGTTCGCCAACATGGCCATTTAGCCCATTTACATGCCGTGTAAGTATCCGTTTAGTCAGTCGTTTACACTTTTTAATCACCATTTAGTTACTTTAAATGGTTGTTATCCCGAATAAATAGCTAAACCATGTGACTGTTTAGTCCCTAAGGGCAAAGTACATTGGTGTTGTCTCATAACTCGTCTCATATATAGTGACACGTAATTTTAAGACGATTTAATAAACTAGGCGTACATTGGTTGTTCTTTTTAAGTTGTCTTTTAGTAGCTTGCAATTCCTTAATTTGTGGGCGAGGGAGAAAAATAGGATTGTGAGGTGCGTGGCAACAACAACTCATACAATGGTATATAAGTTGTCTCATACTCCTACATTTTAGCTCATGAGGCGGTTGTTTACAAGCAACGACCTCATTCTCTTTTCCTCACTCTTTCTTCCACATCATCAAAAATCATACGTGACGTTGCATGAGGCGAGGTATGAGACGGTGACGATGAAGAATGTACTGCCCTTAAAAAAGTTTAGGCTAACATTGATTTGTGCATAATTAGTATTGATTAAATTGTTGAGTATACTTTTTAAAATAAACAGAGATATAAATATTGCTAGTTTTTCAAACAGTCAAATTTGAGAAAGATGGATCGGCTTGAATCCCCATGACATTTTTTAGAGACCCTCGTCTCTTAGCATAATCGACGAGTGACTCGTGGCTGCTTGTACTCGTAGCCATCGTCATCACTACTATAGATGGCCAACAGGCCGGCCCGGTCGCGCCGTGGCCCTTCGGGCGGGCCGGGCCGGGCACGCTACGGGTCGCGTAGGGGGCGGGCCGCGTCCCTCGGCCCATGGCCCGGTCCGTGGGCCATTTGGCCAGAAGCCACGGGCGGTCGGGCCGCCACGGGCGGCCCACAACAGGAACTGCTCCAAAAAAAAAAAAACAGAGGAACGGAGGGCCGTTTGCTCCCGCCGCCATGGCCGCCCGCTCCGACCGCGCGCCGCCGCCCGCTCCGCCCGCCGCCCGCCATGGGCTGCTTTGCTCCGCCATTGCCTTATTTGGTGCTCCCGCCGCCCTTGTAGCCATTCAGCCTTCCACAAGGCTACGGGTCGCCCGCCGCTCCGCCCTTCAGCGCCCGCCCGCTACTATGCTTTCGCCTTGTAGCTCCCTCCGCGCTTCGTGTGGTGTCCTGGAGGTTGGATAGGGATAGGGCCTTTTCCTCTTTTTTTTTTTTTTTTTTTTATTTAGTGGAGATTGAAATGGATGAGAGAGTGGTGTCACGGATACGGCGTCGGCGCTTCGAGCTCGCGCCTCGTCCATTTCAATTTATTAGCGGGCCAGCGTGGCCGGGCGAGACGGGCGGCGGGCGGGCGGGAACGTGGCGGGCCGGCCACCGTACACCCGCGGGCGAGGCGGCCGCCCATGGCCCCGTCCGACCCACCGGGCGGGCGCCCGTGGCTTCCGTACCCTAACGGACCGGGCGGGCAGCACGGGCCATTTTTTGGGGCCTCGGACGGGGCCGAGGCCACAGGCCAAATGGCCAACTATAATCACTACTGAGGAGGCTAAATATCTTTTATTAAGTGTCCGCGTCAGACGCCATCA
Source organism: Hyparrhenia diplandra (assembly GCA_015847255.1). NCBI lineage: Eukaryota > Viridiplantae > Streptophyta > Magnoliopsida > Poales > Poaceae > Hyparrhenia > Hyparrhenia diplandra. The sequence goes on from JADLZK010012133.1 coordinate 155,979, forward strand.
ACGAGCTGAGTCATGCACCATCGAAGGTTATGTGTGTGTGTGTGGATACATCAAACGCAGCTACTTAATTTATTTCGTTGGTTTGGACGAGTAGAGTTTGTATTTGCACCGTGGCATCTGTTCGTGTTGGTGAGACGACAAACCAGATCCAAGGCCTGCCACAAACTAATTTATCTATTTATTTATTATATATGTGCAACGAAAAATACCAGGGATACGTTTATCAGGACAGATGAAAAAGGATTTTCGAATGAGAGCCTCTCGTGTCGAATTTCTGAGAAGGTTCGGC